>OX456525.1:14681406-15161406 GCA_949748255.1 Eustalomyia histrio | reverse complement strand
ACTTATTCTGTCAGAATATATTACTTTAGTTTAGGTTTTGAGATTTTTAAAGCAAAGGATTAAAACTAAAATTTTGATAATGTGAATAAGAGGATCACCTATTCCATAATATTTCGAAGTGTTGCAAGTTCTTTGAAAAACTCAATAGAAGTATGATCTAAAAAAAATTTCAATACCACTAAAAAACACATAAAAGCATTTAAATAACATTTTACTTTTCTGCTAACATTCAAACAAAACTAATGCGGTTTTTGTGGTGCAGCTTTTAACAAAACAAAAAATATTTGCAAATAAACATTTTTATTATCACAAAAAAGTTTTGCACTTACTGCATTATTTAGTTAGTTGTTTTTTTTTAACAAAAATTAAATTTCATTATATTTTACTAACATATATTGAGGAATCAGATTTGTGGTGACAACCAAATTTGTTGCCAATCGAATGGTATTGTTAAAGTCATTTGTTTCGTAATTTATAACAGTTAGAACATAAAGAACTTTTATTTAGAATCTTCAAAATTTCAGTTTACCTTATAGAAAAATTTCTTATACTCGAATAGATTTAAATAAATACTAAAAGGAAGGGATAAAAATGTAGATTTGTTATACTCTCCACCATATATGGTGAGGGTATTCCGTTTGTAACATGTCGAAATATAGGTCTAAGACCCCAAAAAGTATATATATTCGTGATCCTTATGCAATTTTAAGTCGATTAAGCGATGTCAGTTTGTCAGTTGAAATGGCGATCACAACGCGAAGACGCAAGCGGGGACATCCTCCCCAGCAGCTTGGTATTAAAAATGAGCAAAATCAATCCAGCGGTTAAAAAGTTATGAGTGAAAATGTGAAGGTCCACTAAATTTTCCATACAAATTGGTCTATTTTAGTACAATTTCTGAGGAAAAAATATATGTTTTCACCAGTCGCTTAGAAATAAATATTATTTTGTACTCACCTCAAATGTTTTTCACCTTAAAAAAATTTTTAAGCACTCAAATTTTTTTTTACCACAACAAATTTTTTTCACCTCAAAATTATTTTTTCCACAAAAAAAATTGTTCACGCACCCAAAAAAGTTTTTCACCTCAAAAAATTTTTTTCACCTCCATAATTTTACTTCAATGGTTGTTTACATTATTTGTATCAAAAACAGTAGAGAACATTTTTTTAGGATATCGGTGGATGGTGTTCAAAGATTCGGCCCAGCCGAATTTAAGACTTTGCTTACTTGTTTTTATGCGAACTTGTCTAAAATTTACGAAAGACGAATAAATTACTCTTGATTTTATTAAATTTTCGCTTAATTCCCTGAAGGAATTAACATTTTCACTTAACTCCCTTAGGATTAATTCCTTTTTGCTTAATTCCCACAGGAAGTAATTTGTTCGCTTAATCTCCTAAAGAAATTAACCTTTTTGTTTAATTCCCTAAGGAATTTTTTTTCTTAGTTCCCTTCAGGTAATTAATTCCTTATTACTTCCTTATTACTTATGTATAAGAAAAAAAACAAAAAACAAATTTGTGTTTGATAAAAAAAAATGTCCCAAAAAATGTATCATTATTCTATGGTTTAAGGTAATGCAATGTGTAACCTATTATTGTCGCTCTTATAGCAACCACATTATTTTATGTTTTAAAATAATGTTGAAAGTGATAAGTTATCATTACAAGGTAATGTCTTTACTTATCATTATTGTGTAGTTATAAATATAGGAATATATTTAAAAAAAAAACAATGGTGGTTATCGGCAAGGATAACGATATTTCATTTATTTTGGTATAGGTATTTAAAGGATAACGGTATTTTAGGCTTGTCTCTTTTGGTAACTGTATTTCAAGGTTATGGTATTTCGGTGATGGCACTTTAAGGGTTACACTCAGAAAATGTTAGTAATCCCACTTTACTATTTTTGTACTGATTTTTAGTAAAAAAATATGATTTAGCAAATCTTTTTGCTATTTACATTTAACAAATTGCAGAATCTTTACAAATTTTTGTTGCTAATTTCAGAAATCATTTTACAAATTAGCAAAAAAAAAATGTGTTAAAAAAGTGAATATTGAAGGAAATATTATTTCTAATTAAAATGTTATATAGATGCCTTAAAATGTTACATAGATTTAAAAACGGGATCGGAAGTGAATATACCGACTCATGTCTGAAAATAGGAGAAAATATAGCACTAAAAAGTTTTTTAGTTTTAAAAATCAGCCCTAAAAACAATTAAAATTTGACCTTAAAAGTAAAAAAAAAAAATACTAAAATATTTTTCAAAACAGAAATTACCAAATTAAAACGAAATGATAAATTCATTTATGTTTCAACAATTTTTAAGATTTTTAAACCTTTGATTTTTTTTTAATTTTTTATAAAATATTTTTTTAAAAAATAAATAAAATAAAAAAATTTTGATGCTTGATAAAATAAATTTAAAATTTTAATAATATAAGTAATATTAATAATATTTAATATTTTTTTTTTTTTGGTGATTTTAGCAAACAGATTTTAAATTTTACTGTACAAAAAGTTTACTAAAATTTAGTAGCGGTTACTAAATTTTCTACTCATTTCATTGTACTACACGTCAGCAGATATGTGTTGTTAAGATTAGCGAAAAATACCGCTGGGTTCAAATTCGCAAAATTTCCCGTAATAACAGCAACATTTTCAGTTGCCATTACAGACTTTTTTTGATGAGTGTACCCAAAAAATCACTTTTTTAATATAAAGTTTCTAGCCGAAGGATTTTAGAGCAGTATGGTAAAAGAGAGAGATTTTTCTCCTTATTGCCCCTTCCCGTAAAAATTTCCAAAAATCCCTTTTTAGAGAATCCCCACTTCGGAAGGGGAACCTACATGGCACATTTTTAGTTCTTAGCTCCAGCGGCTTGAGCTGGTTGATTAATGTGAGATATGTTTTTATTTTCAACCACTTTTTTATTGGAAATTACAAAAACTTCATTCATTCTGGACAAAAAAAAGTTGGTAATCATCGCACAGTACCTTGCTCCATTGACTGTAACGATGCGATTTTCATTGTTCTTGAATAAGTACGGTCCAATGATGCCGCCGGCCCACAAACCGCACACCATAATGCATTTTTCAGGTTGCATTGGCAGGTCTTGAACTGCCTCTAGCTGCTCTTCACACCAAATTCGGCAATTCTGTTTTATGACGTACCCATTGAACTAAAAATGAGCTTCATCGGTGAAAACAGTTTTTCAATAAAAAAAAGTATCTTTATCCAACTTTCCTGATTGAATGATTTGAAAGCATTTTTCGTTTGTTAGACTACTCATGAGGAAATGACAAACCTCACTGAGCTTTTTTGGCATTGCCACATGTCACGAATCTTTTTTTACACTGAATGCATTTACACTGAAAAAAATCGTCCCATTGCACGCAAAGAAAAAACATGGTTGATACAATCACAATCGCAAACTATCATTAATGTTTGTGGTTATGATTGTGTCAAACACGTCTTAAGTAACAATATACATATGTTCAGATATAATATTTATTGCTAATTATTATCTCAAACATATCATTATGTTCACAAGAAAAACGCAAACGATCTTTCAAACCATGTTTCTGTATTTCCCAATACCATGCAAAATGTCTATGTCAACATGTTATATGGTTCTCTCAATAAAACAAATAGAAAATGTAATTTCAAAGATTTATTTTTTATTAAAAAGGTATACATATAAACATTTTTTTTATTTATTTATTTTATACTCACTCATGTTATTAACTATCGCTGGCGAACGGAAAATGACGCAGGAGAAAATTTTATTTTTTTTTGAAACACACACTGTTTATTTTGACAATAAATGTTTGCTCATTTAGAGAATGTGTTTAAAGGCAAACATAAATTTTTGTAATAAACATACACTTTTGTGTGCAACTAATAATATGCTTAAGACAAAAATTTTTTGTTCAATTTATTCTAGGGCTATTATAAATTTATTAGGGTTAACATATTAGGCTAATACATATGAATAAATATGGCCGTAGTGACCATTAATTAATCATGTTTTTTCTCTGAGTGTGTGTTCTATAGCATGTGTTTTTGCGGCAGTTCTGTCATGTTGTAAGCAGTCCCTATTACAGTGACACATCTTGTGATAGGTCTCTTTCCCACACGGAAATTAACCCACACCGCAAGAAAACACATGTTTTAAATTTTAAGTTTTCTAGCTAATGCGGTTGGGGTAGGTCATTAAGGGAGGCACTTTTTGTCACTTTTACCACGTATCCTGACGAAAATTTCAAAAAGAACCTAATCAGTGAATAAACCAGTTAGCGCATATTTTAAATTTAGGCTTTTTCCATGTTGCGGACGATAATTTCAAAAGTACCTTAAAAAAGTAGCGATGGTCTGATTTTTCCATGTTGCGGACGATAATTTCAGAAGTACCTTTAAAAAGTAGCGATGGTCTGTGGTGTGGTTCATCCCAATTTGAATGTAATTTAGGTATGTTGTAGAGCATACTAAAATAATTGAGCTGACATTTCTTATTAAATTAAAAAGTTGTTTTATCAATAAAAATTTGAGGGAAAGACCGAAATGTTCAGTTGACACTTTATGTTTCTGTGTGTACTAAAACCTAAAATTTTTAAATGGGCGTTAAATATTTTATTCCAAATTAATTGTTACTAACTTTTGGCCCCCTCAAGAATATACTTAATATGATGATTTGCATTTATCTTCATTTCGCTTACATTAACATAACATTCTTTAAAATGAATTTATATAAATTAAATTATCTACGTTACTTATTTTTTTTCATTTAAAACCATCAAGTCAATTATGTATATTTTTCCCCTACTTTTAGCAATTATGTAGTATGTTTGACCTAAATTTTTAAGTAAACAAACTGCATATTTGCACACTTAGTACCTGAACAAAGTATTATGAACATTCTTAAAACTTACAACTTTTGCATCTTCCATAACTATTGGAATAATAAATATAATGAGAATAATGTATAACCGGTGAAATTTAAAATGCACTACGAAATAATGACAAATGAATTAACCCCCAAAGGAAAAGAAATAACTCCCAAAAAAGTAACTTAAAATTGTTTGGGGGTTATTTCAATTTTTTTTTTTTTTTTGTATGACAATAATTTATTTCCAAATTTGAGGATTATTAAGGATCTATTGAAATGTCGATCACGATGAGATAAAATGCAAATAATGTTAATGAAGGTAGTTTTTGTGTATTATTCTTACAAAATATAATTTTTCTCTTCATTTTCAAAAGAAAAAATTTACATGATATTAAAACAAACGACAAACATTTCATATAAAATTAATTTTGATTAAAAAAATTTCAAATTCTTTTACTTTTCTCAATTTTTTTTGTCATTTACTGTTATTAATATATATGATGTAGAAGTATTTGCATTTATGTGAATGTTACAATAGCTCTAATGACAATTAACTGTCTAAAGAGAATTGTAATAGCAAAATATGTAATGAAACTAAATATATGACACACATGTGCTAATCTCACACTTCCGTTTCAATAAGGCAAAATAAAAGAAACAGGACTAAATGAAAAATATAAAATTCAAAACGAAGATGAGTTTGAGTTAATACAGCCTATTCATGTCAGACTTTTACATACATTTCTATATACAGGTTGGTTGAATAGTTCCTGCGCTCGAAATGAAAGAATACTGTTTTTGTTACGAAATATATTTTTTTATTCAATATAATCTAGAAGCTCAATACACTTGTTCCAATGATCTTCCAATAAGTTTATCCCACCCTTATAATGGTTTTCCGGAAGCTCTGCAAAATAACTGTCTACGGCTGCTATGGCCTCTTCATTCGACGAAAAATGCTTTCCACGAAGGAATTGTTTGAGATTTCTGAAGAGATAGTAGTCACTGGGAGCCAAATCTGGTGAATACAGTGGATGTTCAAGCAATTCGTACTTTAATTCTTTGAATTTAGCCATCGTCAAAACACTTTTGTGAGCAGGTGCATTGTCTTTATGAAAAATAATTTTTTTCTTCTTTAAACCAGGTCTTTTCTCACGAATTTTTTCATCCAGCTGATCCAAAAGGCTGCAATAATATTCAGAGTTGATTGTTTTACCTTTCTGAAGATTATCAATCAACAAAATTCCTTTTGCATCCCAAAAAACGCTCCAAATTACGATGAGAAAGTTGTTTTCGATCCAGTTTTTGTTAAATTGTTAATTTGTGCGGCACTAACTTTCCAAACAGTTTTTTCATAAGTAATTCTTCATGTGAAATATGGAGTACTCGTTCGTCTGAGATGCCTATGGCATTAGCAATTTCATGCTTAGTCAAACTTGGATCTTCACTAAACATATTATGTATCTGCTCAATGATTTCTGCTGTGGTTGCAGTTTTTGGTCTTCCTTCGCGTGGATCGTCTTTAAGGCTGGTACGACCACGTTTAAATTCACCAGCCCAAAATTCAATGGTGCGTTTTGAAGGTGAGGACTCCTTATACACTTCTAACAATTGTTCATAAATTTCCTTTGCTTTTAAATCCTTCAAAACAAAGAATCTAATGACTGCACGATATTCAATTTTTTTCCATATTAAAAAAAATCAATGACACGTCAGCTTCAAATGGCTTGTAAACAAAGAAAGAATTGACAGAATGACTTGCAACTTTGCATGTGTACTCAGGACAGTTATACCAACTTGAGAAAAAAAAGTTTGGAGCTAGCAGTGCCATCTCTTGGTGAGCGCAGGAACTTTTCAACCAACCTGTAGTACGTACATATGACTGTCATGTATAGACAATAAAAGAGGTAGAAAAATATTTTTTAAAAAATATTAAAAAAACACTATTTGTGTTTTAAAAGCATTTTACGAATGATGTGACAAAATGAATAAATGTTAAATTTAAAAAAAAAAAATAGTTTCATACAACAAATGTGTTTTAAGTTGAAAAATACAGCAGTAACAGAAAGAATTGTAACAAAAAAAAATGTGAAAAATATTTTCTTATTTTACTGAAATACTTATACAAAATGCACAGTGGGACTTAGAGCAAAACAGAGTTTATTATTTTTGATGCTTAATTTTATTTATGGAATAAGAGCCTGCGGCAAAGTCTCTAACTTTAATGGTTTTTTATATAAGTAAATACGAGTAATATTGTTTAAAATAAAATTTTGAGTAATATGGAATTATTATAGACAAAATATTGATTATACGTATCGTACCTAAGGATATGTTTAAAAAAGTTGTTTTAGATGTTAGCTATGTTTAAAAAAGTATACATGCGAGGGCGGATCAATAAATCCGAGAGTTTTTGAATGAAACAGAGTTTTTTTTTGCAAAAAAAAAATATTTTTCAACATAATCTCCTTTTAGCTCAATTTTTGTATCCCTTCTAAAAAATAGGATTTTTCGAGTTCCATAAAATAGGCATTTGTTTGATCAATAATTTCATCATTGGAGCTAAATCTCCTTCCATCGAGCCACTTCTTTAGGTTTGGAAATAGGAAACATTCACTGGGGGCTAAGTCTGGAGAATAGGGCGGATGAGGGAGCAATTTGTAGCCTAATTCATGTATTTTTACTATGGAAGCGAAGTTATCACACGATTACGTTTGTGGTCGATTGTGAGCCGACGCGGCAGCCATCTTGCGGAAAGCTTTCTCATACCCAAGTGATCAATCAAAACTGAAACCACTGAGCCATGTGAGCCTATAGCTTCCTGAATCTCTCGCACTATCAATCTCCTATCGTGAATTTTTTCAATTGTGCTTGTTCGGCCACAACGAAATTCAGAAAACCACTTTTTTATCATTGAAATCGATAGTGCAGAGTCCCCATAGTATTTATAGAGCTTTTCCTTGGATTGATTGACGGTCTTTTCTCAAAAAATAATGTTTAATGAGCACTCGAAAATCACTTTTTTTTAATTTTTAAGAAAATCCACGAGGTTATATGTTTTGAATAGCTGTTAAACGCAAAGTAAATGACAGAACTTGATGGGAGCAGTGTATCATTTTATACAACTACGAGGGAAGTTCGAAAGGTCATGGACTTATTGATCCGCCCTCTTATAATACACAACAGTTTAGTGGAATATAGAAGTATCGTTTTGTGGTTATATGCAGAACAAAATTCAGCTCAAAGTCTAAAAGTTTTTGAACCAAAAAAAAAAGTATAACAAATTAAAGACAACTCCAGCCGAAAGTTGAATACCTAATGAACAATTTGTCCAAGAGCCCACAAAAACCCCCGACCAAGACAAATGACCAACCACTCTTCAAAATATAATCCACTTTTTCCACTGTGCAATATCTCAAAATTTAAGTAATCGTAAATGTTCAGACATTTGTATTTATTTCTTTATGCATATGCATATTACTTCAGAATATAAAACTCTATAAAAACATCAAAAGACTATATTATTTTTGTATTTCAAAAATATTTATATATGTACATTTTTTTTTAACATAACATATTTTTATCATATAGTATTGTCAGTTTTAAAAGTTCAATGTACTTTTTACTTGCATTCAGATTTAAAAGTAAAATAAAATTGTAACACTAAAAATTTGTAGCCGTCACTAAAAATTCTTTTAAAAATACAATATTGTTGTCGTTTATATCAACACACATTGTTGACAATTTCAAATAACTGTATAGTTGGGACATAAAAATACAACATTGTTTATATAATAAATAGTAAACAAAGTTGCACAAATTAATTGGTCAACAAATAACAACTATTTTTCTGCCTGTTATTTTAAAATGTTTTTTATTCAAATAAATATATTTGTTAACATACTTCAAAAAAAATAAAAAATAGTTGAATGTCTATAAAAATTATAAGCAATTTCAATGAAAATTTTGTAGTATTAGCAAATAAAAAAAATTGTAATTTTCACAATTTATAAATGCAATAAATGTTTTTGTTAATGTAACAATCTTTTAATTTAAAATGTGTACCTGGAAAGTAGAAGAAATAAAAAATAAAATATTTTTAAAATAGAAACTAATTTGTTTTAATCCTTATAATATACCTATTGATAATTAACGAAACAAATAATGATATCGAAATTCTGCTGAGAATTATTTGGGAGAGTATAAAATCATAGATATTTCCTCATATCAATAGCTTTTCAGAAAACATTTATTCTTTAAAGTTTTTTGCTTAAACATCCATCAAACTTTATACAAAAAATTGTGATTTTATTAAATTTAAAATAATCCTTAATTCAAAACAATGTACTTCTATTTTTTGTTCATAATCAACTTACATTGTTACTTAATTTTGTCATTTGCAATTAGCTTTAATTAGTTGGTTTTATTCATTCATTTTAGTTATACATTGTGTAATATTAGCTGCAATAACTTTAGCTTTAAATAACCTTTATACTTTTAATCTCAGACATTATCATATTATATTATCTTCCAACCAGACGCAATACTATGAACAGTTTAATGTTATGATATAGTCAAAAAAAGAGCCTTGAAAGAATTATACAGTTCCATTTCAGCAAAATGTACCATTTAAATAAAGGATATTTTTTTATTAAAATTAACTTTATATTAAAACTTTTTAATAAAAGTTATTTTATTACTTTTTAAAGGTACATTTTTGTTAAAAGGTACATTATAATTAAAAGGTTCTTTTTTATTAAAAGGTACTTTTTTATTAAAAGGTACTCTTTTATTAAAAAGTACTTTTTTATTAAACGGTATTTTTTTATTAAATGGTACTCTTTTATTAAAAGGTACTCTTTTATTAAAAGGTACTCTTTTATTAAAAGATACTTTTTTATTTTATTAAAAGGTACTCTTTTATTAAAAGGCACTTTTTTAAAAAGGTGCTTTTTTACTAAAAGGTATTTCTTTATTAAAAGATATTTTTTTTATTAAAAGGTACTTTTTTATTAAAATAATACTTATATATTATATATATGTTTATATATATATTTTTTATTAAAAGGTACAATTTTATTAAAATGTACATTAAAATGTACATTAAAATGTACATTAAAATGTACATTTTAAGTAAAATGTACTTTTTTATAAAATGTACTTGTTTATATTATGCAATTGTTTGGCTTTAGGTCATAAATTTTTAAAAATAAAAATCTAAAAATTTTGTATTTTAATTCTAATATTTTATTTTTCCGATATTTCGATTTGCATTGCAATGTACTTTTTTTGTTAAAAGGTACTTTATAATTAAAACTTAATTTTTTATTTAAGGTACTTTTTTATTAAAAGGTACGTTTTTATTAAAATGTACATTTTAATTAAAAGGTACTTTTTTATAAAAAGGTACTTTTTATTAAAAGGTACTATTTTTAATAAAAGTTCCTTTTTTATTATGAAATACTTTTTTATTAAAAAGTACTTTTTTATTAAAAGGTACTTTTTTATTAAAAGGTACTTTTTTATTAAGAGGTACTTTTTTATTAAAAGGTACTTTTTTATTAAAAGGTACTTTTTTATTAAAAGGTACTTTTTTATTAAAAGGTACTTTTTTATTAAACGGTATTTTTTTTTTAAAGGTACTCTTTCATTGGGAAGAGCTCTCGGCTGGAAACCAGAATTCTCAATTTCGATTCCCATCATGACCAATTATATTTAATAACGTTTGTGATATTTGCAACAAATTTTTTTTTTAAATCTATTTTTAGACCCACTATCCCGTAACCATATAAGTAACCACTTACTATAGCACCTCCAAAGTAATGGGTCCAGACGTTAACTTAGGGCTCATCGCTCGTAAAATTCATCAATGAAGTAAAGTATGAAGTAATGCATGGCCGCCTATGGCCATACATTACTTTACACATTATTTGTGTCCAATTGTTCAAAAAATATAAACCCAGCAAAATGTTACTAGTGAACCACATTTACTGTTCATTATAATATGCATCCCGTGATACGCCGAACAGTGCCGAATCATCCGCTCTGAAGGACGATTATGTACGACATAAAATGGAAGAAGTGCACAATAAATTTGACGAATAGAACAATTATTTTGATTACAAATTTCAACAATTTGCTCGCGTTGCTCTAATGTAAGTCGATGCATAATGAAATTTCAAAGCAAACTAAACCAATAAAGCAGTGATGCCAACTCAAAGTTGTGACACTACTAACAGACTACTTGCTCCCTGTGGTATGCTTGTATTTACATGGTTGGTGAGATACACTTAAATATGTAAGATCTTTCTAGAATCTAGTTTTTGATAGACTAATTATTAGTTTTAAATATTTGTTGCCAGATGGCAATTCTGTATGCCGAGTATGTTTTAAAATGCTCTGCAATATTAGTTATGGTGAAGAGTTGCCATTGATAGCAACTGTTTTTACATTGCAGAGTAGGTATATGGGAATTTATGTTTCTACGATTAAATGGAAATTAATGAATAGAATTTCCGTAACAATATGAATGATAAGAATCTGTGTAATATTGATACACGTACTTGTTTTTAAAATTTCGTTCGTATATGATATATATTGGAGCGATTGTAAATTCAGCCTAAAACTAATTAAATAATTGGTGAAATAGAAACAGTGACCGTTATTAATATGTTAAATCATTTTTTAAATAGTCTGTTTTTAGGCGAGGGAACATTATTTTAAGAAAAGACTCTTTTGAGGGCTGCTTACTGCTATTCATCTTTTCTCAATGTTGTTTGTCGTTGTAATAACAAAAAGTACGCAAAACACGAAGAAAACAATATCAGCAATATATAATACAAGATGACAGCCAGTCATGGTTTATTTCGTTATTGTTGTTTTTTTATTTTTTTATTTAAAACGCATTCATTTGCAATGTACACACACAAGGTCGTCACAGTGTGTGTTCGTGTATGTGTGATAGTTGCTGAGATAGTGTTTAGCTGCGGGTGGGTGTGGGTGGATGTGTGTTTGTATGCGTGTCAGTTTATGTTTTTAGAAATTAAACTTATAAATGACAGTGACATTGTTACTAAATACTAACATTGTTGTCATTTGTATAACTAAACCGACTAAACGTCTCAATACAACCCATTAGTATATACATTAGGGTGGCAATGAAGTATATGGGAAAAAATTTTTCAATGAAACCCGAGTGTATGCCACTTAGGCTAAAACTCACAAGGTCAAAAGTTGAGGTAAATCGAACAATTCAAAGTTTTGAAATTTTGGAACAAATTCAAAGAGAAAACATTTTTTATTTTAGGCTTGTGCTAAATCGTATCTAATTAAATTAACTATGATGAGCACGAATATGAAAACATTTTTGAAATCAATTAATATGTATTCCAGATATCGTGAAAATTCAGCTAAAAATCGAGATTTTTTTTAATTCATTCAATTTGACAAAAGCTCGAAAACCTTTTTAATAACTTCAAAAATTATATCAACTTTATGTTCAGCACACAAAAATGTAGTGGAAAGATTAATAACAAGATAAAATATTTCTTTACATATTTGTTTCCATTTCTAAGAACTTTTTTAATAATAATAATAATAAAAACATATATTTTTTTGACTTTTTTTAATAGAAAACTTCTTAGATTCTAAGGACATTTTTAAAATTTCTTTAGATAGTCCTTACGAGTCTCAGAATTTTTTGTATTCATGTTCATCATACTTGAATGTTTTACAAAGATTAATAACAAGATAAAATATTTCTTTATATATTTGTTTTCAAATTTCAAAATTTTATGGCTCAAATTTTTACAATATTAATTTAGAACCACGTGATACAATATTCCACTCGGCTATCAAGAAAGCTGTAAGGTTGATTTTTCATTGCCACCCTAATTTGTATACACAAATATTGAACAGAAATCTTTTTTAATACCATAATAAAGGGTGTCATGTAGGGAATTCATTAGAATAATTTTGTATGTGTGTGTTTGTGAGTTTTTTAACAATAGCCAGCCATAAACTTAATAAATGGTTGTGTTAAAGTTCATTGCTAAATACTAATAGCATTGATGCTTTGTTGTTGTTTATTCTATTTGTTTTCTTTTCACAGATTAATGACTAGATGGATACAATTTGTTGTTGTTATTGTTATTATGGCTTTATAAAATAATAAAGAAAATTTAAATTGTCATTGAAATTACAAATTATTACAAACAATTGTTTGCCTTCAGTTCATTCAATATAGTTTTAGCTGAAACAAACATTAACTAAATAAAAGCCAGTAACAATATAAGAGTCGAGCATGCCGTCTAAATTATATGCTACACAGAGTTGTATTTGAAATCCAGTTTCAGCAAACGGTTCCAATTCCGGAAAGGTTCCCCATACTTTTTTTTAACAGGCCAAAAATCAGATAAATCTGAACTTATTACCGAAAAAGTTCATTTAAAAACACTGTCCAACAAATTAAGACTTTTTGAATGGAACAGAATAGCGACCCCATAATTCTGAAAGGGTATGTTGAGTAGATCATTTTTGTAGAACAAACTTATGGTCCATCACGTCTGAGTTTTTTTTACAGTGGGTCAAAGTTTTCATTTTTTGGTCGAAGGGAGCATTATACTATATGAAAAAAATTCTGTAAGTTAATGTCTGAGAGAATTCTTATGGTCAGAGTTGTATTGTGGAATTGTATGAGGATTATTTTTGTGGAAGATCTTAACCCTCTAACTGGTCTCTTTATGGGTAAATTTGACCATTTTTTCGATACATAATTTATAATCCCATATAACATTTACAAGTCCCATTTAAAAAGTGCCTTTCAAGCATAATATAATCCAAATTCGTTGAAAAATTAAATTTTTTAATTTTTTGGTTGAGGCGAGCATTGTGCCCTCCCAAGGGAACGTAAAGGAAGAGGGCTGGTTAGACATTCCCTAAGACCTGTCTTCGCAATATGGACGTAAAACGGAGTCCGAATATGTTTGCGTGTGTTCATAGCACGCGTCCGAAATAAAAATTTCACGGAATCTACATGATGTCATATATGGTATCAGCAGCCGGGAATGGGTTAAAAACATCGTCTAGCAGAAATATCGTCTAAGAGAAATATTTTTTCATTTATTACTTTGAAGAAATTAAAAATTATACCAATGTAATGAAATGAAAAATGAATGAATTTATTGAATAATAAATTTTGAATTAGGTGAAAACTTGCGTCTAAGAGCTTGACAATAATGAAACCTGTTAAGAATTACTTAAAATTTTTTTACCAAATTCGCGCATAATGCACTTTCTGACCAAACTGCAATCACACAAATTGGGGCCATTTTTGATTTTCAAAATTTGACGCTTAATTTAATAATGCAATTCAACACCACATACAAAATTTACTTTGGACCCGAAATTTCTGGGGTCATTCTTTATTTATATATTTTCTATTCAGAAAATGAAAAAAGTCCTCAAAATATAAAAATACGACCTTAATTTTTGCCTTCCTTTTTTAAGGCCATTTTTCATTTCTTACTTTGGGGCCTAATTTCATAGCGTGTTCTCAACTAAATTCAGATATGCAATAGAGGAGAGCAAAATAAATGACACGAACATATTTTATTTAGCAGTCCAAACCCACGTTAAGGGATTTAAAAGTGAGGTAAAAAATTATTCTGATTTTATATAGAAAAATGTTATAAATTTACGAAATTTAAATTTTTTGTGCAAAAAATATTTCCGCCGCAGGATTGCCACATGTTCAATTTTTTTAACATAGATTAAAAAAGCTCTTCGGGAACGGTCGCCTAAAAGTCGAACGTTGCAAATATCGCAAAAGCTAAGATACGAGGGCGGATCAATAAGTCCGTGACTTTTCAAACTTCCCACGTAGTTATATGAAATGCAACACTGCTCCCATCAAGTACCACCTGTTAACAGACTGTAAAAGTTTGAGCAAGTTCCGTCATTAACTTTGCGTTTAGCAGCTGTTCAAAACATACAACCTCGTGCTTTTTTTTAAAAATGGAATAAAGTGAATTTCGAGTGCTCATTAAACATTATTTTTTGCGAAAAAAAACCGTCAATCAAACCAAGGAAAGTCTTGATAAATACTATGGGGACTCTGCACCATGGATTTCAATGGTAAAAAAGTGGTTTACTGACTTTTGTTGTGGTTGCACAAGTACAAATGACGCTGAACGTTCTGGACGGCCAATTAAGGTAAATACACCCGAAAATGATGAAAAAATCCACGATATGGTGTTGGCTCATCGAAGAGTAAAAGTGCGTGAGATTGTTGATGCCATAGGCATTTCATATGTTAGTGTGGTTCGACCATAAACGTAATCGTGTCACGTGTGCTCTCAATGGCAAAATTCCCTTAATTGGCCTACGAATTGGTACCTCATCCGTCATATTCTCCGGATTTAGCCCCCAGTGACTATTTCCTATTTCCAAACCTAAAGAAATGGCTCGGTGGAAAGAGATTTAGCTCCAACGATGAAATTATTGATCAAACAATATATGGACCTTGGAAGGGATACAAAAATTAGAGAAACGTTGGACTTAGTGTATTGAGCTAAAAGGAGATTATGTTGAAAAATAATTTTTTTTTGCAAAAAAAATATGTGTTTCATTCAAAAAGTCAAGGACTTATTAATATGCCCTCGTACTCCTTAAATCAAATTAAATTGGGATTATTATATAACTTTATTTGATCTTTTAATTTTTGCCTTAAAAAATAAAAGTAAAGAAATAACTTTTATTTCTTGACTTTTTCGATAAAAGTCATAACAGTTACGGTCCCCGTATATAATAATCCCAATTTAAATATTAATATTTTATTTATTCAGCTAAAGATCTTTTCTTTTTTTTTATAAAAATTCTTATTTTATTTTCAATATTTCGCTAACAATTTGTTAGCATCTTCAGGAAAACAAATTTTTTTTTTCTGAAGATGCTAACAAATTGTTAGCGAAATATTGAAAATAAAATAAGAATTTTTATAAAAAAAGAAAAGATCTTTAGCTGAATAAATAAAATATTAATATTTAAATTGGGATTATTATATACGGGGACCGTAACTGTTATGACTTTTATCGAAAAAGTCAAGAAATAAAAGTTATTTCTTTACTTTTATTTTTTAAGGCAAAAATTAAAAGTTATTTTTGACTTTTATTATTTTACTCAAAAAATCAAAGTCTTGAATTAAATATTGCATAGTAATACGCTAGTTTTATTGCCTCTAATTTATATGTAATAATAATTGATGTATATTACAGAAGTCTATAAAAATTATTTTTATTATTATTATTATATTTGTTCAGCTGTTAATTTTACCATCAAAATTGATTCTAAGTTTTCTTCAGATAAATTGTATCTCAAATCCCCCAAAATCAATTTGATTGTTGAAAATGACCTTTCTACGACTTGAGTTGCAGGTACAGAATTTAGAATAAGTGCTAGTTTGTGCAGCCATGGTAGAGTAAATTTTTTACTATCCCAATATTCTAGAATAGAACTTCTACGTCATCTAACGGGAAAACATGCGCAATGACGCAATCTGTATTTTATCATTCTCGATTTATAGCATTGACAGCAATAAAACTAGCGTATTACTATGCAATATTTAATTCATGACTTTTATTTTTGCCTTAAAATATTAAAAGTTAAAAAATAATTTTTATTTTTTGAGTAAAATAATAAAAGTCAAATATAACTTTTAATTTTTGCCTTAAAAAATAAAAGTCAAAATTAAAAGTTATTTTTTGACTTTTATCAAAAAAGACACAAATTTAAAAGTCATACAAAAATTTGCATGTACATCACCTATGTATCATAATGATAAGAACCAAAATTTTCTACGATCATTTTTTATGTGTGCTTTTTTGATGTAATTTTTAAAAAATAACAGTTATTTTCTGTCCCTGATTATATATAATTTGAGTTTAAATCAACAACAATTTCCTAAACAAATGTTTTATTAGAAAAATATTTATTTTATGACAAAACAAATTTCGACATGCTCGGACATATTTTATATATCGGTAGATGCGTTGTCAAAAAAAAAAAACAAACTTTCATTTGGCACTCAACAGTTGGCAGTTATTTTAAAATGAGTCATTTCTTACAACACTCATTAACCCCCAAAACGTGAGATTGTGGCAATAAAAACATATGTGTTTCTTAATTTTTTCTCCCCTATTAAGTATCAGAATCAGGGATGGAAAATATGTTTTCTGTTATTGTACCAACCAGACAAACAAATTGTACTTTTTCGATCCTCATGGTACCATTATTTGTTCCGTTTTTTTTTAACCATTTTATCGTATTGAGTCAGATTTGCTTAGACACTAAAAAGACTTAAAAAAATTTCAATTGACGGGGTAAAACAAAATTGATCGTTGACCACAAAACTTTGTAAAATTTTACTAAAATTTTTATAAATATCACACTTTTTTTTCTGTGTGTCCGCCTCCATTGGAGGGCAATTTAACCTTTTCAGGATTTGCTGTTAATAATACAATAATACACTTTTTTCTTATTTTTTGTTTTGAGAGGTAATTTAAAATCAGCTGTTCAATATTGCCACTTCCAAATATTTTAGTAAAATGTGTATGCAACCATTTGGTACATTTGATGGTGACACCAATTTTGAGCCGTTTCAACTTAAAACTGACTTTATTTTGTACTATAATAGCTGAATAAATAAAACAGGTTTTTAGTATGAAGTTGCTTTTAAAAAAAGTCGACTTTATGTTGTTGTTTTTTTTTTTTTTGAAAATATTTCAAATTGTACTAAATGAGCCGCAGTAGTACCACGGTACCAACCAAGGTAAAAATGTACCCAAAAAGTACAATTGTACCATGTTTTCCATCCCTGATCAGAATTGCATTAGCATTGGAGAGAATGATTTCGATTCTTATTGGTTATGCATTAAAGCGAATTTATAAAAAAGCGTCTATGTTCTAATTTATTGTGGCAAACACATGTTTTAAATTTGCAAATTTTTTTTGCTTATCTTTTCGTTTTGCCTTTTCCATGTACGAATATATATATATATGGATCAGTGTCTGTAAATTTGTTTATTGCAAAAAATTTGCCCTTAAAAAATTACATTCTTTATCCAACTCACAATTCTTCAAAAATGTCAATTTTATCTATCAATTACCAACGTCAAACACTTCATTTTCAAATATCTTTCAAAGTTTATGCCGAAACCATAAACTACATATCAACCCTTCAAACATGTTGCAACATTTGACACTTGTAAAAAAGATGAGTAAAAATAAAAACACAAAATCAACAAGAAATTTATAACATTTGCTGTAAAAAATGCGTTAGTGTTCAATGAACTCTGAACCCGGAAGGTAAATTCTTAAACAAAAAGAATGTAAAGAAAAACTGAAAACAATAAATGATTGTTGTCAATCGACTACAAAATAATATTAAAAAAAATCGAAGACAGACATAAAACCAAATAAATGCATTCATGTACAAACAAACAGATCTGCCCACCGACAAACGGACAAATAGACGGATTGACACACAGTTTGTCATAACAATCATTGTCAACGATTTTATAGCATAAGGATTACATGCAGGTATTAAACGTGCAGAATATGCCAACGTCGGTTTAAGTTTACACAAAACTCTGGAAGTAAAAATAATGAATATGTTAAGAAGTTCATCACATAAATAAACACATTACTTAAAAACTGCTATAAAAAAAAACAATCTCTGTTGTTTCTTTTGA
Organism: Eustalomyia histrio; assembly: GCA_949748255.1. Lineage (NCBI taxonomy): Eukaryota > Metazoa > Arthropoda > Insecta > Diptera > Anthomyiidae > Eustalomyia > Eustalomyia histrio. Next base: position 15,142,761 of record OX456525.1, on the reverse strand, counting down.
ATCAGTTTTTTAGAACTGAAACTTTTGCAAACTTCTTAAACATTTGCCTGGGATATTTTTCCAATCAATAATGTATGAAAAAAAATATATTGAGTGAAAGAATTAAAAAACAAATGAAGTAAAGTTGAAATGAAAGTCTAGTAATAAACATTAAAAAAAAATTGTGGAAAATTTCAACGAATGCTTAAGGGATTTATAATATTATTTTTCTTTGGAAAAAAAAAACAATCAATTAATCCGTATGGACTTACAAGTAACTAAATTGAGGGTATAAATTTCTTAATTTTTTACAATTTAAAATCTCGCTCGAATAACCAGCAAAAAAAAGTAGCAATAAAAGAGAAAAAGAAGCAATGATTTTGATTCCGGTGTTGTGATTTCTACATCTAAAGAAGTTCTTAGGATTGAAAAATGAGATCTTTTAATGTTCCTAAATAAATTATTAATTTTGAATATAAATTTTAACAGGACATTAGTAATCGGGCCTTAGCCTCATTTTCACAATGTGCCGGTAGCTTCCACCTGAGAATTCAACTGACACATATGTATGTTGTTGCTGTTGTTTGAGTTTGACTGTTGAATAAATTATAACAGAACATTTAGTAATCGGGCCTTATTTGTTAAATTAATTTTTTACTTTTTGTATTGATAACTACGATTTAAACACTTAACAAAGTTTGTAAGTTAAAATAACTGAAAATATCATTTAAGGAAATGATATTTCATTTAAAACCGGTTTACTTAATTTTCATTTAAATTAAATGCCATTTGTTATTTATTTTTAAATGTTGATTAATCAACTGACACATCCGTCAGAAACAAACGATATAATCAGTTAAAATAAATGTCAAAATTTGACCTACCAATCCTTAAAAACAAAATGTTTTTTTTTTTTTCATTTATTTGAAATTGTTTCCCTTATTGTATTTATTGTTTTTTATTTTAATATACTCGTACAATACAAAATGTATGTATGAAGTTCTTGTAATTTATATTGAAAAATTTTGTATATAAAAACAAATTGAAATTTTTTGAATATTTTCTTTTTTTTTTTGAAACAGACAGCAAACAAAATTTAAATTTGTAATAACTGTTACGGACACAAATAAACCACAAGTTTCCATTTTGTGGGTAAATTTTTATTAAATTTCAAACAAATGAAAAAAATAAATGAAACTGAAAAAAATCGGTAAATGATAGTAAATTATTTCGAATAAATGTATAAAAAAAAGTTAATATAGATATTTCAACAGTAAACTACATAATATTCTGAGTGAATAATTTAAAATCTGGTAAATTGTAGGTTAAAAATTAATACAAATCTCTCAAACCTGATAACTTGTTTAAAAATAACTAAAGTTTAAAACTTAACCATAATTATAAATGTCAAATTTATGTGTAAATATCTGTGGCTAATGTTTAATCTTGCTTCTTGTTTAATCTTGCTTTTTGAAGTTGTCAAAAATATCTGCTATGGAAGAGGAAAATCAGTACTACATGATTCTTTGGAATCAATAAAAAATGTATTCCTTATGAATCACTTCTCGCCTCCAGCAAGGAGACGAGAAAATCATAAAAAACCGTAATTTTTTATTATTTTTTCGTTAACACCAGCCTTGTTGCACTCTTGTACAGGGTGGAGCAGAATGAGCTATATGCTTTGTAAAAAAGAGACTTGAGGTATTTAATATGGCTCCCTACACTACAGAACAAAGTATTAAAATAATTGAATTTTATTTTTGAAATCAGGGACATATTCCGCGAACGCATGAGTTAAAATCACCTGTACGCCAAATTATGCGTTCGCGGAATATGTCCCTCAATGTTTTCTTTTGGGGTCATTCGAAAGTAAGAAAATCATAACCATTGTGAAAAATGTGTTAGGGATCAAATTTTTAATTTAAAAAAAAAAAAAAACATATAATACGAGGGCGGATCAATAACTCCTTGACTTATTGAATGAAATACAGTTTTTTGGCAAAAAAAAAATATTTTTCAACATTGGACACTAAGTCCAACGTTTCTCTAATTTTTGTATCCCTTCAAAAAATAGGATTTTTCAAGGTCCATAAAATAGGCATTTGTTTGATCAATAGTTTCATTGTTGGAGCTAAATCTCTTTCTACCGAACCATTTCTTTAGGTTTGGTAATAGGAAATAGTCCTGGGGGCTAAATCCGGAGAATATGGCGGATGTGGTACCAATTCGTAGCCCAATTAATGGAACTTTTCCATAGAAACTGCACTTGTCACGCGATTACGTTTATGATCAATTGAGAGCAAACGAGGCACCCATCTTACTGCCATATGAAATGCCTTTGGCATCAACAATCTCACGCACTTTTACTCTTGGATCGGCCAACACCACATCGTGGATTTTTTTCGAAATTTTCAGGCATATTGACCTCAATTGGCCATTCAGAACGTTCAGCGTCATTTGTACTTGTGCGACCACAACGAAAGTCAGTAAACCACTTTTTCCCCATTGAAATCGATGGTGCAGAGTCCCCATAGTATTTATCAAGCTTTTCCCTGGTTTGATTGACGGTTTTTTTTTTGCAAAAAATGATGTTTAAAGAGCACTCGATATTAACTTTTTTCCATTTTTAAAAAAATCCACGAGGTTGTGTGTTTTGAACAGCTGTTAAACGCAAAGTAAATGACGGAACTTGCTCAAAATTTGACAGTAGTACATATATTAACAGGTAGTACTTGATGGGATCAGTGTTGCATTTCATGTAAATACGAGGGAAGTTCGAAAAGTCACGGACTTATTGATCCGCCCTCGTAAATTAACAAAAAAAAAAGATCTCGATATATGTATAAAAAAAACAAAAAAAAATTATAAAAGATTTGTTGAATTTGACAAACATTTAAAGCTAAAAAATTGAAATAAATTTTGTTAAATTAACAAATTTTTTTGTTTAACCAACAACGTATTATATGGAGTGTGGGGAAAATTTCAAGTTCCTAGTTCCAGCGGTTTAAGCTAAAAGATTAATTTCTTCACTTTTCAACCCCTTTAGTACTACGGCCTTATTGGAAATTCGAAAAAGTTGTTTTCACTGCATTACCCCATATACCAGTGCACAAATTATTCAAATTTAAGATTTCTAGACAAAGTAGGTTTGCTTATGTTAAAGCATTAGGGGGCGATACTTTTCTCATTTACGCCCCTCCCTATTTTCAAAAATATTGTATCAGTGAATGGCCACGATGGAAATGAAAAATATACGTCAAATTCTAAGATTCTAGCTATAAATATTTGATTTGAAGTGATTAGAGAAACTTTTTCGATTTTTACTAAGTTTTTATTGAATATTTCGAAAAACACGTTTCTAGTGAAATAACTCATACAGAGAATTAACCAGACAATAAATATACATATGTTTTATATGTAAGATTAGAAGCAGAAGGGATTTTGGCAGGATATTAAGGGAAACGCTTTTTAAAGGTGTAGGGTTGACCCTAAAGTTAAAAAAACAAAACATTTTGAACAATTATGTTTTAAATATATTTTTTTTTGGTTAATTGATCCTGAAAAAATATATTGGTATTTATTAGGAAAAACTGTTGTAAGCTAGTGTAGTTTTTCGTTTAAATTTATTGCTTATTTATAAAATTAATATGAACTTATCTGATTCATTATTAAAACAAGTCAGCAAAAGAAAACTTTTATTTAAAGAGTCAACGTTAAATGAAACTTAAGTACACAGAGAGAATTTTCGGTCATATAAATCTAAATATTACGTCATATCAATTAAAAATTTCTTTACATAATTTCATAATTTTATTAAAAAAATTTTTTTAATAAAACTCTTCCATAACATGTATAAATTTTCTAACATAAAACATGACAATTTTGAATAATTTTTATCAGTAATTTAATTAATTTAAAGAAAACTGTCATTAGTGGAATTCTAAATAAAAATTTCGGTTATAAAACAACTCAGTAATATCATTAGTATAATTCTTTGAGTGTAACAAAACTATTATTTTACACGCAATATTATGTAAAGTTCCCGGACAAAAAAAAAATATGTTTAAAAAAATAACACATAAACGGAAATACAAAGCGAATAAAAGTTAAGAAGAAAATTAAACTGAACACAACTCAACCGAAATGAAAGTCGACATAAAAAAAAACTATTGGTATAAAATGAAATTTACGACTAAAATGAAAATACAAAAAAAAAGACCACTGCAAACAGCAATGAATTACAAAACGCAATCAGAGTAACAAAGAATTATTTCAAAAATATATACATTTTATATTCACGGCAAATATTGTGAATACACAGAGTAGCAGACATTTAAGGTCACCAATAAAACTTTAATTGCCTCGAGACTTGTAATAAATTCCAAATATTAATCTAATTTCTGTTTTTAATATATATTTTTTTGGTAGTTTTAATAATTGTGTTATTTGTTATTACACTTAGCAAAAATTCATCATATTTATGAAGTTTATGGGGAAAAACTTTATAGATTTTCGTCCTTATAATAAAGCTGTATCATATTGATGACATATTTCTTTATATTTATAAAACCTATATTAGATATAATGGAGAATTTTAAAAATAAAAATATAAATTTCCAACCGAATTGAAAAGTATATTTTGATTGCGACAACCAATAAATTCGTTTAGCGCAAACAAATGCTAATGTAATTGCTAAACATTTTGGGCATTGCAACCAAAATTCAGTTGTATTAACCGAATTTCGTTGTGGAAACCAATTAGTTGTACCAAAGGATTTCAGTTGTAGAAACCGAATTTCAGTTGGAAATTGACGAAATTTTTTTCTGTTTGTATGATTTCTGAAATACTTCATATTTATGAAGAGTTTCACCAATATTTATTAAGAAGTTTCATCATAATTATGAAGAAACTTACACTCAAAAAAAAAAGACATTAACTAAAATGTAATCAAAAATTTCCTTCAAAATAGTTTATAAATTGTCCTCAATTTAAGTAAAATTTTATTAAAACTTAGAAAAATTTTCTTAAAAAGAATAAAAATTCCTAAGTTTGAGGAAAAACTAAATAGTTTATATACTCAGAAATAGATCATATTTTTCCTAAGTAATATTTCTTGATTTTAGGAAAAAAAACAAGTCAAATAAATACAAATTTTTTAATTTTAAGAAAAAACATCTTAGTTTTAAGAAATTTGCATACTTAAATGTAATTAAATTAAGTTGAGTTAAAAAAAAAATTAAGGACATAATTTACTCCCATTTAGTTCAAAAAATGTGTCTAACTTAAATCAAGAAAGTACTTGAACTTAATGTGTGTTCATTTTTTGTTCGCGAGTAGTAAAATTAACTAAATTTTAGAAAGCCATTTCCATATTCAGTTTTTAAGTATACCACTTTCTAATTTTGAAGAATTGTTTTCTAAAAATTAGTTCAGACAATTAAAAACAAAAAGTAATAAATTTTTCCCTATGTAATAATAAAAATTTACTTCATTTAAGAAACTGATGAACTATTTCTAGGGAAAATTTTCATGAAACTTAGTGAACTAAGATAAATTTTAAAAAATTTAATAAAATATTCTTTTTTTTTCAAGTAAAAGTTTTCTAATTTTTAAAAATAATAATATTTTTAATATTCTATTCCAAAAAAAAATCAAAAATATTATTAAATAAAAGAAATTAAAGTAACATTTTAAAAAATCTATCGTGCATGATTGTAATATTTGGAGCGTAATCGTGCGTGAGCGTGATTCAAAAATCACTCACGTGCCCATCTCTAATCTTAAATTAGCTTAAAATATATTTTTAAAATTTTGTTAGCAAATTTCGCATTTGCGTTTTTATGTAATAATTTTGTTTGCTGACTACAATACAAAATATCGCAGGCACATTTTATACATTACGGCATAATGGCTTTCCTATATTGACGTAGAGCTTATTAAACTTTATATTTATCGAACCATTTTTTTCACTTAATACTAAAAAAGTTTAAATTTGTATATGTCAAAAAAAGTTTACGCTAAAAATGCCATAAAATATACTTATGACATTTTTCCATTTTCCAATAATAACAAGAAATGTAACTGTAATATTTTGTATTTTTGCAACAATTTCCCTTAATTGGTTAATTTAAGAAGACAAAGGACCCCCAGTGTTCCTTAGCCGTAGATGCAGTGTGTCACGTAGGGCGTCCCTTTTTTTAGTTCTCTTAAGCAAAACCGTTAATTAACTACGAAAAGGGTCTGCCTTTGTCACAATATATTACGTTTCGAATATCCTGCAATACATTTTTTTAATTTGTTTACCTTTTTGCTAATGAAATTTAATTTATGTATGAATTTAGTATAATTCAATTTAGTTTTAAGACACAATTATATAGGAAAAAGCTTGTTAAGAGCAGTGTCCTCAGAAAGCGGAAGTCCTCCGAAAGTGGGAAAATACCTACTCAATGAGTGTTAAGTACTTTAAAATATATGGTAAAATATATTACCTTTACCATAGAAGCAGGATAAGGATGGTTTTTACTTAAAAGAAGTGCTATTTAACTTGTTGTTAGAAAATATTTTCTTATTTAAAATAAAATTTTTCTTAAAACCAAGGAAACATTTCCTAACTAACAGTACAATTTTAGATGATGTATAAACTAATTAGGGGGAAATTTTACTGTTTTCTAATAAAAATTTACTTCTCAGTAGTTAAATTTTCTCTAATTTAGAAATTTTGTCCAAGTTTTAAGTAAAATTTGTTCCTTAATTTCAAGGAAAATTTTATTAAATATTGGTAAAAATTTTTCCTCTAAATAAGTTAATTTTTCTAAATTCTAGTTCCTTTATTTTTTTTGAGTGTATGAAGAAGTTTCCTTACATTTATGAAGAGTTTCTTTATATTCATAAAAAAAACTCCTTATAATTACGAAGAAGTCTCTTCATATTTATGAAGAAGTTTAATCAATATTTTGAAATATTGTAATTGTTTTTATTAATATGAAAACTTAATAAGAATTACAAGCAGCAGAGTTTTTCAAACAATATAAACAATTTGTTTTATTTTTTGTTATTTTTCTTATTAAATGATGAAGAATTATGAAACATTTATTAAAAACTCGTATAAAACACTTCATCACATTTATGAAGATTAGATGACAAACGATTTATGAAACAGTTTAATCAATATGATAAAAAAAATTCTTTTTCCCTCTGCTTGAGTACTTGAGCTCAAGATCATATCATATAAAAATTTTAATTCTTCTTAAGAAACCATTAAAAGATTTCTATAAAATATATTTATTGCAAACATTTAATTGCATATTCTTTTAAAACTCTGATGGTGACCCATCTGCCAGGTCTGTTCGATGTTTTAATATTTCTTTTACTACACTTAGAATATTATGTTTGTACACGCAAAGAACATACATACATAGTTGGGGCAATCATATTCGAAGAGTATCATATTTTTTTCGGTTTATGGGCGTACTATAATATTGTTATCATATTATGATAATAAAATAACCATATTTTTACCATAACATGGTCCCTACAGTTATATTATGATGCAAAAATTACCACATTATGGTCCTAAATAAACATGTTATATTGAATTTATGATAATATGATCGCACGTAATCATGTATGCTTAAAATATTATCATATTGTTGTACCTCATAACTATATTATGATTTCTGGATTACTATTATATGATCCATAATCTAAGATTATTTCTACTAAAAAAAGTCTTTAGAATCTAAGTATTTTCTTCAGAATCTATGAATTTTTCTTTCAAAGAAAGGCCTTAGAATCTAAGTTTGTTTGGAATATATGAACTTCTATCTAAGAAACAATTTAAAGAAGCTGAGAATTTTAGTTTAAGGAAAAGTCCATAGAATCTAAAAATGTTTTTATCGAATAAATTTATAAATATCTATTATTTTGTGTAAGAAACCTTTTCATACAAAAAAAACATGCGTTCTACAGACATTTTCTTATAAAAAATATTTTATTAATATTTTAAGAACATTTCAGCCTCATCTTCAGCCTCCTTCTGAACCACCCAACACAAATAACTCATGGTTTTGAACAGGCATTTATATCACACACTGTAAGGAAAATGACTATGTGAAATTACAGAAGGAGGCTGAAGGAGGCTGAAGATGACCTGGTCGCTCGGGTCGAAAGTGTGCACTCCCTCTAGCGCTGATCCTTAAAATTTTTTTCCATTTAATAAAATAAATTAGTGTTTAATATTCGTTAGTAACATTAAAAAAAAAATTATGATCTTGAGCCTGATAAAATTAGAAATATATAAGTAAAATATTTACTAAATAATGATGTTGATGATTTGAAAACCAATAACTTGCTTGTGACAACCATAACCGATTGCAGCAAGCACAATATAGTAGCAGTATTTCAAGCATGTTTTTTCTCTGTGTGTAGTTTGCTATAATAACTTTTCATTTCGGTTGAAAATAAAGGAAAACACATTTATATATTTTAACTTTTGTATACATTTGTTCAAAATGATTTACTGTAATTTACCGATTTTTTAAATTTTATATTTTATTTTTTGTTTTCATTTTTTTTTAAATTTAATAAAAATTTACCCACAAAATGAAAATTTGTGGTTTATTTGTTCCCGTTACAGTTATTACAATTTTCAAAACAAAAAAATATTCAAAAAATTCTAATTTAGTTTTATATATAAATTATTTCAAGAACTCATAAATACACACACATTGGACCATTCACACAACATGTGTTTATCGACTGTGTGTGTACATTTTTCAGATTAAAAAACAAACTAATACACAAAAAACCCAAAACAATTTCAAATAAATGAATAATCATTTATTTTTTAAGGATTTGATGGGTAAAATTTTAACATTTATCTTTAACTGATAAACTATTTAAAAATAAATAACAAAAACACTTTGATTTAAATGAAAATTAACTATAGCAGTTTTAAAATGAGATATCATTTATTTTAAATTACATTTTCTGTTATTTTAACTTCTAAAATTTTTTAAGTGTAGTTGGTTGTTTGATACTCATTTCCACTTCAATTAATGCGTGTTCTAACTGAAAAGAAGAAATAAACTGATGCAAACAATAAAAGAATAAAGAAGAAAAAACAATGAATTTCACTAAAAATTGCTTGCCTGAAACAGCGACAGAAACAAAATACAAAAAAATCTAAACGAAAAAATTATATTCTGTTGAAATGAAAATACATTATTGCTATATGTATCAAAAATTAAATCTGTAATCTATAGAAAACCCATCTGTACACTTTAAACAAAACGTGAGTGATTTGTTTATTCGCAAGTGTAAAGAAAATTGAATTTATTAAGACATTGTCGTTTTCCATATTATGATTTCACATTTCTGACAAACGCGATTATCGGTAGAATTTCATTATTTATTATTTATTTAGTTAATGGCCAAACTGATTTTGTTTATGTAAATTTATTCAACTTGATGAACCAACAGAATCATCATTCAACACCATTGACTAACAACAGAGAGTAGTAATCTAACCACTCACTCGCCTATTTACTGTTGTTGTTGCAGAGCAATTTTAATATTTATATTTGAAAAACAACAACAAAATTGTTTTCGTTGTTGTTTTCTGTGTAATTTTCATTGCATATTTTATTGCTTGTAAAGAAAGACAACGGGTTAAGATTTAAAAAAAATATTGAGGCTGATAAATAGGTGAATAAAATCTCTTTTAATTCGCTAAAAAAAATGTCTAACCCACGTAAAAATCGAAATATATATGAACATACATAATGATAAATATACCCAATACATGATCATATATGTCCATGCATGCTTCAATACATGATCACACATGAGGTAATATATGGCCATATATCCTTGGATCTAAAATTTGAGGGTATATGACTCTATATATGCCCATATATACTCATATATGAATAATATATAAGCATTTATGATCATATATAAAAAAAAATTATACTGCCATATACCCTCAAATTTCGAATCCGAAGATATAAAGTCCTACATGACATCATGTATGGTCATATAATGTACCATGCACAGACATGTATGACCATACAGGTTGGTTGAAAAGTTCCTGCGCTCGAAATGAAAGAATACTGTTTTTGTTACGAAATATAATTTTTTATTCAATATAATCTCCTAGAAGCTCAATACACTTGTTCCAATGATCTTCCAATAATTTTATTCCATCCTTATAATGGTTTTCCGGAAGCTCTGCAAAATAACCGTCTACGGTTGCTATGGCCTCTTCATTCGATGAAAAATGCTTTCCACGAAGGAATTGTTTGAGATTTCTGAAGAGATAGTAGTCACTGGGAGCCAAATCTGGTGAATACGGTGGATGTTCAAGCAATTCGTACTTTAATTCTTTGAATTTAGCCATCGTCAAAACACTTTTGTGAGCAGGTGCATTGTCTTGATGAAAAATGATTTTTTTCTTCTTTCAACCAGGTCTTTTCTCACGAATTTTTTCATCCAGCTGATCCAAAAGGCTGCAATAATATTCAGAGTTGATTGTTTTACCTTTCTGAAGATAATCAATCAACAAAATTCCTTTTTCATCCCACAAAACTGATGCCTTTACCTGCTTTCAATTTTGGATCATGGTGGTAGATCCAAGTCTCATCCATAGTTATAAAACGACGCAAGAAGTCGGTTTTATTCGGCTTAAAACGCTCCAAATTACGCTGAGAAATTTGTTTTCGATCCAGTTTTTGTTGAATCGTTAATGTGTGCGGCACTAACTTTCCAAACAGTTTTTTCATACGTAATTCTTTATATAAAATATCGAGTACTCGTTCGTCTGAGATGCCTATGGCATTAGCAATTTCACGCTTAGTCAAACTTGGATCTTCACTAACTATATTATGTACCTGCTCAATGATTTCTGCTGCGGTTGCAGTTTTTGGTCGTCCTTCGCGTGGATCGTCTTTAAGGTTGTTACGACCACGTTTAAATTCACCAGCCCAAAATTCAACGGTGCGTTTTGAAGGTGAGGACTCCTTATACAATGCTAACAATTGTTCATAAATTTCCTTTGCGTTTAAACCCTTCAAAACAAATAATCTAATGACTGCACGATATTCAATTTTTTCCATATTAAAAAAAATCAATGACACGTCAACTTCAAATGGCTTGTAAACAAAGAAAGAATTGACAGAATAACTTGCAACTTTGCATGTGTTCTTAGGACAGTTATACCAACTTTAGAGAAAAAAGAGTTTGGAGCTAGCAGTGCCATCTCTTGGTGAACGCAGGAACCAACCTGTATATCCCCAGTTATTATCATTTAGATGCCCATGTATGATCACTATCAAAATTGCAAATCAATTTTGCGCACCTTTGTTTTCAACAGACGTCAACCATGCTGTAATCCACAGAAGGCAAATAATTTACCAGCCCATGTCAAAATCAGAATATATATAAACATATATGATCATACAAGGGCATAATTGATCATAAACGTCCATGCATGGTTCAATATATTACCATATAGGATCTCATGTAGGACCATATATCTTCGGATCTGAAATCTGAGGATCATATATGATCATATATGAGCGTATACACCCTCAAATTTCGAACCCACAGATATATGTTTATATATGAGAACATGAATGGTCATATATTGACGAATATGACCATGTATGCCCAGTATGATCTTATAGAAGCCCATGTATGATCACGTATGTTCATATATACCTCGATTTTTACACGGGACTTAACAAATTTTGCTCCCTAAGAAAAATCAACTCTATCGATTTTGCCTCTTTCTTCCCAAGGACAGAAAAAATTCTAATCTTCGGCATAAAATTTAATTCGTCCTAATAAGCAATTTAAAATCACAAAAATCAATAAAAAAATTCTGTAAAAAATACTGTTTGATCAAAGCTTGTTTATTTAAAAAAAAAATTATTTTTGCCCAAAATATTTTATTATTTTTACACACATATATTTTTTCACTGTATGTACTGTGTTTAATAAACTATGATAAGTAAACACAGAGTTTAAATTTCTAGTACATTGCCCTTAAGATGCCTGGTCGATAGAGTTTGCATACATTTATGTTGATCCAAAGATAAGTTAGTAGAATATTAAAAAGAAAACAATTTGTCTAAAGCTGCAGCATCATCACTATCATTAAAAATATTATACCGCTTAACATAAAGAAATAAATCATTAGATTTATGATATACTTAAGTAAATAATAATTATGTGGTCATGTTCAAAAAAAAAACAATTATCTACTTAACAAACAAAGGATATCCACTTCTAAATGAGTTATTAAATAAAAAGTTATAATGTTAGAAACAAAAAAAATTGAAGCAGCACAACATTAGTAGAATTTAACTCAGGAAAAAAATTTTGTATTAGCCTTCTCTTAACTATTAACATTAAACCGATTAAAGTAAAAAACAAATATGAAAAGCTTATATTTATAATCGAACGTAAGTTAGCAAAACATTTTATGCGGTATGCGGTATGCGGTGAAAAACATCAATTAGGAGGTAAAATGTATAAATGTTGAGCTTTTAAATTTGATAATTATCCACGCTAAAAGTTAACGTATACACGAAATGTATCAGTTTTCGTTTAAAACACGTTTCCTTCCTCAATTTTTGTTCAATACTTTTTATAGTAAACTTTACAGGAAACTAATAGTAGTTAAAAACTAATAATATTTATGAGTCAAAATCAAAACAAATTTTGAATCGACAACTTAAGGTATTTAAAAAGTACTTTAATTTTTGGTTGTGGTGTAAGTTGGGCTTTAGACAAAGTTTGTTTACAATTGAATTAAAAAATTTACTGTTTGTAGTTGAATAAAAGAGTTTTCAGTTAAAAATAAATGAACATTTATTTATTTTCAATACAATATATTTGTTTTAGCTTTTTTAAACATTTGCTTAAAATGATTTACTGTTATTTAACGATTTTTGTCAGTTTCATTTATTTTTTTTTCATTGGTTTGCAATTTAATAAAAATTTACCCACAAAACGGAAATTTATGGTTTATTTGTTTACGTTACAGTTATTACAAATTTATATATTATTTGCTGTCTGTTAAAAAATAAAAAAAATATTCAAATTACAAGAACCCACACACATATGGTCATTCACACAAAACTTGTCTATAAACTGTTTGAATATACATTTTTAGATTAAAAAACAAGCAAAAATAAAAAGAAAATGTGATCCATTTCAAATAAATGAATAATCAGTTGGTATTGGGAATCGGTAGTTAAAATTTTAATATTTTTTTTTAAGCTTGACTAATATCAGTTGTTTAAACAATATTTAAGAATAAATAACAATAATAATTATATTATTTGTAGGTTATTTTAATTTACTATATTATTATTATTATAACGAAAACATATACCTCTTATTTAAAAAAAAAAAAAATCACACATAACCCGACTCGAACTTGCAACTCCTGACTTATACATTTTTGTAATCTAAGTAAATTTTTGTTCTCTCAATATTTTTTGTTAATTCCAGTGTACCCAGTAGTTTGCCAGTACTTGATTTTTTTTTACCACTGGCACTTTTCGACTGGATAAGAGATCTGTTTTCCTGTGTAGACAGCATGTCCAATAATATTTTTATTTTTGTGTAATTAAACAAAATGTCAATAAGTGGGTCAATAAGTCCGTGACTTTTTAAATGAAACACATTTTTTTTTGCAAAAAAAAACTTATTTTTCAACATAATCTATTTTTAGCTCCATACACTTAGTCTAAAGTTTCTCCAATTTTTGTATCCCTTCAAAAAAATAGGATTTTTCGAGGTCCATAAAATAGGCATTTGTTTGATCAATAATTTCATCGTTGGAGCTAAATCTCTCTCCACCGAGCCATTTATTTAGATTTGGAAATAGGAAATAGTCACTGGGGGCTGAAACCGGAGAATAAGGCGAATGAGAGGGCGATTCGTAGTCAACTTCATGGATTTTTGCCATGGAAACTAAGCTGTCACACGACTACGTTGGTGGTCGATTGTGATTGATTGTCGATAGTGATTGATTGCGGAAAGCTTTCTCATACCCAAATCAAATGATCGTTCAGAATTGAAACTACTGAGTCATGTGATATGGTATGTCTTCCACAATCTCTCTCACATTCAATCTCCGATCGGCCAACACCATATTGTGGATTTTTTTGACATTTTCGGGTGTATTGACCTCAATTGGCCGTTTAGAACATTCAGCGTCATTTGTACTTGTGCGATCACACGAAAGTCAGTAACCCACTTTCTAGCCATTGAAATCGATAGTGCAGAGTCCCCATAGTATTTATCAAGCTTTTCCCTGGTTTGATTAACGGTTTTTTTTCGCAAAAAATAATATTTAATGAGCACTCGAAATTCACTTTTTTCCATTTATATAAAAAGCCTCGAGGTTGTTTGTTTTGAACAGCTGTTAAACGCAAAGTAAATGACGGAACTTGCTCAAAATTTGACAGTAGTCTACTAACAGGTGGTACTTGATGGGAGCAGTATTGTATTTCATATAATTACGAGGGAAGTTCGAAAAGTCACGGACTTATTGATCCGTCCTCTTTTTTTTAGATATTTTGATGTTTTACTAAATAAGTTAAGCATGTTTGGACATGTTTTCCAAAATATTTAGATAGGTATTTAAAATACTTTTAATTTTAACCCTAATTTTTGTATACAGTTGAAGCACGGCTAATTTTTTCCATTAACTACCTTAAATAACGAATATTTCTGGTATAAATATACTCAATATAACGAAAAATTTTTAAAAAGATATACATATAAAATAGTTTAGAAAATAAAAATACAAACAAAACAAGAAAATAATGTGAGAATTTTTGGTTTTTGAACCTTCATGTGCAAGCGTGTACCATTATTACAGTCCCTTTTTAAATTTTTAGTAATCTATAAAATTTTCAAAATGTTAAAGTTGAAGTAAAATTCATACAAAAATGTGTTGCGGTATTTCGAATCTGACAATATATAATTCTTTTTACCTGGCTTCGACTGCATTTTCTTTTTATTCCTATGCACAGAAATTATTATTTGTTTTTTAAGAGCAAAAAAAGGCATTAAATTGCCGAGATGACCCGAAACCCGAGACCGCTTGAATTTTTATTTCATATTTAAATATCTAAAGTTCATCAAATTCTATGTGAGTACCTTCAATAAAATTTGCCTATAAGCAATTTCATCCACAAGAGGGGTGGTCACCTTTGCGTATACGTGATATTTCATTTAAGAAAATATTACTCATACGTACAGGCACATGGAAGAATATACACACCAGAGAACTGCTACTACTGATTGCAAAACGTTCATACGCAATCAACACAAGAATAAATATGTGTTTGCGTTCAAACGCTGAATATACTCCAATACACATATTTGTTGATGATTTTAAATCAATCAAACGACGTGCAAATTGTTTTGTCACTGATTTATAATCATCGGTCGTTGTTAAACCATTGATTTTATTCTGTTCATTCGAGCCACCAATAATTATTTTGACGTAGAATAAATCAGAAAAAACAACAAACAACGTGTATGAGCGTATTTATAATTAAAACAAAATAGTTTCTTATCTATAAAAAGGGGATGGTTTTGTAGAAACACATTTCATAAATGGTATATGTACATTAGGGTGGGTCTAAAATACGTTTTTTTAGAATTTTTATTAGGAATACCAAAAATATTGTTCTTTGTGTTTTTTTTTTTAATTTAGGTCGATCTCTCAGGCTCTCCCAATCCGGTTAGAGTTAAATATTGCTTAATTTTCCAATCAAAATAGATGAAAAAAAATTTAGACAATATTTAAATTTTTCCGGATTAGGCAAGTCTGAGATATCGACCTAAATTTTTTTCCAAAAAAATATTTTTATTTCAGAAAGAAGAATATTTTTAGTATTTTATTACTTATAAAAATTCGAAAAAAGCTGATTTAAGTCCCACCCTAATGTACACAATATCATTTATGAAATGTGTTTCTATTGTGTTTTAATTATAAATACACAAATACGCGTTGATTGTTTTTTTTCTCATTTATTCAACGCTGACTTTTTGTTGCAGTAAATATAATCGACAGATGATTCAAACTGATCCGAATTACGCGTTCAGTAACATGATGCTTATTTTATTCTACAGTGAATTTTGTTGAATTATTAAATGTGAGCAAGAATTTTTGTGTATGATTAAATCAAGTAAAAATTTGATTTTGCAGTTCTCTGATACACACACGAAAAATTACAAAATTATTTTTGTAATATTAAACAACTCTCATAGAATATATATTTTTGAAAATACAAATAAAATTTTTTTTCAAAATTACCAATAACAGAATTTGTAAATCCAAAAAAAAAAAATTTTTTTGTAACAAATTTTTAGTTCTAAAGAATTTTTATATGAAAAATAGCAATTTACAAAGATTTCAAACAAAAAATTGTTAGAAATAAAATTTGAATTTTTACAAATACTTTTAATTACCTAGAATTTTGTGATATTTTTTTCTGTGTAAATTCATTCTTTTATTTTTAGGGGATTCTGAACGTATAACATTAAAACAGTTTGTTCGATTACAACTGGTGTTTACAGTTTTTCGAAAAAAATACATGTAAAAAGTATTATGTAAATGAACAGAAAAAAAATATTTTTACTTTTTTTAATTATTAACAAGAAAATTTAAATACAACAATACACATATGTGCAACATTTGTTATTGGTTGTTATTACCAGAGCAGCGACTTTCAAGTAAATACATGTTTGTACACTCAATATTATGTAGTTTACTGTTTATATAGTATAATTTAATAAAAAAGTTTTCCGATCCATTTAAAAATAAAGGAAACTTCATTTATCTTTCTAAGAATTATATACAATATGAGCGGTAGTTGGTAGCGTGCTAGCTTATCAGTGCGGGGGTCGTGGGTTCGATTCCCACCAGAGGCTCTGGTCTGTTTTCGCTACAACGAGCTGAAGGCCTTCGTTGCTATTGCTCGGTTAGGGTATTAAAAATATAATTTGTAATTATATGTTTAATAAAATAAATAAATAAATAAATAAATAAATAATATATACAATAACTTTTTTATACATTTATTCAAAATGATTTACTATCATTTAACGATTTTGTCCAGTTTCATTTGTTTGAAATTTAATAAAAATTTACCTACAAAAGGGAAATTTGTAGTTTATTTGTCTCCGTAAAAGTTATTACAAATATAAATTTTGTTTTCTGTCTGTTCAAAAAAAATATTCAAAAAATTTCAATTTGTTTTTTATTCAAATTGGTTGTAAATATACAATATTATTTCAATTCAAATTACTAGAACTTCATAAACACATATACATACACAAACACATTCACACAAAAAGTGCCTATAGATATGCATACATACCTTTTGTATTGTAAATTAAAAAAAAACGAAAAATGAAAAAAGGGAAACAATTTCAAATAAATGACGAAATCATTTATTTTTTAAGGAATTGGTAGGTAAAATTTTGACATTTATTTTAACTGATTATATCAT
Organism: Eustalomyia histrio; assembly: GCA_949748255.1. Classification (NCBI taxonomy): domain Eukaryota; kingdom Metazoa; phylum Arthropoda; class Insecta; order Diptera; family Anthomyiidae; genus Eustalomyia; species Eustalomyia histrio. The sequence continues at coordinate 15,125,241 of OX456525.1, read as the reverse complement.
TTGTTTCTTACGGATGTGTCAGTTGTTTAATCAACATTTAAAAACAAAAGGCATTTAATTTAAATGAAAATTAAGTAAACCGGTTTTTAAATGAAATATCATAATTTGTTGTAAATGACATTTTCTGTTATTATTATAGAATTGTAGGCAATGATATAGCACATACTAAAAGAAGAAGCATCATGATGTCATATACTTTGATAATTACATTCACTACATTCTTAATATGTAATATATATGAATTATAAAAATCCGCAAATTTTAACTAATTTTTTAGTGCATATTTTTGTATTTATAGTGCCTTTTTATTTTTTGTTCTTTAGTGCGTATTTTCGTATGAGTGCATATTTTTTATGTTTTTTTTTTAGTGCATATTTTCTTAAAAGTGCATATTTTATATATTTCACTGCATATTTTCCATTTTTTAGTGCATAAAGATCGCTGCCCTGGTGTATTTTTTAATTAAAGTGATACCATAGTATAATCTAATATAGGGGAATACAGTTGAAGGTTGTCGGGAATTAAACACTGTTTTTTACCCTTAAAATTTAAATTAAAGGGAATTGTTGTAGAAAATGTTGTTTTTTATGTTAATTGGGAGTGATTTCGCCTGTTTATAATTCCGTAATGCGCAAGTAAATAAAACACTAGAATATTTTGTAGTTTTCTATTTTAAGTGCTGTTAAAAATAAAGGATTATACATTTATTTTTTACTGAAATATTTATTTTAACTTTTTTATACATTTGTTCGAAATATATTTTTTTTTTTTTTTTTGGATTCATTAATTTTTTATTTCTTAATTTTTTTGAAATTTAAAAAAAATTCACCCACAAAACGAAAATTTTTGTTTTATTTGTTTTCGTTACAATAATTACAAATTTAAAATTTGTTCGCTGTTCGTTTCAAAAAAAAATATTCTAAAAATTCCAATTTAATTTTTTATTTAAATTATTTTTTCCATTCGAATTTGAAGAACTTCATAAACACACACCCATACTATGAGAATCTACATTTTGCAGATTAAAAAACAAACAAAAATACAAAAACCCGTAACAATTTGAAATAAATTAATAATCAGTTATTTTTTACGGAATCGGCAGGTAAAATTTCAACAATTATTTTTAACTCATTAATCATTTGTTTTTAATTATGTGTCAGTTGTTTAAATAACATTTAAAAAAATAACAAAAATCATTTGATTTAAATGAAATGTAAGTAGACCGGTTTTTAAATAAAATATCATTTATTTTAAATTACATTTTTCGTTCTTAAAAAAAATTCAAGAAAATTCGTTGGATTTTTATAAATTTTATTTCTCCCTTTTTGGTAATTATGCCTCAAGTGTATTTGCAATGCGCTCGAAGACTAGTTCGTGTATAATTTGGATACAGTACCATACGAGCAAAATCCCGTTTTTAACTAGAAATCGAGCAAAATGTAAACACTGTTGAAAATGAATAGTTATAGAGGATTTTAGATCATATAATCATATTCTTTTTTTTTTATTAATTGTTTTTATTGCAAAGAAACATGAACATTTTTTATTCTCTATAATTTACTAATAAACAATTTTCATGTTTCTTTGCAATAAAAACAATTAATAAAAAAAAAGAATATGATTATATGATCTAAAATCCTACTAATACTATTTATTTACAAAATAATAGATTAACAAATACATACAAATTTTATTATTTATTGAAAACCTTTAATATTATATATTTTTTAGCATCCTTTAAATAGGGAAATATTCATAGCTCAGATTTTACATTGCCTATTTCATATACAGTCATAGGATTTGTGGTAGTTTTAATATATGTTCTTTTTTTTTTTTTTTTGTTTTTTGTATTGAAAGTAAATCAATATATGTTTGTAATAACTACATACAGACTGCTATAAATTTAATAACATGATAATTAAAACCATAAATTATAAATGGAATATATTAGTTTTCATCATAAACAAATGTTGTTATGTGGTAATTTAATTACATTTGAAAATAAATGTGATACATTTTATATTATTGTTCAACTTTGAATTATCTTAAATTTAGTTAATTTTAAAGGGATCTTACGAATCTTTAAAAAACATATTTATAAAAAAAATTAATAGTATAGTAGGATTTTTAGATCATATAATCATATTCTTTTTATAAATTATTTTGTTGGTAAGGAAACATGAACATTTTAAAGATATTTTCTATTTTCTATTAGAGTCTGCAGTATTATGTCCTCAAAATCTAAGGGTTAAAGTTATGAATTACCTTTTGGAATAAGTAAAAAAACTAGTATCCAAGCCAAGGCAATATATATCCTCTTATATTTTTTTTGAGTAAATTTTAAATATTTCTGATTTGCTTTCTCATTGTCCAATATCCTTTTTATTTAAAACTATTTTTATCTTTGCACAAGTTTTATTATTTATGTATGTTTTTCTTGTTTTGTATAATTTCAAAAGTTCCACAAGCCAATTAAAATCGTTTCCAACTATAACGTTTAATACAATTTGATATTCGTTACTTTATTTAAATGTTGGCCACACATACATACACACTTGCCATGAAACTTGTATGAAAACTTGTTAAAGCTGAATTGAAATTTATAAATTGCAATATATGTACAAATGTTTGCTTGCATGTGTAAATAACACATGTGAATGCAAATTGTGAAAAACAAAATAAAAAAAGGACGAATAACAACAAATATCAACATTTTTATTACCACAACACCCCAATGATAAAATCATATGAATTTTATTATTGCAAGAATTTTAAATAAAACAAATTTAAGTTTTTCTAGAACAACAAAAGTCTATTGTTTTACAAATAACAACAAACAAAACTTTGTAGTAGTTTTGGAGAATTTTTATTAATTAAAAGATTAAAATTTCAACTATGTTTGCAAGGTTGGTTTTCTGGAACAAATGAAGTTATTATTGTCAAACAAAATTTTAAATGAAATTTTAATTTTAAATTTGTATGATACTGGAAAATTTTTATTGAACAAAATAGAAAATTGAAATATAATTGTAAATTTTATAGAGGATTTTTTTTTTATTTTTTTTAATTCTCTTTAGATTTTTCTAAATTAAAGAAAGAATTTTAAAAAAATGTCCATACCTGCTGCATTTTCAATTAAATGTTTGTTATATTAACAAAAACATTAATTGTATTTACAAATTGTGAACAAAATATAATTAATTTTTTGATTAATATTGTAAGATTCTTTTTGGAAATTTCACCAGGAACGTAGTGAAATATGGCTTCATTATGATACAAGTGCCTGAAATTTAAAGAAGAATGAAATTGAAACACCAAAATTAGTAACGGGTAAATGAGTGGGATATCAAATAACCCAAATGGAATGCAACGGGAAACGAGTGAAATTAAAACACTACACAAGGGGACCGACATGAAATGAAACAGGAAACAAGCACTATATAAAGCGAACGAAATGGAACGAGGAATGAGTGTAATTGGCACATAAGACAAGGGAAATGGAATGGAACAGAAAACAAATGAAATTGCAACAACAGACACGGGAACTAAATGAAGTGGAATGAAATGAAATGTGAAACGAGCAGTATTGAAACATCATACAAGAAAAATGAAATACATCCAAGCGGAACGGAATGGAGTAGAATAGAATAGAATTAAATAGGAAATTATTGAAATAAAAACACAATGCAAGGTGAACGCAATAGAAAAGAGCGGGAAACTGGTGGAATTGAAACACTAAACACAGGAAACGATATGAAATGGAACAAGACAGTATTTAACTGATATTTATCGTTTTGAACATAATATTTTCATAACAATTGATTGATAATCAAATCACTACTTAATTACTCCACTCAGTTTATTAGTCCCATGTGTGGTAGACGTAAACTAAGATGTGATTTTTAAAGAATTTTAAGGGTGGTGTAAAAAGAGAAAGACCTCACAAACAGAAAACGCAGAAATTTGATACATGATTCCTCCTCCGGCGTAGACATCTCCAACGGTGGAATTATTGAAAATTTCTATCGGGAGGGACGAAGAGGGGAAAAAACACCACTTAACGTCGTGCCTAAATTTCATCGGCTAGAAACCAGAAATTTAAAATGTATGTTAAAAATGGCGGTTCAAAAGGACCGCCATTAAGCTCTAACTCACTGATTTAGTTATATTCGAAATTTTTGTCATGAAGGTAGTAAGTATGGGGGATCGAAAATAAACTTACCCCTTTGGCCACAAATCTAAAATTGAATGTGTGTTCCTTTGGGTATGCGCTAATTTCCAATAAGAGTGTGTTAAAAATGGGTTTAAAAGGGAAAAGTGCCCTTATAATCACCCAGCTTAAATTCCAAGAACTACAAAAATAATTCAAAAAATTTGATTACCACAACCGAACCCTTTGATTGGCAATAAATTCGGTTGTAAAGCACGAACCTCTTTTTTGGGTGTTCCTGATAAATTTTCCGTCTTCGGCAATTCATAGTGAAATTTGCAGTCGAACATATTCGTAGAAAATTTGACCAATTAAAATGTTTGCATTAGGTTTTAGTTGTATTTCTTGACAAAAAAAAAACGTACTTAAATTAGTTATTAAAATTACAGATATGGTGCCTTATCTCATGGCCTTATCTCACACAGCATTGAAAAATAATGCCATATGGCTTTATTTTTCATCGGTGAAGTGAAATAAAACAATACAATAAGTTAACAAATGGAAATGTGAATCGATTTTTTTAAATTAACAATATATAAATGCCCGTGCCATCCTTGATAATGGGCATAACGCTTGGGAAGAAAATCGAGCTCATATAAACTAACGGTTCTTCATTTATAACCCGTCGCCAGAAAAAAAATATGGTTCAATATGTTGAAGAGCAGCATTTAAAACGCAATACCGCGCGTAATTGCCGCGCCGGCCCCTTCCAATGCATGTACGCCATACGTTTTCAACGCTTGACAGTAACAACTCATTCTTTTGGCAATACATGTGTAACTACTACAATCAATTGCATTTTATACTGTATGGCATTATTTCCACTTCAATTGACAAAAGCATATGACTTTATTTCACTCCTTCTGTGGAAATAAAGTCATATGGCATTATTTCTCAATGCGGTGTGAAATGAGGCCATATGGCTTTATTGCCAATGGCTTTATTACACAGCACCTTATTTCTCAGAACCAGTGCCCAGGTTTTGCAAGACGATTATCGTTTATCGTCCACTTTCGTAATTAAGTATCTACCATATTACATGAAAATTTTAAACTGTTGTTAAAAATTTGGTAAACGAGAGTAATTTTCAATTTTATAGTTCAACAGTTTGGTAAGTAGTGGACAATAGTCGTCGCTCGTTTTATAAAATCTGGGCACTAGATCAATTGCCGCGCCGGCCACGAAGACGCCGCGCCGGCCGCCTTCCAACGTCTGTACGCCATATATTTTCCACGCTTGACAATAACAACGCATTCTTTTGGCAATACATGTGTAACTATTACAATTAATTGCATTTTACACTGGTATGGCATTATTTCCACTTCAATTAACAAACGCATATTACTTTATTTCACTTCTTCTGTGGAAATAAAGCCATATGGCATTATTTCCCAATGCGGTGTGAAATAAGGTCATATGGCTTTATTACACGGCATCGACAGATATATGGTTAAAATGTTTTACAAAAAATTGCTGAAGACTGAGTGTCTGAAGACTTAAATTTGGCTTAGAAAAACCTTTGCACTCATTTTCTTAATATTTTTTAATGCATTATTGGCCAAAATAATGAAAATTTTGAACGGCCATTATATTTGAGTGTACCCTTATGCATACGTCTAACCCGTGTAAAGAGGACTATATATGATTAAATCTAATTAGATCTGTTGCCAGATCTGATCGTATACACTCTATCGTATACACTCTATGATCAGATCTAGTGCCAGATCTGTTCATGTCTAAAGGGTTCTGGAATATTTGGTGATTTTTGTGGTCAGATATGAGTAGATTTGACAAGATCTGGTGACAGATATTTTTAAATTTATTCAACGACTCCTAGCTCATCGTCTGTCAATTTTAATATGTCTGTATCAATTCCAATGTTCCGTCTGTATGTTCGTTTGTCAAAAAAAAAATTCCCCTTAACCCTAAACAGATTCTAGAGAAATAAAAAAATAATAATAAATATGAATTGATTTATCTTTTACCTATTGCATTAAAAATTCAGAACTGATTTTTAATTTTTCCAAAATTGTTTATTTCTTTTAAATTGCTTATATAAAACATATTAGCATTTCCCAAATTCCATTAAACTAAAATAAATAATATGTTTAAAAAAACGATTATTTGAGTTAGTTTTATTCTCTGTGTGTAAAAGTCATAACCTAATTTGGATTTGTTTTATTTGTTAATTGTGGATTTTAATGTGTGTAAATTGCTTGAAATTACTTTTATTTTTATGACTCTGATATTCTGTTACTTTTTTATAATTTTCTATTCCAACACACTCATTCATTATACTTAATGTGGTTTTATTTTGTTCAAACCATTTATCATTTTTTTAAGAAACACATCAGTTGTTACTGTATGACAAAATACAGTGGTTTACTTTGACTAACAGGGACAATTCAAGTAGTTGCAATCATAATATCTATCTACCTATATAAACTTTTGTATACATTTGTTCGAAATGATTTGCTATCTTTTACCGATTTTTTTTTAAATTTTGTTTGCTGTCTGCTACAAAAAAAAATATTCAAAAACTTCCAATTTGTTTTTTATTTAAATTGTTTTTATACAAAATTATTTCAATTCAAATTGAAAGAACTTCATTAACAAACACACATACACAAACACATTCACACAAAAAGTGTATACAGACATACATACAAAACGGAAACAATTTCAAATAAATAATTAAATCATGTATTTTTTTACGGAATTATTAGGTAAAATTTTAATATTTATTTTAACTGATTAAATCATTTGTTTCTTATGGATGTGTCAGTTGTTTAAATAATATTTAAAAATAAATAACAAAAGCCATTTGATTTCAATTAAAATTAAGTAGACCGTTTTTGTAAATGGTATTTTCTATTACAAAATATTTTAAGTGTATGTATTGTAAGGATTTTTTATTATGTTTCAATCTGACTCACTGTGCAGTAGAACAACATATGTATCCCGTTGGAGTTAAGAATAACTTTTTTAAATTTGTATCTGCTTACATTATGCAGAGAATAAAATGTTTTTGCTTTACAAGCATTAAGTTTGAAAATACAATATACTTTTCACAAGTACTCGAGTAAAAAAATTCAGATGTAATCATATGTGTTATCTAATGACATTAATAACATAAATTTTTTTAAATTACCTTACATTGTGCCATACATAACCACATCTAATTATGTGTTCATCTTTATAAAATTATATATAACACTATATATAATATCATATGGCTTACATGAGACCATATTCACTTATACTTATAATATTCACTTATACTTATATATGACTTATACGAAACCATATATAATTATACATGCTCTCTAATATTTGAGAAAAATATTTTTTAATATGGTATGACATGTAATTATATATGATTCAATATATGGTCCAAGAAATATTTATTGAAAGGGCATAAGATATAATTATATATGGTACAGTATTTGCAAAAAAATTTGAGATATTGTTATATATAGTTGCATATATAGATATAACGTATGCGGAATGAAATTGCAACAAAATATAATATGTTGTCGTTTTTTCTAAAACTAACGTAAATTTTATTTAACTTTTAAAAAAAACAATTCGATCCGCTTTGCGGCAGTTTTGGGGAAATTTTTCCAAAGCTGTTGTAAATATGGATGTTGGCATTTTAAGGAGTTCCTTTTTAATTTTTTCGATCAGATTTTTTGTATTTCTCGGTCTAAAGCCACCAGCATAAACTCTTCGCTTTAAATTAGCCCAAAAATCTTCGATTGGACGTAATTGAGGGACATTTGGTGGGTTTTCCTCTTTATGAACATATGGTATATAAAGTGTGTCCATAGCTTCTACAGATTTCCGAGCGTAATGGCTAGATGCTAAGTCTGGCCAGAAGATCACGTTTAGGCCTCGATGCATCTTTTCTATAAAATCCTTCACTTTTGGCAAACAGTGCTCAATATATCGTTCAGAATTGACGGCCAAACCAGATTCAAAAAACACTGGTTCCGACATCCCGTGCGGACTTATGCAAGCCAGAGTAATACTTTCTTAGGGAATTTTGTGTGCTCCAAATATTTTATTATCAGTATGTTTCTTCCCTTCGAAAAAGTGCCTTCCCTGCCATTCATTGCCATCTAGTGTAAAATATGACTCATCATACATGATGCAAATTATGTTGTTCTTTGCGTAAAATACATTTTTAACTAAACTTCTTAATCGTTTTCGTTGGGTAACCTCCTGCTCTTCGGAAACAGTCGGCTTTTTCTTCCTGGACCTTTTTTGTATTCCCATATTATTGAGGTACTTTTTTACTGTTTTTCCATCACAATGAAACTTTCTTCCAAGCTCTCTATACGATTTAGCGATCTTACCTTCAGTAACTTTTCTGAGCTTAGACCTCTTCGATGAGTCGACCAAACTGGACTTTCTTAGGGAGCCACGCTTTCTCTTTGTGGTTTTTTTAGTTTTGTACCTAGCCAGTATTCTATATACCACACACCGATTTTCTCCTTGCTCTACAAAATGAGAAACAATTTCCGAAGTTTTCCAATTAGTATGATTATTGAAAAAATTACAAATTGTTTCTCGACGTTGTTCTTCTTTTGTCGACATTTTAAAATAATTAAATGTCAAATTATTGATAAAATTGTAAAAGCAACATGTGAAAATATATCAAATATAACGGTAAAAATTAATACCTTTAATACTTTTTCTTTTCCAGCGTTGCAAAATTTGTTGCAATTTTATTCCGCATACGTTAAATATATATAATTATATGTAGTTCCATGTCAATGGTTTGAATCCCAGCCAGGGAATTAAATTTTTTTTTTTTAGTGTTTTTCAATGTATTTATACTGATATTTTTTTACAAAACTTTAAAACTTTAACCCATTTGTGGGAAAACAAGACTTAAACCTTTTCATAAGCAGAGAAGACAAAAAAAGCAAAAAAATATTGGCAAAAAAGGCACAAGTAAAATGTTGACGAAAAACTTTTTTAAAAAAAAAAGAACAAAATTAGGAAAAAATATTTTTTTATTTTTAAAGCTTAAAAATCTAGAGAAAAAACTAGTTTTAAGCCAAAAACTTGAGCGCCCCGGTTGGCTAGTTGATAGCGTGCTAGCTTATCAGTGCAAGGATCATAGGTTCGATTCCTACCAGATGATCTGGTCTGTTTTCGCTACAACGAGCCGATGGCCTTTGTTGCTAGTGCTCGGTTAGGGTATTAGGATATAATTTGTAATTACATGATTAAAATAAATAAATAAATAAATAAATAAATAAATAAATAAATACATAAAAAAATAAAAAAATAAATAAATAAAAAAATAAATAATTTAAAAACTAGAAAATAAAAATAACAAAATAGAAAAAAGCAAATATGAGTAAAAAAAAGAAAGGCAGAAAAAAAGCAAAAACAGCAAAACAAGCAAATTTGTCTTCTGTGAATATAAGATATAAAAAGTTTATAATAATTTAGATGTACTTTTATAAAATTATATAAGATCTTACTTTCCAAAAATCCTAAAGGTGGTGAAAATTTATATTTATTTTTTTTTTTTGTTTAAAATATTATAATTATTTATTTACATTTTTTGTTAGTCCATGAGATAATTATATTTATTATTATATATAGTTATATATAATTATATAAAATCAGATAAGTACAGACGAATTTAGTCTCATTCATTCAGCGATGATATGTAGAAATTTTAACCGAAGATATAATTATATAAATGCAATTATACGAAAAATGTAGTCTAATAAAGTCAGCCATGCACAGCACTCAGCGCCTAACTCTCTACAATTCTGGCAGACTAAGTTCAAACCCTGGCGAAGGCATTAGATCAGCTAAATTTTGGCGACTATTTGCAATATGAGTATTTTTTCGAATTTTGCTTTTTAAATTATAGCAAGTTTTTTATTTTGACTTTTTTTAAATTAAGGTGATTTTTTCCAATTTAGCGAGTTTTACAATTTTACCGATTTTTTTAATTTTAACGATTTTTCCAATTTTGGCGATTTTTTTCAATTTTAGCAGTTTTTATTTTGAGGAATCTTTATTTTCGACGTTTTTCCAATTCTGAATTTTTTAGATTTTGGTGATTTCTTTTTATAAATAAAAATATTTTGGCTGAGTTTAAAATAAGTTATCTATTGTACTAAAAATTCAAATCTAGTTCTGAATTTTTTAAAAAATTAAATTTTTTTTTTAATTTTCCTTAAAAAACTCAATTGATATAGTAAAATTTGGCTGAAATGCACTTTGTCGGAAAATTTTTTCTATCTTCTATTTTTGGGGCCGGGGCCTGTGGAGCCCCCAGGACCCAAAAACTGGTAAGCGTAGTGTGGATACTAAAATGAAGGAAAATTTCCTCAGGATCTCAAATATGCATTTTGTTTCACGATCCATGGTATGTGGCACCCTCGCGCGAAATCGCCCCATTTTAAAAATCGCGCGATTTTTTAAAACACTTTTATTTTGTTGGGGTGGGGGGCTGTGGGCCGAAGTTAGAAAAAACAATTTTTTCAGATCCTAAGGAAAATTCCTTTCATTTGAGTACCCACACTAGACATGCCAGTTTTTTGGCCCTAGGGAGCCTTACAGGCCCCAGCCCCAAAAATGGAACAAAAAAAATTTTCTTTTTTTATTCTAGAGGGGTCATTTATTTTTTTTAAGCAACGCCCGACAAAGTGCATTTTTGCTTAAAATTTTTTCAAAATTTCTACATTGGCCAATATATATTGGCCAATATATATATATTAAATCATGCCCATTGCGCTGACTTTTTGAAAACATTTAAAAAGTTATTCTATTATTTAGAGCTCTTTGTTTCTAAATTTTTATCTACATCAAGGTTTCTTTTTTTATTTTCGAGCTTTCAACCTACGTATATTTACAAAAAATTAAAGCAAATTAACGATTTTAAGCTAGGCTGATACAGGCATTTCGATCCGGTAATAGATCTCATCTATGCGTATGAGTAATTCTCTGACATTAAAATTACTCATACGCATAAATTCTTCTTAATAAATAAAAATCATGGTTGGCAAGCAATACCTTTTCATTATAACGGTAGTTGTCTATCACGCTCTGATCAATAATGATACGAAAATTTTAAATTTTGCAATAGTGAAATGTGTCTTCAAATATCACGAGGTTTATTTCATAATAATACATGTTTAATTTTGTTATATTTGCAAAATCCGTTATAAATCGGTGTTTCGGTAGTTTATCGTTATTATAACGCCCAGCAAAAAATTGTGGAACCTGTTGCTATAGCTATCTGTTCTAGAACAGGTTCTCTGGTAACGAGCCCCCGTTCTATTAATGGTTCCACTGAATCGGTGGATCTAAACATGTTGTAGAACGCGTTGTAGAACAAGTTCTTCAGAATTAGAACACATCGAGTTTAGAAACATAGCTCCAAAAACACGAAGTTAGGGGTAAAATAGATGCCCATATTTTTCCAAGTTCTTGTTAAGCTTTACGGAATCTATTCCTTTTTTAAAATTCCCATATAAAATTCACCGATGGAACAACATATTCCAGAACAGGTTCCAAAGAACGGGTATATGTTCTACTTTTGCGTTAAAGAACCAGTTGCTTTTGGGACAAACAAAAATCATTGATGATAGAACCTAAAGTAGAACAGGTTGCATGCAAGTACAAGTTGTTCTACAACCGGTTCTTTGCAGCCGATATTTTTGCTGGGCGGTAGTTTAAAATATTTCAAAATTAAACCGGTAAAACAACGCAATGAAATGGCCATTTCAAAATTTTCATATCAGTCTTAAAGTAGCTGTGGTAGCCAACTACCGTTATTACGAAAATGTATTAAATGCCAACCATTATAAAAATAAAAAAATTTACCATTGAAATCATATAAAAAAATAAATTATTAAGAAAACTTAAACATCAAAAAAAAAATAAATACTCTGCCAAATTTACACTTAGCCTTCGGGCTAAATAAAATATCAATATATAATATAATTTAAACCATAAAATATTGTTACGATTTTACCCTTTATAAAATCGTTGATTTATTTACCTTTTAAATAAATCGAGTTCTTTCTATATTGCGAATAATAAACACTGTTTGAAATTATTTATAGCTCTATTAATTTATAACAGTTACTAAAAATTAGTGAAAAACACTTTAATAACACACTTTATTTACACGATGTATATAGACTAAACGTTAGCCGCACTTTAGTTCTTCACACTTTGCGTTTTACTTATGAACTGAACTACTGCGTCACCGAGTACCAGTATTTATATGAGTAGTCAGGTATTCTAGTTGTTTCCTACACTAGATTTTTCCAGCTGTTAAAATTAGTGTGAAGAAATTTCTAGGTGCAGAAATTTCGTGTAACAATATTTAACATATATCATAGTTCTCATAATACCACATAGAGAAAACAGATATTTCGTGATAACCGAATTTCTGGCCAACTGAAAATTTTGGTTGCAACAACCGAATTATTTAGTTGTCCCAACCAAATGTTTTCCTGATTCATTTAAAATATTTGGTTTCAATAGAAATTCTGTTGCATTAACAGAATTTCGGTTGGGACAAGCTCTAATCATTTGGTTGGCAAGAAATTCGGTTATTACAATGAAGCTGTTTTCTCTGTGCATAAGAGACTTAAATGTTTCTAAAAATAAACAACTAGAAACACAAAAGAATTTAATGAAAATTACAGTAATGTCAGGCCAAACAATGGCACAATACACATTTACAAAATAAAACATCATAAATATAAATTCATCCAAATATGGGGATTTCCATACCAATTGTCCAGCTACAAAAAAGAATGGATTGTATTCATGTGAAACTTATAGATAATTTATTGAATACGAAAATCGTTCTGCCTTCTCTTAGAAGCACTAGCTTGTCTAAAACTTCGAATTCTGAGGAGATATTTTGCCGGATCGAAATTTATATATCAGCCTAGCTAAAAATCATTAATTTGCTTTGTTTTTTTTGTAATTAATTTCATTTGTAAAATCTTGAAAAAAATGTAAAATAACAATTTGTTGTTTTAAGATCTAAAGTAAAATTTTACGAGAAATGTTTTCGTTGAATATTTTAACCCTTTATCTGCCACTTTTTTTTGGGTAATTTGAGTTTATTAAAAAAAAATCCAAAGGTAGGCCACTAAAAAATGAGAGATAAATAATTAATAATTTAACTTTTTAGATATTTATATCTACCGCATAAATTTTTCTTCTTTCGAAACCCCTAGTGAAATTTTCAGTAAGATCCAATTCTTTAAACATAACTCAACTGACATTCGTCAAATTTCTAGCATTATCCAAATTCCTTTACAGTATTGTACAATAAATAATATATGATAGATTGTTCAATATTTAATCACGCCTACGTCTTTCATCTTTTGGATTAATTTAAAAAGTTATTTCACTTTTTTTATTCATATTTATCCAGTTGGTATAGCAAGCCTCATATGTAGAGGATTTTGTTGTATCTTAAAATGTTTGTACCTTGAAACATATGATTTTTTCATTGCCTTCCCAAAATATATGTAGGATACAGACATATAACGGACAGACATTCGTGAGTGGCGGATAAAATACGCAGGATGTAGTGTAGGCTTAGACATTTGTCTTAGCAGACGGACAAGAGATAACGAACGAAAACGGACAGACAAGAGTTGAGAGTTAGAAGTTGACGAGTAAAGTTGTACGCACACGCATTGTAAAAAAGCCGACGGAAAAATTAAAGAAGTTTGTGAATTATAATCTTAGTTTTAACTTTTTATCCAAATGTGAATTTTAAATATTCTTTTAATAAACTTTTTATATTATCATTATTAAAAATAATAATAAAGTGTTTTAATTGGATAAACTATATACGGTAATTATACCTACATGGGGACTCAACCAAAATTATAAATAAAAAAAAAACCTAGACAAATTGTGCTAAAAACAATATAAATCGTTAGTTTATAAAAGAAAAATGTGTTGAACAAATAATTGTTAAAAACCAAAAATAAAACGTTGTCAAGGAAAGTAGAAAAATTCTAGAAAAAAAAGAATGTTCTAGAAGTGTAAGAACAAATAGAAATTGCATCATCAATTTCAAACAAAAAAAAAAAACGTTTTAACAAAAAGGAGAGAGTGAAAACAAGAAAAAAGTTACAAGTGAACGCGTGGAACTCAAACAGAAAAAACTACAATAATGCAACAAAAACAATAATACAAATGTACCAAATAAAAAGCCACCCCAAATGATCAGTGTAGTATTGTGAAATTCAACAACTGTCTTTATATTGTTGTTGTTATTTTATGATAGTAAAGAAGTTTATGAGTATAAATATTTTTGTATGCTACAAATAAGTTTTACGAAGCTGTGTGCGTTTGAGCAGAGAAGCTGTGTGAAGATTTGAAAGACGAATATTTAGAAGAAGTTTGCAAATTTCTCCTACTGCTGGAAAGGGAGAATATTTGTGTAATGTGTTGAAAGAAGAAAGAAGTAAAGAAGTGTGCAGTTGAATACGAAAGTTGTCAACAGAGTGTGTGTAAAGGGGAAAAGCTTTAAGAAGTGTCGCTTGCAGGTTGTTGCTAAGAAGGAGTATAAGTGATTTGCGTTGCTGTTATTGTGAAGGTGTGCTGTAAAGTGGAAAGCTGTTTGTATGCAGAAGTTGTTGAAAAGTAAGGAAACAAAAACAGATATCTAAAGGAGTGAGTTATTGAAACTTAAAGCTGTAAATTAAATTTAATAATATTGTTCGTTAATAGAAACAAAATATTTAGAAAGAGAAAAGAAAAAGAAAGTGATTTGTTTTGAGAAAGAATAATTGTTTAAGAGTAGTTTTGATTAAAATTGTTTTAATGAAAATTCTATTTAAAGTAACGTCATTTTTAGAATAAAAGTACAAAAGATCTTTTTGTTTTTTAGAGAAAATAATTTTGAAAATTAGAAGGAAAATAACTTTATAACTTAATATAAATTTTAATGATAATTTTGAATTAAAATATTTCCTATATATTTTTTTTAAATTACAATTACATATAATATTTTTATAATTACTTTATTTTTATTACTATTACTATAATATTTTATTACTTTTGAATCTTGTATAATATTTAATATGGACAAGACAACTATTTTGGATATGAGCGTTAGTGCGTTAAAGGAGGAATTGAAAAGACTTAGATTAGGTACACAGGGGTTAAAGGCTGAATTGCAGAATCGCCTTTTGGCGTTTTATGAGTTAGATTTTGAGGACGCGACCGGAGAGGTAGATGATAGGGATAATACAGTCGGTGTTACTGAGACGAGCAACGGTGGGGTTGCTGCTGCCAATAATATGTACCAAGGGGATTTTGTTATGCATAGAAGTATTTACACACTTAAGGATGTCCAGGATAGTTTATCAGTTTTTTCCGGAACTAGTTCACCTGACATCAATCAGTGGCTAGGGGAATTTGAAGAGATGGCCGCGATTCTTAAATGGACGTCATTACAGAAGTTAGTTTACGCTAAACAATTATTGGTTGGTGCCGCAAAACTTTTTGTTAGAAGCCAGAATAGTTTGACGAGTTGGCCGTTGTTGAAAAAGTCGCTATTGGAAGAGTTTGGAGCTGAATTTTCGGTAGTAGAAGTTATCCGTCAGCTGCGTAGTCGTCGATTGAATAAGAACGAGTCATTGATTGAATATCTTTATTGTATAATGGAGATAGCGAAACGTATTGATTTAGACGAGAAAAGTATAGTTGAATATTTTATTGACGGAATCGCTGATTCGAAATTTAATAAGGCTGTATTATATCAGGCTGAAGACGTAAGGCAACTCAAGAAACAGATAAAGATTTATGAAAAAATACGGTTTAGCCCTAGATCGTCGAATAAAGGGAAAGATTCTTTTGCAACGGAAAAGAAAGTTGATTTGAAAATAGCGAACACAGATGGAAATAGTAGGAGATGTTTTAAATGTGGCGAAAATTCTCACTTTGCGAAAGATTGTCCCGAGAGGCAATACAAGTGTTTTAAATGTCAGAGATTTGGCCATCGCTCATTCGAGTGCCCAGGTAGAAATTTGGATTCAAAGGTGGTTAAGGCGGAGCAGAATCAGGTGAATATGGTTCGCAAGGGTCCCGATTTGGTTTTTAAGGATATTTTGATCAGGGGTATGTCATTAAATGCCCTGATCGATACGGGTTGCGAGAAGTGTCTGATGCGGTTTGATACTTTGTTTCTTTTGGAGGGGATCAGCTTCACACCTTGTAGAGAACCATTATTCGGAGTTGGTGATAGCGTTATATTCACCATGGGTTATTTCGATACATCGCTTGAAATCGATGGTTTGCAATTTGATGTGACTTTTTACGTCATCGGTGAGCGTGACATTATGCACTCCGTCATGATTGGCAACAGTGTCATGAGAAAGGCAGAGGTACTCATTAGAAATGGCGAGGCAGTTTTCAGAAAATTGTCGGAAAATAATCCTTTATTGGAAGAATTCGGAAGTATTTGTATGAATGTAAAGGAATTCGAACCTAAGTTACAAGTTGAAGTGGAACATTTAGATAAAGCAGTGGCGGAAAAGGTAACGAAAATGATAATGGACTATAACCCACGGAGAAATGTCAATAGTCCTGTAGCCATGAAAATTATTTTAAAGGATGACATACCAGTATATGAGCGCCCGCGACGAATACCTTTTCCAGATCAGGCATTAGTAGACCATCAGGTTTCCGAGTGGTTAAGGGATAAAATCATCCAGCCTAGTACTTCGGAGTACGCCTCTCCTGTAGTTTTAGCCGCTAAGAAAGATGGTACGAAAAGATTATGCTGCGATTATAGGAAATTAAACCAGAAAATTATTAGGGATAATTATCCAATGCCATTGATGGATGAGGTGGTTGATAAGTTGCAAAGTTCCAACGTCTATACAACATTGGACCTTACCAATGGATTTTTTCACGTTCCTTTAGAAGAGGCATCAAGGAAATATACATCGTTTGTGACACATAACGGGCAGTTCGAGTTTTTGTTTGTACCTTTCGGTATCAGTAATTCTCCAGCGGTTTTCACAAGATTTATATCTGCAGTGTTTAGAGATCTCATACGGGACGGGACGGTAATAGTTTACATGGATGATATCATTATTCCCTCTAAGGATGTGACTGAGGGTGTAAGGAAGTTGGAAATGGTTTTGGATAAATCTGCTTTGAGTGGTTTGCGTATTAAATGGAAGAAGTGTCAGGTTCTACGGGAAAGGGTAGATTTTCTTGGTTATATAATTCAGAATGGCTCAATAAAGCCATCGAAGGATAAAACTAGAGCAGTTGAGAACTTTCCGATCCCCACCGACCGAAAGATGGTTCAGAGATTTTTGGGTTTGACTTCATATTTTAGGAGATTTATCGAAGATTATGCAATCATGGCGAGACCTTTATCCGATTTGCTCAGGAAGGAAGTACCGTTCAAAATAACGGATGAAGTTTTGATAGCGTGCCGACAATTAAAGGAAGGGCTTACTAAAGCACCAGTTTTAAAGCTGTATAATCCAGATGCTTTCACCGAGGTACATGCCGACGCTTGCAAATTTGGATATGGAGCTGTGCTACTCCAGAAAAGTTTAGATGATCAACAAATGCATCCCGTCCAGTTCATGAGCCGAAGAACTAAACCACATGAGGAAAAGTACCACTCTTACGAGTTGGAGGTTCTCGCGATTATAGAGGCTCTAAAGAAATGGAGAGTTTACTTGCTTGGTATACCGTTTAAAATTGTTACAGATTGCAACGCATTTAAGATGACGATGAACAAAAAAGATATTCCACCAAGGATTTCAAGATGGGCTATGTTTTTGCAGGAGTTTTCATATGAAATAGAACACAGACCTGGTACCCGAATGAAACATGTGGATGCCTTAAGTAGAATGTCGTGCCTGATAGTTGAAAGCAGTCTGACTCACCGTATGAAAGGGGCCCAACAAAATGATGATCGTACTAAGGCTATTAGACATGTTCTAGAGTTTGATAACTATGAAGATTTTTATATGAAAAACGGTATATTACACAAGGATCCTAATAGGGAATTAATCGTAGTACCAGTCCAGTTGGAGGATGAGATTATTAGGTTCGCGCACAAACAGGGTCATTATAGTATCGCAAGGACACAAGAGTTGGTTGAGAGGCAGTATTATATATCGGAACTAGCAAGAAAGGTTCGAAGAATAGTAAAAAGCTGTGTCGAGTGCATTATCACCGAGGCTAAGGCTGGCAAAAAAGAAGGCTATTTAAA
Source organism: Eustalomyia histrio (assembly GCA_949748255.1). Taxonomy (NCBI): domain Eukaryota; kingdom Metazoa; phylum Arthropoda; class Insecta; order Diptera; family Anthomyiidae; genus Eustalomyia; species Eustalomyia histrio. The sequence continues at coordinate 15,106,768 of OX456525.1, read as the reverse complement.
TCCCATTGATAAGGATGATAGACCACTAATGACATATCATGTTGACCATGTTGGTCCGATGGAGATGACGAAAAAGGCGTATAATCATATTTTTGTCGTGGTCGATGGTTTTACTAAATTTGTCTGGCTATATCCGACGAAATCAACGGACGCGAAATCTGTGATTGAATGTTTAGAGAAGCAGTCATCCATTTTCGGAAATCCTATGAGAATCATCACCGATAGAGGAACAGCGTTTACTTCGCAAGCTTTCGAGAACTATTGCAAGGCGGAAAACGTCCAACACTTGCTAATTGCCACAGGCGTTCCTCGTGGAAACGGTCAAGTAGAACGGATGCATAGAATAATAGTACCAATGTTGACCAAGTTATGTATTGAGAACCCAGTAAATTGGTACAAACACGTTCGTCGTGTTCAAATGATAATCAACTCCACTACTTCAAGAAGTACCCAGTTTTCACCTTTCAAGTTGCTAACAGGCGTAGAAATGAGGCTGCCAGATGATCCAGATTTGCGGGAAATTCTCTGCAGTGAGACAGTTCATGAATTGGAAACTTATCGAGACGAAATTCGAGCAGATGCTAAGGAAAATATAGAGAAAATACAGAAAGAAAATTGTAAGACGTTTAATAGTAGGCGGAGGCCTGAAGAGGAATATGCTGTCAATGAGTTAGTTGCCATCAAGCGGACTCAATATGGAACTGGTCTAAAGTTAAGAGGAAAATTCCTAGGCCCTTATAAGGTTACCGGGAAGTTGTCCCGTGGAAGGTATGAAGTGGAGAAAATTGGGGACCATGAAGGCCCAAACAGAACAACAACTGTCGCCGAATTTATGAAGCGTTGGCAATCCGAGCCGTATTGCCGTCAGGAGGGCCGATTGTAGGATACAGACATATAACGGACAGACATTCGTGAGTGGCGGATAAAATACGCAGGATGTAGTGTAGGCTTAGACATTTGTCTTAGCAGACGGACAAGAGATAACGAACGAAAACGGACAGACAAGAGTTGAGAGTTAGAAGTTGACGAGTAAAGTTGTACGCACACGCATTGTAAAAAAGCCGACGGAAAAATTAAAGAAGTTTGTGAATTATAATCTTAGTTTTAACTTTTTATCCAAATGTGAATTTTAAATATTCTTTTAATAAACTTTTTATATTATCATTATTAAAAATAATAATAAAGTGTTTTAATTGGATAAACTATATACGGTAATTAAACCTACATATATGTAATTTGAAACAGATTTTGGTTATACCTTGAAACTAGAGCTTCTAAAAAATTCAATACTTCATTCGATTTTCAATTCTGATTGACTATGTTATCATTGAAATCTCAAACTACAATTTTTGAATGGTAATGAGTTCTTCTTTGGTCTCTATCAATTTAATTTTAAAAGACTTCATTCGTTTTTCAGCATTCAATTTGTCAATTCAAACATTAGTATTCAATCGTTGGGAATTTAAAAGACCTACAAGTCTCGGAATTCAATCGATATATTATTAATTCGATTTAATGTATTTGATTCGATTTTGCTCATTTAGAAAATTACAAAATAAATAACTATGTAATTAGTTTTAATTAAAGGGAATTTAAGATTTTTTACAAATACAAGAAAACCAACCACATTAAAAAAAATAAAAAAAAATCACCAAAATTTAAAAAAAAAATAAAAGAAACCCAAAATTTACAAAAATTACTAAAATCTGAAAAATTGTTAAAATTTTAAAAAAATCGCCAAGATTGGAAAAAATGCTAATATTAAAAATTCCACAAAATAAAAATTTATAAAATTTAAAAAAATCGCTCAAATTAAAAAATCCCCAAAATTCAAAAAAACCGCCAAAAATTTAAAAATTGTTTACTAAATTGGGAAAAATTACTTAAATTTCATAAAACCCAAAATTAATATATTACCACAATTCTAAAAAAAAAATGCGTAAAAACGCTCAAATTACAAAAAATCACCAAAATTTAAAAAATCGCTAATATTAAAAAAATCGGCCAGAGGTCTCAAGTTTTAAGTTACTTGGCTAAATTTTTACATCGCGTTTAGTTATTGCAGAGCGAGCCGGTTGATTTTGTCGATATGCAATATCTAAAATTTTTTTTTTTTTTAATTTTGGCGATTTTTTAAAATTTTGATGATTTTCTTTACAAATAAATTATTTTTTCTGTGAATTCAGTTATTGCTTTTTGTTGTTTTCTACTTTTATTTCTAAGAAATCAGTAATAAAATAACATAATTGTTAATTTTTCAATTTTTTTTTTCAAATCGAATGGAGAAAATCTAATAGCATTCCCAAATTGTATATTACATTCACAAAACAAATTAATCAACTTCAGCTAGGCTGATACATGTGTTTCGATCCGGCAAAAGATCTGTTCCGAACCCAACGTTTTAGACAGCAATAGAATAAAATATACATTTAAATCGGGCTATTTGTTTAGCTCTGCCTTCTTCTGGAGTATTTAGCTTGTCTAAAACTTCGGGTTCTGAAGAGATCTTAAGCCTGATCGAAATCATGTATCAGCCTAGCTAAAAAATTTTAATTTACTTAATTTTTTGTAAATATACAGAGGTTGAAAGTTCGTTATAAATAAACAAAAACTTTTAATACCGTTTTTCCAGTAAAACATTTGACGCTTTAATTAAGCGGCAAAAATATATTTATTCCTTATTAAAAATCACGATATTTCCACTATTATTGTGTATAATTTCAAGTTACAAAATACGTATTTCTAAACATAAGGTTTTTACAAATTTTACAAAAAACGAGGTTTTTCAGCTACTTCTACATGGATTGGAAAATACGTGGCCTCACATAGAGATGGCGTGACAAGTGACAATATTTTTTGTTTATTAATTAGGGCCAACTGTTAAAAAAATTGTGTAATTAGGAAAAATGTTACCGTTATAAAAATGATGCTGCTTTAAAAGTTTGAGAAAGAACTGATTGCAGAGTTCCTTGTTTTGATTAAACATTGTTTTTTTGGTGAGAAAAATACTGTACAAGCCAAAGAATGTATTGATAAACATTATGTTGAATCTTGCCATCATACTCAATGGTTAAAAGGTGGTATTCCGAAATTAAACGTGGTCGTACGAGAACATGCAAAAATCCTGCTGTTAAACGCAAAGTAAATGACGGAACTTGCTCAAAATTTGACAGTACTCTATAACAGGTGGTACTTGATGGGAGCAGTATTGCATTTTATATACCTACGAGGGAAGTTCGAAAAGTCACGGACTTATTGATCCGCCCTCGTATATAACATTTGCTTTGATTCAGTCGATTTGAACAATATTTGATTGTATTTTAGTTGATGTTTTTTCCTACGACCTTCTTGTCAAAGTTAAGAATATTAGGAAGTGTTAACAAAAATAACAGAAAAATTCATATTAAAAATTTAACCGGTTAATCGACCTATTTTAATCGATTATTCGGGTCGAATAATTATTTTAGATTTAAATTATTTGTTTCGACATTTACCGACATAGAGGCGATTAATCGCGGAATCGGTTAATCGATTAACCGAATTGTAAACACTACTACAGGGAGAGAGATTTTCCACAAATGAAGAAGTGATATCAGAGACGAAAGCCTATTTTGAAGAGTTTGACAAATCGTATCTTTTTTTTCAAGGGTATCAAGATGTTGCAAAAAGTGCATTTCACTTAACGGAGACTATGTTGAGGAAAAACTGGGTTTTCATTGTTAGGTCACGGAGTTTTCAATACATGTAAATAATGTATCTAACGAAATCATTAACAAAAGAGATATTGCCTATGTGAAACGTTTCAAGGCACAACGCCTTACCCTATGTTTCAGTTAACCACCAAGAATTGGCCTGAAGGAGTAAATATTGTATGTTTTTGTTTTTGCCTATGCAATAAACATTGACTGGCAATAAGAAAACCATTTAACAAAACGGATGCTAGTGTTAAAAGCTATGTGAGATAAACACATACATACATATGTAATATGTGTGTGTGTGTTTGCAAACATGTAACTGTATGCATGTATTTGTAATAAAAAAAATCACTTTTCTTGCTTTCTTATGGTATCAAAATGACACGACACTGATTGATGATACATTTTCGGCATTGACTTGAAGATTTTTTTTTCAATGAAAGTCATTTCAAGTAGCAAAAATAAAAAATAAATACCAACGTTACATAGTGAACATTCTGTTACAAATCACAATTGTTACAAAATAATACTGACTTTGAAATGTTGATTATATGTATGTGTTAGGTTTTTTCCGTACATATTTTAGAAGAATAAAATTGATAAATGAAACTTAAAACAATTTACAAGGATAATTTTATTTGAAATAAGCTTTGAGTATTTTAAAAAAAATCTATTTTAAATAGAAATAAAAAATAGGTCGTAATATTTAAATTTAAAAAAAAACAAGTAAGAGCGGCTAAATTCGGCTATGCCGAATCTTATATACCCTTCACCATGGTTGGGAAAAAACTGAAGTTTATATATGGACATATATGAAATGGACAGATTTATATACGGACGCCTTTAAGAGGAAATTAACCATTTAGTTTGGAGATAAAACTTGGACTCGGGAAGATTTATGGTTCCAGAAAATATGTATTTTAAAAAAATGTATGTTTTGGGCATAACTTTTTTGTATCTGAACCGATATTTTCGAGTTTTTCAGCAAATATGTTATACTAAAGATTTTCGATCTTTTGCTATATAAGACGTATCCATAGGTCATAATACAGCTCTAGAATAGTGTTTGTTGTTTGTGTTAAAAGAAATCACTAGAACTGCATGTGTTTTATTTCTACAAAATAGTTTGATTTAGCTGGCAAATTTGCATTTAGGATTTTATTTCGCTTTTTTATTAGAAATATTTGTAATTTCTTTAGCTTAATTTTAAAAATTTGAAGGAAAATAGTTTATAATTTTTTTTTATAAATTATTATAAGTTATGACCTAAAATAGTTGCACTCAAAGGTAAATTATGTATAAAATTTTCTTAATATGTGAGAAATAAAATGGTTTAAAAATCTTTTTATAAATTCTTTTAAATCGGTGCAAAAAAGTAGAAATAAAACCGTTTGTATTTTGTTTGTATCAGAGGGTTTTTATACAAATTTTGATGTTTTTAGCCTATTTATGGATTATTTAATTATTAATATAAAATTTTATTTAAATTAATTATTAAATGTAAAAAAAAAAACAAAAAATAAACAAAAAAAAAATCTTAACGAACCCGCGACCCTTCCACCTGTGGTGAAAGGTATAAAAACGTTTGTATTTTGTTTGTATCAGAGGGTTTTTATAAAAATGTTGATGTTTTTAGCCTATTTATGGATTATTTAATTATTAATATAAAATTTTATATAAATTAATTATTAAATGTTAAAAAAAACCAAAAATAAGCAAAAAAAAAGTCTTAAGAAAATAATAAAAAAAAAATGTAAAAAAAAAGTGAATTGACCTCACCGAGATTTGAACTTCGAACCCCATGGCCTTAGAGAAAAAAAAAGTATTTGTAACACAGCGTCTAGACAACTGAGCTATTGAAGCTCACACAAAATCATCGTCAATAGAGAGAAAAGAATTTTAACACATGGATGTATTGTTATGCTCAAAATTCTACATACATATTAAACAAAAGGGTGTGAAGATAAATACGTAGGTTAAATACGTTTCACAACTATTGTGAATGATATAAATAAATAACAAATAGTAGTGTCGCCAACTTTTTTTTCCTAGAAAATGCCAAATTTGACAAGAAAAGCGCTGAAACATATGGAAAAATATAAATTTGAGATTTTACATGACATATTATTTTGGATTAAAATTTTTGGACATTTAAGAAAAAATAAATGGGGATACCGCTTGTTTGTGGAGAGCTATGAGGTAGTAGATTCCAACGATGTATTCATCTCCTTCAGAATCACTCTAGGTTTCGAGTTTTGCATTTTAAAGAAAATTTATTTTTGAAATTCCACATAACATTATTTAAAATTAAAATTTTTGGACATTTAAGAAAAAAATAAATGGGGGTACCGCTTGTTTGTGGAGAGCTATGAGGTAGTTGATTCCAACGATGTATTCATCTCCTCCAGAATCACTCTAGGATTCGAGTTTTGCATTTTAAAGAAAATTTATTTTTGAAATTTCTCATAACATTATTTAAAATTAAAATTGTTGGACATTTAAGAAAAAAATAAATGGGGTTACCGCTTATTTGTGGAGAGCTATGAGGTAGTTGATTCCAACGATGTATTCATCTCCTTCAGAATCACTCTAGGTTTCGAGTTTTGCATTTTAAAGAAAATTTATTTTTGAAATTCCACATAACATTATTTAAAATTAAAATTTTTGGTCATTTAAGAAAAAAATAAATGGGAGTACCGCTTGTTTGTGGAGAGCTATGAGGAAGTAGATTCCAACGATGTATTCATCTCCTCCAGAATCACTCTAGGTTTAGAGTTTTGCATTTGACAAGAAAATTTATTTTTGAAATTTCTCATAACATTATTTAAAATTAAAATTTTTGGACATTTAAGAAAAAAATAAATGGGGGTACCGCTTGTTTGTGGAGAGCTATGAGGTAGTAGATTCCGACGATGTATTCCAACGATGAATGAATCAACTACCTCATAGCTCTCCACAAACAAGCGGTACCCCCATTTATTTTTTTCTTAAATGTCCAAAAATTTTAATTTTAAATAATGTTATGTGGAATTTCAAAAATAAATTTTCTTTAAAATGCAAAACTCGAATCCTAGAGTGATTCTGGAGGAGATGAATACATCATTGGAATCAACTACCTCATAGCTCTCCACAAACAAGCGGTACCCCCATTTATTTTTTTCTTAAATGTCCAAAAATTTTAATTTTAAATAATGTTATGTGGAATTTCAAAAATAAATTTTCTTTAAAATGCAAAACTCGAATCCTAGAGTGATTCTGGAGGAGATGAATACATCATTGGAATCAACTACCTCATAGCTCTCCACAAACAAGCGGTACCCCCATTTATTTTTTTCTTAAATGTCCAAAAATTTTAATTTTAAATAATGTTGTGAGAAATTTCAAAAATAAATTTTCTTGTCAAATGCAAAACTCGAAACCTAGAGTGATTCTGGAGGAGATGAATACATCGTTGGAAGCTACTACCTCATAGCTCTCCACAAATAAGCGGTAACCCCATTTATTTTTTTCTTAAATGTCCAACAATTTTAATTTTAAATAATGTTATGAGAAATTTCAAAAATAAATTTTCTTTAAAATGCAAAACTCGAATCCTAGAGTGATTCTGGAGGAGATGAATACATCGTTGGAATCAACTACCTCATAGCTCTCCACAAACAAGCGGTACCCCCATTTATTTTTTTCTTAAATGTCCAAAAATTTTAATTTTAAATAATGTTATGTGGAATTTCAAAAATAAATTTTCTTTAAAATGCAAAACTCGAAACCTAGAGTGATTCTGAAGGAGATGAATACATCGTTGGAATCTACTACCTCATAGCTCTCCACAAACAAGCGGTATCCCCATTTATTTTTTCTTAAATGTCCAAAAATTTTAATCCAAAATAATATGTCATGTAAAATCTCAAATTTATATTTTTCCATATGTTTCAGCGCTTTTCTTGTCAAATTTGGCATTTTCTAGGAAAAAAAAAGTTGGCGACACTACTATTTTTTTTTATTTATATCATTCACAATAGTTGTGAAACGTATTTAACCTACGTATTTATCTTCACACTCTTATTAAACAAAGGGATTTTACTGGAAAAATTAGAGGTAGTCCTGGTTTTTTGCTAATATCTCAGCCATTTATTAACCGATCTGTCTGATTTTTAATAGCAAACAGAAATGGATCACATGTAACAGAAATAAAAAAGAATCAAGTCCTCATCATGTCTGGGTTCTTCGGAAAACCCATTTCAACACACAGACGGACAGACGGACAGACGGACAGACGGACATCGTTAAATCAACTTCGCTCTTCATATGGACCCAGAATATATATACTTTATAGGGTCTAAGATCAATATTGTAGAAATTACAAACGGAATGACAAACTTATATATACCCTTCCACCTATGGTGAAGGGTATAAAAAAATATATAGAAATGTTTAAATAGTTAACAGAAAATCGATGAATTTTATTTGGCAAATATCTTGTTTATAAGAAATTTTTAAATTTAATAGTTTATTAAATGAATCCAGTGTTAAAAAGAATGCTTTAAAAAAAATAACCAGAGTTAAACGATAACCATAAATATTTTCATAACTATGGTTAAACTTTAAATTGTGGTTATTTTGGGATAAGCTAACAAGTATTCATTGATTTCTTTGCCTCAATATCAAATTTATGTAGAGTAAATAGTTTACTTTTAGCTTAGTTTATGCTTATGATAATGTTCCAAATACAAAATATTGTTTTTCTTATATTTACTGCTATTGTTGTTGTTTTTGTTGCTGTTATTGATGTTGTTGCTTTCAAGAGTCTGGTTAAATCATGTCAAGTGGCTTGTTTTTTAATGCATTCCTTGTTGACTTCAAGTAGACCACTTGTGTTATTAAAGAGGTTTACAGCTGTGTATGCGTTAGTCAGGTGGATGTTTGTGTGTGTGTGTGTGTGTATGTACGTAAGTATGTATGTGTGTGTGAATGTGGTATAATGAGTACTTTTAAGTTGAGGTTATTTAAATGCTAACACGGTTATGAAGTAAAGGTGTGTGTGTGTGTGTGAGTATAACTATATTAAATGTTTTCGTGTTAAAAGTAAAATGATTTCATAATTAGAATTGTGTGAAAGAAAATTTAATTAAATTTTATTTTATTTTATGTTTTATATAAATTTGAACAACGGAAACACTTCATAACGAAATACTGGTTAAGATAACAGTTTAAAAACTAGTTTGCAAAAATTCGACCCTGCCGGTTAATCGGTTAGGTCATTATTCCAAAAATTGAGAAAATTAATTAATCGGTTATTCGGGTCGATTAATCGGAAAATTTGGCGATTAATCGATTAATCTTTGAATACAAAATAAATGTATTTCTGTCAACAATAATAACACAATGAGCTGCTTTTTAGGTTTTAAAGTGTTTGTTTAGGACAGTTCAAAGCATCCTGAGATTTTTGAAAGAATTAAGGCCCAATATTATAACTCGCCTTTAAGGTGCGTGTTAGTTAAAGGTAACTTTAGCTAAAGTGAGGAATAAAGTGACCTTTAACTTTTTTTGTTTATTACAACTTCCTTATAAAATAAAATTAAGTTTTTTGAAAATATGGCATTATGAGAGCAAAAACCGATTACTTTTGACAAATTAAAATGGTTCTTTAAAATATGAAGTGGCAACGACGTACGTTTATTTATTTATTTACTTACAACAAACAAAAAATACAAACGAAACACAAAATTTCTTCGAATTGTGTGAAAGATAAAAATGTTTGTTGTAAAAAATTTAATTGTCGACGCCGAACACAGAAATAAACCAAACAGCAAAGATATGGTCAAAAAACTACACGGCAACTACACTGCAGAGCATAAAATGCGGCAACTTCAAATGCTTAAACCTTACGTTAAAAGTTAAAGGTAAGATGATCTTACCTTTAGCTTATCGGCCACTTTTAGGTTAAAGTATACTTATAATAACGAAAAACTAATAATCTGTCCGTTAACATCCTGACTTTAGCTAGTTATAATAATGGGCCTATGCCTTATAATCTTGGGTTTTTCAGAGGAATCTCACGACTCTTTAAAAAGAAAATGTATGACTTGTTCAGTGAAAGTAAACCCTTAAAAATACAGTCTAGATAGCTGATAAAGTTGGTTTTTATTTTCTTTATATGACACTGTGCAGAATTCATAACAAATTTTTAAAAATATTGTATGAATAGTTTTTGCGAAATTCACAAAGTTTTTTATAACTGCAACTGTTCCCTGACCTATTCACTACCTAATTTAAGCTTTAGAGTCAAAGAGGTTATCTACTAGTAAATATATAAAAATCACGAATATTCCTGACAAGTCCTTACTGATTTTTTCTGTGTTTTTGCAATTAAGAATTCATATAAGCGAATCCTTAAATATTTTTGACTAAACAACTTAATTCTACTGAAGTTCCAACTTTATCAAAATTTGTTAATAAATCAAATTAGAAGCAAAATTCCATGTTATTTTTTAGTTTTTTATTAATTTTTTCATAAAATTTAACATGAAACTCTTTTTTAGAAAAGAAGCAATTTAAGCAAGAATTTAAAGCAATTTTATATTATTATTTTATTACACAAGTTACGTCATATTGCTTTTTAGGAATACACCTAGTCACGTGTTTCATTGCTGAGGAGAAAAATATATATTTTTTAATAAGTTCTTTGTTAAAGCTCTGCTTAGAGGCTCTAGCTTTTCTAAAACTTCTTGTTCTGATGAGATGTTTTGTCAGCTCGAATTACATGCATCGAAGTTTGAAGGCTCTATTTCAATGTTTTGGACATGAAAATATAATTTGCTATTATTTAAAATTTATTTTTTAATGGAATTGAAACAAAAAATAAAAATTGTCTATCATATTTCCTGAAGCCTATATAACATTTACTTTGATTTAGTCAATTTGAACAGAATTGGATTGTATTTTAGCTCATGTTTTTTCCTACGATTTTCTTGCCAAAGTTAAGAAAATTAGGAAGTTTTAAGAATAATAACGAAAAAATTCATATTAAAAATTTAATCGGTTAATCTACCTTTTATATTCGATTATTCGGGTCGAATAATTATTTAAATTTTAAATTATTTCGTTCGACATTAAACGAAATAGAGGCGACTAATCGAGGAATCAGTTAATCGATTAACCGTATTGAAAATACTATTAAAAACACATTTTTTTATTTTTTAACAGAAGAAGCTAAATAGTTCTATGACGAATTATGAGAAATTCGTTAAAGGAAGCGGCCCTTTATATAAAATTAACTGAACCCAGAAAATTGATTTATTGTCCTAACCAAATTTGGCGCCAAGCGAATCGTTGCTGCATCCGAAAATTCAGATGTCCCATCCCTGATTCAGTTGTTCCAAGTCTATCGGTTGGCCCCAAATTCAGTTGGGACAACAAATTTTTTCTTTGCTATATATGGTAACTGTTACATACAAGGAAGAAATTCACTCCTTGTGACATGTCATAGGTCTAACCTGGAATTTGTTCACAAATAGTTCTTTTTGGTATTGAAATATCTTTAAATTCCCTTTCCCATAGTGTTAACTGTATTTACTTCATAGTTGGGTATTTTTCATTACCATCAGAATTTCTTTATCATCAGTTGTAATTTATTGAATTGAAAAATATTATTGTACATTGCTATTTAATATTAATAAAATATTTTGAATTGGAATCAATTACAATTGTTTTGAAACTCATTTTTTTACAATTTATGCCTCAACGGAACGAGCTTTACCTTAAAAGTGCGAACACCAAAAATGTTTTCACTTGATTATGCAAAAAAAAAATTTTTTGTTATAAAAATTAACATAAAAGTTTTTTGCAAAGAATTAAAACTTGCGAATTTTCTCAATAACTAAAGTGTTTCCAAAAGATTTTGATGCGCTGTGTTTAAATTTGAATATCAGATTATCGAAATATTCTGTCATTAAGTTCAAAAACACCCGGAGATCAGAAAAGTATAATTCTTCAAAAAAAAATTAGTTTTGGAAATAATTTCTCTCCAGCTTTCAAATACTTTTTGAACTTTTCAATTAGTAGTGTTATTAGTTCATACAATATTAATTTAAACTTCTAGATACCAGCCCGAATAAAGGGAGATTTTAAATTTAAGTCCGGATAACCTGATGTGATGGAGTAATGACATTAAAGAAAAATTTTACCTCTACGTATCAAAATCCTTAAGAAATACAGTCGTTCCCCAAAATTTCATTCCTCCCTGGTTAGAGAACTACTAAAAAATGTGTCAAAAAACTGGATTTATTTAAAAAATAATAAAAATTATCCTCTACACAAAATTTTGAAATATTATAAACTAATAGATTTTGCTTCAGAAGAGAATTATAAATTTCACTTTATCAAAAAAATATAAATATTTCCTAAAATATGGAAATTTGATAAAAAAAAAATCGCAGACTGCTATAGTTTTGGCTATAGCATTGTGGAGGGTGTAAGAATATTTTAAGTAAGTTTGTCTTAAAACAATTCAAAAAATACAATTTTGAAACTTTTTTGAGTATATTTATTATGAGTGATTTTTAAAAATTGATTATTATCTGTTTTGAATAAATCGGCGAAAGTTACATATTTTGTACATGTGCTTTTAAAAATTAAAAAGACATTACACACAAACGAAATGTATCTTTACTAAGAGTGTTGGGAGAGGAATCCGCCTCGCTAATGATTTCCACGGGATTTTGAATAAAGAAGACAATTGATTTAAATTCAAAATACAATTTATTTCCATCAACGTTTCTTATATTAAAATTCCTATAATACAATGAATTTAATTACATTTGTTTTTAAATTATTAAAGGAAAAACTAACTTTTTGGTATGGAAACCACTAGAAAATTATTTTATGTAAAAAGTTTAATATACAACAATGAATAAAAATTCTTTAAGGTTAGCGGCAATCACCACGTCAGGCCAAGCCAAGTACAGTGGTTATAATATTAGAAAATGGCGGTATGAAATCGACGCGTGAAGCGCAAAACACTCCGAAATAATTTGACATTTACAAAACATTAGAAAAATAATAAACATATCTAAATCTAGGCATATTTGCCAATCTTAATTTATGAAAAATAAACACATCTAGGCAGGGTTGGAAGTGGCGGTAACAAAGAGCTTGTTATAATTTTTATCCAGAAAACAGGAAACTTTTATTAGGAACATTTTCAAAATCTTTGAAAAAAAAATTTACAAAATAAAAAAAGTCAATGGTCAAGAAGAATGATTTTTTTACGATTTGATCGATATTTCTCGATTCCATAGATATTTATGGATTTCATCCTTATTTATCGATTTTATCGAATTTATCGATATTACCGGTTTTATCGATATTCATTGATTAAACCATATTTAGGGATCTTCTCGATATTTATCGATTTTAAACATATTTGTCCATTTCATCAGAATTCATCATTTTTATCAATATTAGTCGATTTTATGGTTATTTATCAACAATATATCGATATGGATCGTTACATAGATATGTGTCAATATATAATTATATCGACATGTATCGATTTTTATCGATCAGTATCATCTACTGCAAGTATTTATTTAATACAGTTGAAATTCTTTAACGGAATCAAAACCGTTATCTTAAAAATAACGATACCAAAACAAATGAAATATGATACCTTTAAAATACCGTTTCCGAAATAACTGAAATGCTTTTATCCTTAAATAACTGAGATACCGTTATCATTCAAAAGCACATACCGAAATAAATTCAATAACGTTACCTTTAAAATGCCGATTTCCCCTACTTAAACACTTTCTCTACCCACATTTTGTTTAATGATATCCCTGCGGGAAAAGGACCTACCACGGAACACGTCACGTATCCGGTTCCAGTAGGTACCCGTTTTTTATATGAAAAGAACCGGTCACTTTAACAGAGGCTTGTTCTAGGAGGGAGTCAATTGCCCTATGTGACAAGTCACAGGACTGATTTAAAAGGAACATACCACAGGACTCGTACTTTCAAACTCATCACGTGATAGAGGCTTTTAAACCGAGTATTTTGAGAACCGAGACTTTTTATACCGATCACAAGATACGAGGGCAGATAAATAAGTCCATGACTCTTCGAATTTCCCTCGTAGTTATATGAAATGCAACACTGCTCTCATCAAGTACCACCTTTTAATAGACTACTGTCAAATTTTTAGCAAGTTCAGTCATTTACTTTGCGTTTAACAGCTGTTCGAAACATACAACCCCGTGGATTTTTTTTAAAAATGGAAAAAAGTGAATTTCGTGTGCTCATTAAAAATTATTTTTTGTGAAAAAACCGTCAATCAAACCAAGGAAAAGCTTGATAAATACTATGGGGACTCTGCACCATCGATTTCGATGGTAAAAAAGTGGTTTACTGACTTTCGTTATGGCCTTACAAGCACGGAAGATGTCGAACTTTCTGGACGTCCAGTTGAGATATCTACACCCGGGGGAAAGAGATTTAGCTCCAACGGTAAAATTATTGATCAAACAATGCCTATTTTATGGAACTCGAAAAATCCTATTTTGTGGAAGAGATACCAAAATTGGAGAAACGTTGAACTAAGTGTATTGAGCTAAAAAAAACTGTGCTTCATTCAAAAAGTCATGAACTTATTGACCCACCCTCGTAGGTACTTTAGAAACAGATCCTATTTTCACCTACAACAGGACTGGTACTTTCAGACTTATCACGTGATGTAGACTTTTGAGCTGTTCAGGTGGAAGGTACTCAAGGAACCGATTCTCTTTTCACCTACCTCCTGAAATGTATTTTCGGAACCAGTCCTGTTTTCACCTACCACGGGACCGTCCCAATTTCCAACTGACCCCTTTTTTCCGCAGGTTATTACTTATAGTATTTTGACTACAGATTCTTTTTAAGGGTTCTCAAACCTTCGTTCGAAAATCGAACTTATTAAACTTCTTAGACCCTTTTTACTCCTAAAATATTTTGAATTTTGGACAAAGTTGGGCTCAAAAGTTTAGAAATCATGCTCAAGATTATTATAAATAATATATTTATAAAATTTTGAAAGCCGGCTTTGGTCCACAACTGGAATTATTAAGTGAAAAAAAATTAAAAAATTAAACGTTTATACATTTTCCTAAACACATAAATTTGATCTAATAATACTGAAATGATGATTAGAATTATAATTACGGGCAAAAATTTCAGATGCACGTTTTTGCAGTTTTGGCTGCGCTTTACAATTTATTAAATATTTTTATTTTAATATGTTGAAGATTTCCATTTGAAGTATTTTTTGACCGAAAATTCGAAAAAAATATTTGACCAAAAAACAAAATTTTCCAGCTTTGAACGCATATCATCATAATCAGCTCCACAAACAATAGGTGTGTTCGACGTACGTTACCGCGGGAGCCCGCGGGGACCCAATCTTACCAGAAAGCGTTTCTTGTAACAAAAATTGGGTAAATGAGAGCGTTCATAAGAGAGTAATTGTGTTTCTCATTTTACCAGAACTTACCCGTACTTTTTGTTTGGGTAAAATGATAAAATTGTCAAATCATCAGCTGTTGCTAATAAATTCGCTGTTTTGCACTTTTGAAAAAAATTAAAGTTAAATAAAAATTTATTATAAAGAACTTTTCCTTCTTAATAATGAAAAATACATTTGAAAATGTAAATAGATATTTGTCATTTCAAATATATTTATTAATTAAGCTGTTTTTAATATGAATAAATTTGACGTTTATTTTTGGTTATGAATTGTGGTTTTGTGCGTTCGCAGTATTTTGGGAATTTTTATGGTTTTGTGAGATAATTTTTTGCTTACTCTCATTTTACCAGACTTTACCCAAAATTACCTCGTACAGATCTAATATTTACATTAAAAGGAAAACAAATTTAGCTTGACTTTAAAATTGATTTAATTTAATATTGTTTCTGCTTGATTTAATTTTTTTTACAACGATAGCGAAAGATTTAATGATTTTTAAAAAGCTTTCTATCAGTCAATTGCATATGTCAATGAAATCAACCCTTGAAATCATTAATATTAAATCAAAAAATGACAATTGATTTGTAATAAAACATTCAATTCATTCAATCAATTAGTCCCATGTACGATTTACTTGATATTATAATTTTATGTATGAAAAACATACTTCTCTTACTTCATCATATTAATGGAGTTTAAATTTTTTTTATTTGTATGTTAAGTAGGTCATATTTTGCCCCACATTCGTTTTATTTAATTTTAAATCTTTCTTTGCTTCATTCATAATTAAAATCACCAACAACAGTAAACTTTTGCAATTTCTTTATGGGAATATAATATTTAATAAATATTTATAATGAAAATATATTTTGGGTTTTATGTTTTAAACATAAGTACTAAAACATTAAATAAAGTGTTAAAAATATTTATATGACCATTTAAATTATATATAAAAAGAGAGACATTTGTTTGCTGCTTAAGCAACGTTAAAAAATGTATTAAGAAAAAAATGTTTATGTTGCATGAAAGGATATATGGTGTTTTATAAATTTTATAAAAAGTTCACATAAGAATAAGGGTTAGCATTTCACTTTAGGGGAATAATAGTTTTAAATGCAACAGGTTGTTTGCATTAAAATTATTTCTCATAAAAAATTAAAAGTGTCCATTAGTACGGTCAATGAATTTGTATTAAATTTTACAAGAAATATTAAAATAAACATTTTAAAAACTGCTTATAAATGTATTTAAAAAACCAAAATTAGAAATTAAATTTCGATATGTTATAGAAAAACCTAAAAGATTGTTTAACGTTTCGACTTTTAGGTCATCTAGGAGATTTCTTTGAAAAGGGCATAGAGAAGATAAAGGGCTTTAAATACGACAACACTGTTATTGCCGAAGATAATTATTCTTAGAATAGTTATTTCCCGCCATCTGATAAGAAGTTGGCGGAATTGCTGAAGCTTTTTAGTTCATAGCCCTGTTATGTTATTTTACTTTGGTGAAGAGCTATAAACACTTACACATATTATTTATCCAAATTAATATTGCTGTCGCCGGGGATCGAACCTGCAACCTCCTGTATAACAGTCCAATGCGCTAGCCTTTACGGTTAAGGTGTTTGAAAAATAATAGTTATGATATTTCAATCGCTGGCTGAGATTTGAACCATTGACACAGAATCATATATAATTATATCTAATTACATCTTATATAAGTTAAAAAAATCTAGGTCTTGTTATTACAAAATGGGTTAAAAGTTTTATAAAAAAATTATTAATAAGAAAATAAAAAAAAAACAAGGATACAGTGAAAAATAAATTCATAAAAAAAACTAAAAAAAACACAAAAAAATGTATTTTTCCAGATACCTGGCTGGTATTGGAAACCATTGACATGAACCCACATATAATTATGCCAAATCATAATGACCATATGCGTACATACATTTTCAATATATGACCATATATGATCTCATATACTTCCATATATCTTCGGATCTCAGATTTGGGGGTATATGGCCAAATATGTTTATGTATGATTATACATGTATGAACATATATGAAAATATACGGTCACATACCTTCAAATTTCGGGTCCAAAGATATTTGGAACTATGCATATATGATCGTGTATGCTCATGTATGGTCATATACAAGTCCATGTACGACCATGTATGTTTATATATACATCAATTTTTACATAGGATGTATAATTATAAATTATTATAAATTATGATTATTGAATCATATATACAGGGTGGGCCATTTAAACTTTTAAATTTGAACTACCGATTACTTTGAAAGATAGAAGAACATTCATTTTTATTTTTAGGTTCATGTATGAAATTTGCAAAATGGGACGCTATACGCCGAACTAAATTGGGAAATATTAAAAACTTACTTACAAAGATTTTTACCGAAAAATCGTGTTTTCATATCAGTGGCTATATCAATAAGCAAAATTGCCGCATATGGGGCTCCGAGAACCTACACGTGGCTATTGAGACGCCAATGCATCCACAACGAGTCACTGTTTGGTGTGGATTTTAGGCTGGCGGCATCAAGGAGCCGCCGTTACCGTCAACGGTGAAAGTTACCGTGCCATGCTCAACGCATTTTTGTTTCCAAAAATGCAAGAGAATGACATGGACGACATTTGGTTTCAACAAGACGGGGCCACATGTCACACAGCCAATGCAACCACCGATATTTTACGCACTGTTTTTGAAAATCGAATAATCAGCCGAAATTGTGATGTCAATTGGCCGCCGCGGAACTGTGATTTGAGCTCTTTGGATTATTTTTTGTGGGGAGCCATTAAGGATAAATGTTACGCAAACCATCCAGAGACAATTGAAGCGTTGAAACATGAAATCGAAGTTGCCATTAAAGAATCGAAATCGAAAATGTACTGAAAAATTGGGTTGATCGGATGAGGAACTGCCGAGCCAGTCGTGGTAGTTGTATGAATAATATTGTGTAACAGTCTTAAATGACAAAGTTCAACTTTTCCAATAAAACCAGAAATTTTAAAAAATAATCATTACTTTTTTATAGCCGATTCAAATTTAAAATTTTAAATGGCCCACCCTGTAATTACATATATTCCAAACCACATTAAAAAATATTTTTGATAAAAGAGAACTGCAAAATCAACTTTTTTCTTGATTTAATCATACACAAAAATTCTTGTTCACATTTAATAATTCAACAAAATTCACTGTAGAATAAAATCAGCATCATGTTACTGAACGCGTAATTGGGATCAGTGTGAATCATCTGTCGATTATCTTTACTGCAAATGTAATCACTCAACAAAAAGTCAGCGTTGAATAAATCAGAAAAAACAACAAACAACGCGTATGAGTGTATTCATAATTAAAACAAAATAGAAACACATTTCATAAATGTACATTAGGGTGGGACTTAAATCCGCTTTTTAAGAATTTTTATTAGTAATATTTACAATACTAAAAATATTCTTCTTTGGAAAAAAATATTAGGTCGATATCTCAGACTTGCCAAATCCGGAAAAATTTAAATATTGTCTAAGTTTTTTTTCTTCTATTTTGATTGGAAAATTAACTTTAACCGGATTGGGAGAGCCTGAGATATCGACCTAAATTTAAAAAAAAAATTCACAAAGAACAATATTTTTGGTATTACTAATAAAAATTCTAAAAAAACGGATTTTAGACCCACCCTAATTTATGAAATGTGTTTCTACAAAACCCCCTCTTTTTATAGACAAGAAACTATTTTGTTTTAATTATGAATACACACATACGCGTTATTTATTGCTTTTTCTGATTTATTCTATATAAAAATAATTATTGTTGACTCGAACGAACAAGAATAAAATCAATGGTATAAAAACGACCGATGATTATAAACCAGTGACAACAATTTGCACGTCGTTTGATTGATTTAAAATCATCAACAAATATGTGTGTTGGAGTATATTCAACGTTTGAACGCAATCCCATATATATTTTTGTGTTGATTGCGTCTGAACGTTTTGCAATCAGCATTTGCAGTTCTCTGATAAGTATAAAGGGTTCCGTTTAAGTCATATATAATTACATATAATTTTATATATAATTTTAATTGATATAATATACATCATATATTATTATATACTAGATGTGGTTATACATGGCACAACATAAGACAATTTAAAAAAAATTCATTTTATATATTATTATATATGGTTATGCATACCGACATATTTATTTATATATGACAATATATTAGTAGATAAGTTCACATATAATTATATATCTTTGACTCGGCCGATTATGGTAATTCAATTTAAATCGTTTAAGGAGTTTGAATATATTTACTCTATAAACATACTTTTTTACGTACATAATTTGTAAATTTACAAATAAGTTTTAAAACTTCATTATATGTTTACTCACTTTAAATAGAAATTCCTGCATTATGTGTGCACAAACTTACTTATGTAAATTTATTGAATTTATGTAGATGAACAGTTTACTACTATAACTTAAGCAAATTTAAATAAAAATTAATTAGCGTGTAGTGTATTCTATGACAGATTTTTATTTTCTTGTTTAAATATTCAAATAAAAACCATTAAAAATGTTGTAAAAAAAATAAAGCCCAACATCTTAAAAGCTTTGGCAAAATCTAACACATTTCATCTTTTTTCTATAAATTCATATTAATAATTTCAAGTTTATTAACTTTTATTCCATAGAAATACCAAATAAACCATAATACTACACATTATATGGTTGGTTACACATGTACGTTTGATTATTATTATAATTTAAATTTATCATATGTCGCTTATGCGTCATACGTTAAACCATAATTTCAAATTTTAAAGGTAGAATCTTGTCTTAACAGAGAATGGTCCCTAACCCTTACAAACGGATATTGATGAGATGTTAATATCGATAACATTTTCCTATTGTCAAAAAAATCAGATTTTATTTTTACATTTTAAAAACAAGTAGAAATATATTTAAAAGTTAACAAACCAAAAATTGTTCCCCAACCTAAAGACCGCGATTTTTATGAAATTTTGCATATGTGATAGAAAAAAGAAATCGAAGAACAGTTTGTCTCATTTTTTTGGAGGAATTTTTTGTTCGGCAGCATTTAAGAAACGTTCTAAATTCTATATAAAAACTGCACTAAAATTTCATATTCGTCAAATAAGATGTTTGATATTAATAATAAAGGGTGGTAAAATTTTAAGGGCCGATGTTGAATGTGAACCACACCTAAACGTCAAGTTTTTTTCTGCATTTCATTTGACATTTCTCAATTTCAGACTACCTCAATTTGAACTATAGAAAGATATACAAACGAGCAACGCGTAAAAGTTATTCAGGCTTATTATGAAAATGGGCGTTCAAATTAAAATGCATATCATGCTCTTCGTGATTTTTTCGGTTAATTTATTTATTTATTTATAAATCATATAATTACAAATTATATGTTAATACCCTAACCGAGCACTAGCAACAAAGGCCTTCGGCTCGTTGTAGCGAAAACAGACCAGAGCCTCTGGTGGGAATTGAACCCACGACCCCCGCACTGATAAGCTAGCACGCTACCAACTAGCCTACCGGGGCGCTCATCGGTTAATTTAATCGTCCAAATGTGCGTACAATTGGAAAAATCGTGCAAAAATTTGAGCAAACCGTGTCTGTAGGAGATGTAAAAACACCAGTACATGTTCGTACAGCTCGTACTACAAAAAATATTGCTGCTGTTCGCGATAGTGTGGCTGAAGAGCCGTCCCCCTCAACTCGTCGTCGTGCCCAACAATTGCACCTGTCACGCTCGTCGCTAATGAACAATATTCATAAAGACTTGCATTTACACACTTACACGAACTTAAGCCTCTTGACCATTCCAAACGTCGTCAATGGTCAGAATGGTGGCAAGAAACGGCAAAAGTGGATGATAAATTTTCGAAGAAAATCATCTTCATTGATGAGGCACATTTTCAATAAGCAGAATTGCCGCATTTGGGCGAATGATAATCCAAGGGTGATTATCGAAAAACCAATGGACCCACAAAGATTAACTATTTGGTGCGGTTTATGGGCTGGCGGCATCATCGGGTTTTTTTCCAAAATGAGGCCGGTCAGGCAGTTAATGTGGTGTTCGCTATCGTGAGATGATAACGAACTTTTTATGGCCCGAATTGGCAGATATGGATGTGCACGATACGTGGTTCTAACAGGACGGTGCCACTTGCCACACAGCTTACGAAACAATGGCTTTTTTGCGCGACAAATTCAATGGCCTTGTTATCTCACGTGGTGGCGATGTCAATTGGCCGCCAAGATTATGTGATTTAACACTGTTGGACTTCTTTCTTTGGGGTTATTTAAAAGAAAAGGTGTACGTCGATAAGCCAGCAACAATTCAAGAACTAAAGGATGAGATAATTCGGCACATTAACGGCATAGAACCTCAATTATGCCTCAGCGTCATCAAAAACTTGGACCATCGGATGGAGGTGTACCGCCGAGGTCGTGGCGGCCATTTGGCTGATATTTTGTTTCACATATAATTTAACCATACCATATTATCATAATAAAAAGAAATGACAATAATTTCCTAAATAATTTGTGTTTTATTCAAAATCAACATCGGCCCTTAAAATTTAACCACCCTTTACCTATGTTTTATCATATGCTAGCCAAGTTGTTCCAAAAAAAGTACCAAAATGGATTTTGCGAAAAATTTGATAAATTCCAAAAAACATCCAAAAAACATGTCTGCTTAAAATTCAGTAAAGAATAAAATATGTGAATTTGACAGCCATAGCAGTATACTTCTCCATATTTGCCTTTCCATATTTTTGCAACAGCAAATTTAAGAAATCAAAAAAGTACCAAAACACAGGTTATAGGTAAAAGTCTTAAAATTACTTTTCAACGATACCACACTTGCTACGGTTCCTTTAATTTCAATCCTTTGAACCCCTTTTTGACCCCTTAAAATTCCAAAGTGCTCCAAAAGCTGAGACAGGTCGATCTTAGATTTTTCTTTTCTATCACATATCCAAATCGGAGAGTTTGATTTCAAAACAGTTTAAATTTAATTTAATGTTGTTTCTGCTTGATTTCCCTTCAAATTCCTTCAAAATTGGTATGTAAAGGTTGGAATGATTTCCTATTAATATGTGATACAACACCTACAATCTTAAATGCTTCTGCAAGAAAAATACAATTTCTTTGCATTTAAAATATTCATTACTTTCATAACACTCAGCACGTGTATAAAATTATTCTTTAGACAAAATGAAAATAAGGACGTATTAAAAAAAATATATATACATAATAATGTAGAGAAACAGAGTAGTATGCGTTAAACTATTGTTATTTTATAAATTTAAGTATTGAAAAAATTCATAAAAACTATAGCTTACATTCCAAAACACTATTTTTATGAATTCGATATTTTAAAGTATTTTTTAATTCACCAAAATTAGATGGTATAAAATTTAATGATCTTTTATAAAAATTATAAATATTTGGAAAAAGTAAAATTGAATTTGTTGAACTTAAGACTGAATATTTTCTTAAATCAAATATTTGTTCACAAAAATATTTGAGATATATTAAAATAGCTTATAAACAAAAAGTTTATTAGCATTTGATGGTATATTTGTATGAAGTACATGTACACTTTGTTTAAAACGTATGTGAAATTACTGGATGCAAAAAAACAGTGTTTATAAAATCTGCTAAAATCTGTTGAAAAAGATATCAACAATAATATATTATAAAATTTTATATAAATATTTTCTTATTTTAGTTTTTTCTTTTGCATAAATCGACAGCATAAAAATATCATACTAAAATATTGAGACCTTCAATTAATAATTAGCTTTTCACACAAGAGGCCGTCACTAGTATATGAACCAATATTCTAATTTCCAATGTAAATTATTATAAGACGTACATTTCTTTAGAAAATAACTTTTATTTTTGCTCGAAAGAAAAAAAAATCAAATAATAACTTTTATTTTTGCTCGAAAAAATAAAAAGCCAAAAATAACTTTTATTTTTGTTCGAAAAAAAAATAAAAATCAAAAGGTAACTGTTATTTTTGCTCGAAGAAATAAAATCCAAAGAATAACTGTTATCATCTTGTATACACCCAGAGAAAAGATTAGTTGCAATTCGATCAAAACCATTAACCCTTTGTAGTCCTTGAACTAAAAAACTAAAATTATTTTGGTACGGGAAAGGTTAAGGTAAATAAAACAAAACGTATTACTTAGAAATTAAAAATATCCTTTATTTATTATTTATTTGACATTTTAGGGATTGTGACAGTACTGTTACATTGAGTTAAAAGAAAAAAAAATACTTATGTGGTATGAGGGGTTTAAAACAATTATTTTGTCTGTTATAGCATAATGCTACACCGAATTTTTCGCAAATTGTTTCTGATACGCCACTACACTGGGGGAACCTACGACGTATTCTCTTTTCTACCCAAATTGGCCAGTGGCTGTTTTGATCCTGACGAACTGCCTTTGGAGGAACATGTTGCGCCGGCCCCTTATGTCTTTTAGTTTGAATTTCGTTTTCAATTGGTTTTCGAGTCTTGGTATTAGTCTTCACGCCAAGTTTGCATAAAGTTTCAGCTAATATAGAAAAACTATATATATATAATACATAATATAAAATAATAATATTGAAATCCGGATGTTCAGCAATAAAACTTATCAGTTCTTTGTAGGAAAATGTAAAAAAATTTATTGACTCGTTTGATGTCCAAGATCTAAAAATAAAGGGTCATCAATATGTTCGCTGCTTTCAATATCTTCAATGATTGAGTCAACCCCGGTATTTTCTTCACCATCATTTTCAAAGTTCAAAATCCTTCAATTGTGTTTGATAATCGGGATCAATAACGCTATCATCATCGTCATCTAGTCCATCTTCGCTGTCATATTGCCAAATATTATTATATATCTTATTTTTCTCCTTCGATCGCGACGCCATTCTGAAATTAAATGACACAATTTTTTTTTGAAATAGTAACTCAATGTAACAGGAATGTTACAAACATAACAATAAAATTTGTTCATGTAAAAATGTAAAAATATGCATTGTATACAATAAGTAAAAATTATTATTCACTTACCTACAGGTTTTCATAAAAACAACTCAATATTTTGCACTTTTTGTATTTTTATAAAATTTTAAATTTACACGTGTTCAAACTTGTCATTATTCGTATTATGCAAATTTCAAACTGACGGAAGTCAAAAAAAATTAGGCCATCTATGATATTTTCTTGGTACTAATTTGATCAGTGGTATGTCACAGAAGGGTCACACAAATTTGAGCGAGCTAAATAAATTCAATATGTATTATTTCGGGGTTTTTGGGGCTTGTTACAGTAATGTTACACGAGGCTATAAAGGGTTAACATTTATTTGTAAGGATTCTATTTTATTTAGAATAATCTATAATCCATTATTATATCAAAGATATGACATTGGGAATTAAAAAGAATGAAAAGGAACCAAAAAAGGATACAATTATCCAATTATTGGTATTTCCAATCAACTTTACGAATAAAATTCGTTTAGAAATTTCGTAAAGTAGAAGAAACCATTTATTTAGTGTATGTACTAGAAATTAGTACAATCTATCAAATTTATTAAAAAATTCTCGATATTCCAAAGTTATAACTACAAATACGGTTGTCCTTATTAAATATACCATTAAATTAGGGTTTCAGTTGAACCAAACGAATTGTGGATTGTATTTATTATAGAAGCCACCAACGATTGGTATTTGTAAACGAATTATCTGATTTATGTATTTTCGTAAAAAATTCAATTTTAATCTTCAAAATTTATAAGTGGGTAGAGAGCTAGCCTAGTACTCCTAATTTCCAAGTCCAAATCCCGGTAAAGGTAAACATTTAAAAAAAAATATTTTTTTATTAAAATAAAATATTCAAATTAAATTGTGGTACAGTAAGTAAGAGTGTGAGTTATGAATCTGGATGCCTAGGTTCGATACCAGAAAAATCTAAAAATAAAATTTTTCTTAAAATAAAATTTTGTGGAACGTAATAATATTCATGTAGAATAAAAATATATAATTTAATATGAAGATAGTTTTCATAACCGCCAGAATTCGATTGGAAACATATTATGTTTTCTGGGTGTAAAAAAGGAATAATTATTACGGTCCCTGAAGAAAAGTGCAGCAGAGACTGCAAGCATGCTCTATCTGAACAATCATGTCGGAGGTGGTTTTGTAGTGATTTTGATTAATTTGAGCGACACATGTCTAATGACATGTAGTACAATGAAATTTTTAGAAAAAATTAGCTGCTAAATTTTAGTAAGCTTTTAAAAAAGTGGGATTTAAAATCTGTTTGCTAAAATCAGCAAAAAAAAATTTACTAATTTTTATTAATATTAGTACAAAATTTCAAATTTTTTTTTTTTTTTTATTGAGCACCAAAATTTTCATTTTATTTATTTTTTTTATTGAGCATCAAAATTTTTTATTTTATTTATTTTTTTTATTGAGCATCAAAATTTTTAATTTTATTTATATTTTTTTCAAAAAATATTTTAGAAAAAATTAAAAAAAATTAAAGGCTTAAAAATTTTAAAAACTTAAACGAATTTATCATTTTGTTTTAATTTGGTAATTTCTGTTTTGAAAAATATTTAAGTCAATTTTTTTGCTTTTAATTATAAATAAAATTTTCTGCAATATTCACTTTTTAAAATAAGTAAATTTTGTTTGCTTATTTTAGCAAATCGGTTTTTAAAAATTTGTAAAATGATTTCTGAAATCAGCAACAAAATTTTTTAAATATTCTCTAATTTGTAAAATGTTAATAGCAATAATATTTGCTAAATAATAATTTTTTTTACTTAAAATCAGTACAAACATTGTAAAGTGGGATTGAAAACGGTTTATAAATTTTTCTACTAACTTTTTTTTCTGAGTGTATGTTAACAGGGAATGGGTTCTAATTTTTGCTACTAGAATTATAATGTAGTCAAATGCTACCATAATATAATGTTCTGGTCTTTGGTATTTCAAAGTTGCCAGAAAAGACACTAATACAACATTTGTTGTGGTGAAGAGTTGCCATTGATGGTAAATCGAAATTGATGAACAATATTTATTAAGTTTTTATCAATATGGTAAAACTTTACATACAATTTTATGAAACATGTTTCCTAACTTCTTCTTCATTTGATAGAAAAATTACATTAAAAAAAATTTTGTAAAAAAAAAAATTGGCCAGGTTAAAATTTGGAACCTAACAATGTCAGCAATATGTTTTTAAAACAACTTTATCATATGTATGAAGTGTTACATAAGACTAAAATATATCAAATGAAAAACTTCATAAATATGATGAATCTTTATAAAGTTTACATAAATATGATGAAGTGTTTCATAAAAATTTAGGACAATTGTTTCATAAATCTATATCATTTCATAAAAATCGCTTACAAATTATTTCGGTTGCAAAATACCTCTGTTTGTAATTCTGATTAAGTTTGTATTATTATTTACTTAAATAATTTGAAAAATTAAAAAAAAAAACTTCACCATACATGATGAAAAATCTTGATAAATATTGATGATACTTCTTTATAAACATATAGAAACTTTTTCATGAATAAGATGAAATTTCTTAACAAATATTGTTGAAAATTCTTCGATTAGTATATAGAAGTTTCTTCTAAGTATGTTATAAATCTTAAAATATTAAAATATTTTCATCATATTAAAGAAATGTTTCATAAGTAAACAGCATTATATTTATGAAGTGATACATTGGACGAATATTTATAAACTTGTCCCCTTTTATTTTAATATATAATTCATAGCAAAATTTTAATATTGCATAAAAATGTAAAAAAGATCTCTTTAGTCCATCTAGACGAGGAGAATTCAATAGAGAATATTTTAATTTAATTTTGATTAATATTCCATTCTCCATTGTGTACGCAGTAAAGCAACTTATGGAAAAAAATGTCTTGAGAAAAATTCAATTGAAAGAAAAAAACATCAAAAATGGCGGAAGTCATTAATTCTAATAAGCTGTAACTTTGGATTTCATTCTGAAAAATATGTTTAATATTATAATGAGGAAGTACTAAAGATTAATGGAAAGAAATCACAATATCTTGAAAGCTACAAATCATGTTGTACCCTTAAAATAAATAAAATTTTACATGATTTTTAAAACAATTGTGGCGCTAACAACTACACTCAGAAAAACAAAATAGTAGAAAAATTTGTAAACGGTTTTCAATCCCACTTTACTATTTTTGTACTGATTTTTAGTAAAAAAATTATTATTTAGCAAATCTTTTTGCTAATTAGATTTTACAAACTACAAAGTTTTTACAGAATATTTACAAATTTTTGGTTGCTAATTTCAGAAATCATTTTACAAATTTTTGAAAACCGATTTGCTAAAATTAGCAAAAAAAAAAATCACTAATTTAAAAAATTAGATTTTGTAGGAAATATTATTTATAATTAAAACTTACACCTTCGAACTTGAATTGCATTAAAAAGGGACCGGAAGTGAATATACCGACTCATGTCTGAAAATAGGACATCCACTTAAAATAGCACTTAAAGGTTTTTTTAGTTCTAAAAATTAGCCCTAAAAACAATTATAATTTGACCTTAAAAGTAAAAAAAAAAAATGTTGACTAAAATATTTTTCAAAACAGAAATTAATTCTGTATAAAATAAAATTTTTTATAATTGTGTATAAAATATATTGTGTATAAAATATTAAAAAAAAATAAAATAAAACAATTTTATGTTCGATAAAAAAAATAAATAAATATTTAGTAAACTTTTTTGCTGATTTTAGCAAATCGGTTTTAAATTCCGCTTTACAAAAAGTTTACTAAAATTTAGTAGCGTTTACTAATTTTTCTACTAATTTCATTGTACTACACTTCAGCAGACATGTGTTGCTAATATTAGCAAAAAATACCGTAATAACAGCAAAATTTTCAGTTGCCATTACAGACTTTTTTTGGTGAGTGTAGTATTTAAAAATTGCATATACTTTTTGAACAAAGTTTACATTGATACGCATTTAATAATGTTGCTTTTCTTAGCACACATGTAAAAATGTACATTAGACTGGCAGTAAAGTTCAGTGAAGTTATTGTAGCATTTAGACCTAAAACTTATATGGTGAAAGATTTAGTTTCACGATTTGGCTCAAATTGTAAATTTGTATCTTAATGCTATAATAATTTCCCTAAGAATTAGAAATATGAAACCAAAATGTTTTTTTTTTCATACAAAATATACCAGTTTAATGTACATATATACTTGTTGACAAACTCATCAAAGTTAAGAGCAAATATAAAAACTGCAAAAACAGAAATCGAGGGAAAACACAAAAAAACCGCTTAAAGGTTCATACATTAGCATTTAGGTTTATATAAATACCCAACAACAACTACTAACATACACAAAGATATCTAAAAATACACACACAGAAAAAATATGTTTTAAAATCAATTAGAAACAACATTAAATTAAAAATTAACAAATTTAAAAAAAGGTTGTTTTCTTATGAATTCAAATATGTTTATACTTATTTTTAAAATGCCAAAGCAAAATATAAAATGTTAACATATTAACATATTAATTTAAATACGAATAAGTGGATTTTAACTAGAATTATATTTACTGTAATAAAGATCAAAACTTAATTTAAAAATGTTTATAAAAAACTCGGAAGTAAATTCAAATATGATATAATTGATTTACTTATCTCCGAACATATACAAATTTTAACAGGATTTTGTTTTTCTTTAATAGAAAATATTTGTAGATTTACCTATTTTTAAATAAAATCTTTAAAATTTAATTTTAAACCGAGAATAAGAAGTATTTTTATTTTTAATTTAGAAACTATTCTGAGGGTACAAACATAAATGAAAACCTTGTCGAGCAGTGTTAAATTGGATATTCCACTCTGAATTTTGGATATATTATACTATAATGGTACTTAATTGTTTACATTTTTTTAGTATGTATTTGTTTTATTATTTGTTTCCTAATAGAAGGCAATTATGTTGTTTAACATGCCTTGAAGGTAGATGGTGTACAACAATGATTCCCAACCTTTTATGTGTTGTGTTCCTCTTTTAAGTTCTAGAATCTTTCATATCCCCCTATTATTATATCATTAGCAAGATAACGATGGTTATAAATTGACTTCTACTATTTGGTATACAATTTAATAATGTCGATTTTTTGCTTGAAAAATGCATTTATTATAATAATAAAATGAATTGATACATTTTTCAAAGTATTTTTCATCGTTAGCCACAACTTTTTTCTGGTAGCATATGGATTCCGCGCCAAAAGAGGTATAGAATGAAAAAGAGGTATAGAATGAATCAAGCTAATTTCTGATACCCTGTTGTGAAGTGAAGCGTATTCCAGTAAGGGCGTTCTGCATCGATAGAAACAAATGGTAGTCAGAAGGGGCAAAGTCTGGGCTATATGGCGGGTGAGCCAAAACTTCCCATCCATTGTTTTCCAAATAGTTTTTGATCGGTGTTTCGGCTTCAATTTATAATGGACCCAATTTCCTTGCTTTTGAATGATTTCCAATGCTTTTTAACGTAGGGAAATGGCTTGTTGTGTGACTCCCAATGAAAATGCAAGTTCTTGTTGCGTTTGACAATAATCTCCGTCGAGTAATGCTTCCAATTTCTCATCTTCAAACTTTTTCGGCTGACCAGGCCTCTCCTTGCCTTATGTGTTGAAATCACCGCTTTGAATCGCGCAAACCATCGTTTACAAGTTTTTCAAGTTGTTGCATGTTGACCGTAAGCTTCTACCAGCAATCGATAACTTTCTTTCAAATGAAAGAAGGTTATAAGAGGTACAAAATTCGACATTATTATAGCGATTGAAAAAAAATGTGCGTTTACACTTTAGCGTCTATCGAATACACAATTATAATGACAGATGTTCACGCTTCAAAATACCATATTTTTTATTATTAAGACAAACCATATGTGATAGTTATGACATCTGTTGTCCAAATCGACTTTATTAACTTGTATACCCCATATTTACCGTTTACGTGGGTGGGTAAATAAGTCCGTGACTTGTTGAGTGAAACAAAGGTTTTTGGATAAAAAAAAATCATTTTATTTTTCAACATAGTCTCCTTTGAGCTCTACAGACTTTGTCAAGGTCTTCAAAATTTTTATTTTTTGTGAAATGATTTCATCGTTAGAGTAAAATCTCTTTCCGCCGAGCCATTTCTTCAGGTTTAGAAACAAGAAATAGTCACACGGGGCTAAATCCGAAAAATACAGCGGATGAGGATTCATGGATTTTTGCCATGGAAAAAAAGTTATCACACGATTGCGTTTGTGGTCGATTGTGAGCAAACGCGGCACCAATCTTGCGGAAAGCTTTCTCATACCCAAATGATAGTTCAGAATTTAAATAACTGAGCCATGTGGCTTTCACAATCTCTAGCACTTTCAATCTCCGATCTGCCAACACCATATCGGAAATTTTTTATTTGTTTCAGGTGTAGAGACCCCAACTGGACGTCCCCAACGTTCGTCGTCTTCAATGCTGGAGTCAACTGACCGATGTCTGGTAAAAGGATTAGTGTTGCGCTTTCAGTTAAGAGGCGGGAAATTCAAAAATTTACGGACTTATTGACCCGCCCTTCGTATTTTACAGTTTTATAACCGACTTCTTTATCATATGTGCATAAGTAATTTCTGTCTCAAGTTTTAAAATATTGTCAGTTTAAATGCATCAATTTATTGCCATCGGCTTTCTTAATAAACAACTTAACGTTTACACGAGACATAAAATTAATGTTAAAACACGAAAAACACATGCAAATCAAAAAACATTTTTTTTATTGTTTTGCAGGTATTTTTAGTGTTTTAACATTAATTTTATATCTCGTGTATACATTTTAAAAATGTTGTGCATATAATTCAGAATATATAAACAAACATTTTTGTGATCTTTGAGCTTTATACAATCTGCAATGGGTTTTTATATTATGAACTGATTTGATAAACTTCTCTTTTAAGATTTTCGAAACGAAAATATTTCTTTTTGAATTCAGATACTTTTGTAGAAGGCATTTTTGGTTTAACAAAGTTTTAGTAGAAGTCCGGGCAAAAACCTTGTGTTAGAGTAAGGATCCCACTCTGAATTTTAAATATGCCATTGACAATAATATGTATCACTGATTTTTTTTATTTGGAGTATCCAAATTTCACACCAAATTAAAAAAATATACCAATATTGATAACATAGACATGATATCACCTTGGTTTTTGGTATTTTATTTTAATTTTGAGGAATGAAGTTTAATTATAAAATTAATTTAAACATTTTAGAAAATAATTATAATTTATTGATTATCCGTTGCGGCCCACTGACTTACAAGTAATGTATCCCAAAAAAAATTTTCACTTGAGAAATTCGCGACGGAAGAGCACTTAAACCTTTTGCTTAGCAATGGGCACGTGAACGTTTTGATTTCTCGACATGTTGTTGCATAAAAATTGTATGTTGTTAAAAAATAAGCTCAAATTTAATTAAAAGAAAAAAAAATTTACAAAGAAAAAACTAAAATCGCGTTTCAATTAAAATATTTAAAAATACAACTAAAAATTTACTTAAATTTGGACCAGCAAAAGAATTTTTTATATCAATTAATTTTTTTTTTTTTTTGTTAAAATTAATTGAAATTATTCAATTATTTTTTAATCATATCAATTAAATTTTTAATGAAAACCTTCAAAATTATATCAATTAATACTTTAATTAAAGTTCTAACCAAAAATCGATTAAAATTTTAATAAAAATTTTAATAGAAATTCCAGCATCAAATCAATTAAAATTTTAAACAAAATAATTAGTATTGAAAAAATTATGTTTATTCAAACATAAAAAAACACTCACAAAATATGTTTTTATCTTTACTGATCGAAATTTCAAGATGAACTAACAACTGCATGCCAGGGATGACAAATGCATTTTCAAAATAGTACTAACGAGTATAAAAATAGTACTATTCCACCTACATAGTACCAAAAAAAATTTTGCTAATTTTTTTTGCAGGAGGACATGGTCTATTCTGGGAAGTTTGGTAATGTAGAAAATTGTAATTTTTGAACATGTTTTGGCATTTTTTGAAAATTTAAGAAATCGAAGAGTAGCTTAATTAGCGCTAGATTTTGCATTTTTTATTTGAAACGAATTTTTTGCTAATAAGGAGGAAAGTTAGACCACAAACCACTCTATGGAATATATTTTCGAAAATAATTAAAAAAAACTTTCATATGTGGTTTTGTTGGACCTGATCAAAACTATTCCCAAATTAACCCAAGTTCCCCTATAAATTAACAAATTCGACCGAATTTAATTGAAGGAATTTATTCAAATAATAGCCTTTTTCCACTGAGCTACATCTTTCATCAATTTGCAAAGATGTTAACTAACATCTTCCCATAAGAATTATACAGGCCAAAAATTCTACATCTTTCTACATCTACAAAAGATGATCCTTTCTCATTTTGTTCCATTTTATATCTTTCGTTATTTTAAGTGTCATCACTAAAAAAATTACAAAAAAAAACGATTTTTTTTCTGCCATCACTAGCGACATTGCAGAAAATAAACAAAAAAAAATATATTTAACAAAGGAAAATGAGCGGCACATGTAAGAATTTCATTCTTATGTCTACCGAAAATTTTTCTTCATCATCATCCTCTTCGAGAATGACCTTTAATATTTCAATGTTCTGCATAAAAATTCGGGTTTGCTCTTGCAAAGCAACAACTACTCCAATGATTAATCTAAATCCATTTTTTATTTTTAATAAAAAATATGCGTCTTTTTCTTTTATTTTATTGACAGCTGAATAAATGGCAGATGAAAGATGAAAGATGTTGCCAATGTAAACACTTGTTTCATATTTTCAACATCTTCCACGCATTTCACAAAGATGTTGTTCAGTGTACAAAGTCTATTACCTTATTTTATTTATTCAGCCACTATTAACAAATTTAGAATATCTATCTAACGTTAGCGTTGCAAATAAGTGAGCAGTTGTTCCAAGGACCCTATAAACCACAATAAACAAACTACCAAATTTTTAGCCACCCATGATGCCAAATGGTGCGACTACAAAAAAATTCTTAGTCGAGACCACGAAATTCTTAGCCGATTTACAGAAAAACTTAGCCTCTAGCAAGGGTTTTACCGATTCACAGATGTATACATTCATATCACTGTACTTGCGCTACAACCCTTGCTAGCGGCTAAATGTTTCTGTAAGTCGGCTAAAAATTTCGTGGTCTTGGCTAAGAATTTTTTGTAGTTGCACCATTTGGCATCATGGCATCATGGGTAGCTAAAAATTTGGTAGTTTGTTCATTCTGGTTTATAGGGTCCTTGGTTGTTGGCAATCAGTGCTTTGCAGTGCGCTTTTATTATTGTAAATTTCTGGCTTGGCAATTATAATTTATAATTATTAAAGTAAAAGAAAAATCCGAAAATATTATTTTAAAGTAAAATCATATCAAAAGAAAACTTTAAGATTCTATAGAAAATATCTGTTCACTCAGTGCTGACAATCGAATTTGTAGACAGTCCGTTCATGGTTATCAAATTTTTCGGTTGAGACAGCAGGAAACAATTTGCCACCATCGAATTTCGATTGTATTAATAATAACTCGATAGTCACGAGTCTGTTTTCTGGGTATTTTTTTAAAATATTTATGTTTTGCTCTGAAATATTTTCAGACCGTTAAATATTTTATTCTTTTTATATAGGTATACTATATAGTCATAATTAAACAAATATTAAATTAAATAAAAATCCGATTTAAAATATTAAAAATGTACTAATCCATTATTTTAGCACTATTTTATTTGACCTTTTACATCCATTAAATATTTTAACATATAAATACCATTTGCTTTTAATAAAAAAAAGTGGCGTTAATTAAATAAATAGTATGTTTTTTTAATGTTAAGTTATTCCGCCCCCAATTTCCTACTTTACATAGACTTTATATTGTTAATATTCTACTTATTATCTACTGTACTACTATTTAGATTGTTTCAAATCTTTTAACTGTTGCTGCGTGACAAAGTGTAATCTTTGGTCAATTTCTGTTTTTGTTAATAGCATGTTTACATACATGCATTATGAACCGTAAAAGAAACAGCAAACCATGACAAACACGGAGTAGGAAAATAGTTAAATAATGTATATGTATTTTGTAATTTAGTCCAACTAATTGTTTATAATATAAAAATATGATGATGGTGAATGACAAATTTTATGCGGGTGTACATTATAGTGGCAGGTATTTCATGATGTATCAAATTTTTCAGCCAATTCAGCCGATGAAAGTTATTGTCAAATTAATGAAAATTTTCCTCAACAGCCAAACAATTTTTTAAAAATAGGCTTAAGTTCGGCTGTGCTGAATCTTTATACCCTCCACCAATATCCGTAAAAAAATATTCTCTATTATTTTTGATACAAAACTTTAGAAGTAAAGTTAAAGAGGTGAAAAAAAAATTTTGAGGTGAAAACCTTTTTGGATGTTATAACAAATTTCGTGGTGCAAAAAAATTTAAGGTGAATAAAATGTTTTGTGGTGGAAAAAAATTTTGCGGTGAAAAAAATTTTTAGTGGTAAAAAAATTTTTGAGTTGAATATAAAATATTATTTAATTCTAAGCGACTGGTGCCAGTCGGTACTATAAGAAACCGGTTTTGATCATTTTCAATACCAAACTTCTCGTGTCGTTATCACCATTTCATCAGACAGACAGACATCGCCAAATCGATTTTAAATTGCATAAGGCGTCTTAGACCTATATTTCGATATATGTAATGGAGGGTATTAAAAGACAACAATTGTTGTAAATTGGTGTAAACAGTACTGGCAAAGAACTGGCAAAACACTAGATTTACAAATAAAACAAAGTTATTCTAGTACAATATTAGTTTTACCTCTTGTTATTTCCTACATTAATTACAAGATTACAAGAAAAAATAGTGGTTTGCCAGTAGTACTACATATTACTTTTTGTATGGATCGCTTATATATAAAACTAGTAAAAGGGTTAAAGTCGACCATGTCTAATATGCAGGGTGATTCAGTCACGACCCGCCGAATTTCACAAGCGTATTCCTTGGCTCGTTTCATGAAAATATGTCCATTACGAACATCTCCTAAAATGCAAGAGCGAGAAATGGCAGCGGTTTGAAAATTTTCGGATTGTTGGTCGGAGGGTAGTAGGGTAATATTGCTTACTTCTGAACCAGTGCACATATCCTCAATTTTCTCAGCCAGATGACAGGTAATTTATGTGTTTCTCTTAAAA
The DNA here is from genome assembly GCA_949748255.1 of Eustalomyia histrio. NCBI lineage: Eukaryota > Metazoa > Arthropoda > Insecta > Diptera > Anthomyiidae > Eustalomyia > Eustalomyia histrio. Next base: position 15,071,133 of record OX456525.1, on the reverse strand, counting down.
GATAGCCCTACCTCTTACCTTTCCAAAATGCCTTAAACAAAGCCCAGAGGTCTTACCGTTCCAAATTTATGACCATTTGACTGAAATGCAAACATAAGTTACCTGCCATCTGGCTGAGCAAATTGAGGTTATGTGCACGTTCTTATGTCTTTTTTCCAATTTTTTTTTTTTAAAAGATCTGTGTCTCGGCAAATTTACATTTTTTTAAATTATTAATTCTGAAAAGTCTCCCAAAGGCCTTTCCAACAAGCCGAAAAACAAAAAAATCCGACCACTGGTTCAGAAGTAAGCAATTTTACACTACTACCCTCCGACCACCAATCCGAATATTTTCAAACCGCTTCCATTTCGCGCCCTTGCGTTTTCGGGGATGGTCGTAATGGACATATTTTCATGAAATGAGCCTAGGAATGCGTTAGTGAAATTCGGCGGTGTATGATTCTCTACACCAAGTATTATTTGTGTAAAATTTTGGGGAGCGGTCCAAATTCGAGGAAAAGTCCTGAATCTTATAAGCAATATAGAACTACCGGGAAAGAGGGTTCATATAGGGACTAGGTCGAAATATGGTATGCTTTTCTATAAATTTGGAGGCATGATTTATGGTCCAATATAACATTCATAATCTAAATTCCAAGCAACGTATCGTAAATACTATTTCAGCCAATTGAAATAGAACATCTCTATAGGAGGTTTGTCTGAATATGGACAAATTCCAACTAAACTCAAAAGGGTCCGTTCCTGAGCCAATGGCAACTTTTGTACCAAACTTTATTCAATTAGCGGGAAAGCGGGTTTATATGGTCCAAATATGGACCGATTTGCTTTAAATTCAAAGGCCTGATTTATGGTCCCTTATAATATTCTGAATTCAATTTAAACCCAATTCAGGCCAAATTTTACTAAAATATTTTTATATTTGCAAACTCTACTTTAATCACAAAGTTTACATGGTCACGGACGTAAAAAGGGACATCGTTAAATCAAATCAGAAAGTGATTCTGAGATGATTGCGTGGTCTCAGACTGATATTTTTTGTAGTAACAAACATCAGCACAAACTTATTAAAACTCATTATATTTACCTGAAACCTGATGATATTTTTATTGAATAAGTTTCTGAAATTTGAAGAAAAAATTAACGAACAGGTACTTTTTATCGGTCCCATGTCATATTTAGAGCGTGCTAGTTTATCAGTGCGGGGGTCGTGGGTTCAATTCCTACCAAGGGATCTTGTCTGTTTACGCTACAACGAGCCGATAGCCTTCGTTAGCCTTCGTTTATTTATAAAATAAATAAACATTTTTTTTTTTATTTATGAACAGAACTAAGCTGTGTTTTTTTTGCATGTATTTTTTTTTGTGTTTTAAAATAAATTTTATGTCAAGTGTGGACGTCAAGTTAGAAAAAATATCTAAGGTCCATAAAGTTTTTAAAGAATATGTATGTACGTCACAGAACCTGAGAACTTTTTATACAAAACATATTGAGGCGCTCTCTCGAATAAAATTACACAAAAACCAGTTTGTCAGTTGTTTTGGAATAATCAGTAGTTATTGTTTATAACTGTAATTATAGTTGATTTTTCTATGGAAAATATTTTTACTGTATTTGTAAGATATTTGTGTTGTTTTTGAAAGTTATTTTTAACAGTAAAAAATAACCACATTTTTGTCGCCCTTATAACTAACTATATTTAACTATGATTTTCAGTATATTCTACCTACAAACTTTTTTTATTGTATTAAAAATTAAGTCTTAAAACTTTCTTATTTGAATATTATTTCGAATAGTAAACCTCTGTTTAGAGTTTTTAGCATTTGTTGAGATTATTTGTATTAGGTGCGAGTATTTGTTTTCTATATGCATTTAGAAGTTAACGTTATTGTTATTAAATTCACAAGGGATTAAATAATACAATATTCTAATAAATATTGCTATACACAAATAATTTAAGATATATTCATGTACGTCTCAAAGAATTGAGTGTAATAAATTAAAATTAATAACATTTATGTCAGTTAAATGGATATTGTTACGACAAGAAGCTGTCTAAATATTTTATTACGAAAAAAAAATCTTCATAAATTATCAAAGTTAATTTTTCAAATAAAAATATTGTAGAATTAATTTGCATATTATAAAGAATTTGTTGTTCAATTCTAATTAAAATTTGCAGAAGATAAAACTGACAAATTTTTTATATATGGCATACTTTTAGGATAAGAAAAAACTACTGAAACTATAGCATACTTTATGCAAGTTTAATTTTGCAAGTATTTACAACATACTTTCAGGCTAAATATTTTTTTATTACATAAAGAATAAATTAATATTTTATAAATATTTAATTTAACTATTAATGTAAGCTAAAACTGACAATTATTTTATACAAAGTGTAAACAAGTATTTGCTACGACATTTCATTATACAATTTCATTTACCTGTTTACACAACTGGAAATTCAATTATTTGTGGATTTGCAAAACAATAAAAAATTTAATTAATAAATAAATACAGCTGCTATAAGCATGTTTTAGTTACAATATAATCAACAATTTTTATTATTTTACAATTACAATAGATTAAATAACAATAGATTATAGTATACAAAACAAAACAATATAAAATAAGAGAGAACAAACTAAACACAAATAAAGGGATAATTAAATAAATCCTGCCAGATAAAACTCCAGTCTTTATTTTTTTCTCCTCACAATACAAAATAGTAAAAATAGGGGAAAAACTATTTGTCATATTTAACCTTTTGACGAACGAAAAGTAAAGTGTCGTCAATAATATATATTTTTGATTCATATGAAAAAATCAATTGGTCACATATATATGTCGCACTGACACGCCAAGCCTGTTACGTTGTTAACGTAGAAACAATGTTGCCCGGGCTAAGGCCCGTGATTGCCGGAGTCCCTAGATAAAAATGGTTTATATTTTAAATTTCAGCTTTCTAAACAAAAAGAGTTAAGCAGGACGTTAACTAATAGTTATTCCATACTCCAAGAAAAAATTATATCAAATTAAAGGCTTCTATTCCTTCTTTTGCCTCTCCCCGTATGGATGTCCAAAAATTCCGTCTTTCCAGTTAGAGTATAAGCTAACTCTATCGAACATATATTTCAGGTTTCCCATGTACCAAATATGCCTTTTGATTTAATCCATACTTCAGGGAACCCATAGTTTTATTATGAGATTTCTACACAAAGGGGCAGGCCGTCGAAGAGAAGTTTCCCCCTTTTTGCCCCTCACCGTAGAAATTTACAAAAACACCGTCTTAGCGGATGTTTGTGCCGAAAGATAACCTACATACCAAATTTCAGCTTCCTAGTTCCTACAGTTTGGGCTGGCCAATATTGAATGAGTAAGTCAGTCATTCTGTAACATTATTCCAAACCTACAGGATGAAAGTATTAGGAGAAAAGTAACTAGGCGTACACCGTAAGATGGGGTGTTGTCTCCACTGTTATGGGTACTAGCGGTTAATTATATTCTAAGGAACTGCGGCCTGTGCGGATGATGTTGTGATACTGATAAAGGCGGCTCTGAGTGATATTTTAAAGTGGGTCAAGAGAAGACAGAGTTAGTACTTTTCACCAGGAAATATAAGTTGGAGAGTTTTAAAATGCCGAGAATGGGCGGTGTTGGGCTGATTTTCTCGGATGAAGACAAGTATCTAGGAACCTTCCTTGATAGTTAACTATCATGGAAGAAGAATGTTCAGAAAAGGCTGAAGAGGGGACTCAATGCCATTGTAGAAATTGGGGATAACGACTGGGTATGGTAAACTGGATTTACACATCGGTTGTAAGGCCCATTATTACCTATGGTTGCACGGTCTGGTGGGAGGCAATGAGAAAGAGTAGTTATAGGAAGATACTCAATAAGGCTCAGAGATGTGCTTTAATTGGCATAACAGGCGCCATTGGTAGCACACCTCAGGCGGCGTTGGATATAGTCCTAGATTTTCTAATTTTCTAATTGCAGGGTGTCCAGAATTATATGGCCAAAGTTGGATGCAAAAGCAACCAAAATACTAATTGCATTGAGTAGGAAAAGTCTCAGGCCTTCAGTAGGGGTAATAAAAGGCCACTGCTCTGTTGGAGCCTTTATTGGTAAGTGGAATAGAGGCACACAGGACTTTTGTAGGATGCGCGGGAAATTGAGGAGCTAGAGACAATAGAGCACATTTTGCGCAATTGTCCTAGATTACAGGGTCTGAGACTAAGATGGCTGGGGCAAAGATTCCACGATGATTTGGGTGATGTAGCTAGATATGATCTGGGCAATCTATTGGATTTTTTCAGTGGGATAAGCTGGCTATTTGAGGTAGCGGTCTCGGGATCTAATATATAACTAATATAAAAGAAATTCAAAATGGTCGTCAAAGGGTTAAATACAATTAAAATGTTAATTGAAATGGTTAAAGCTGCTTGCACAACACGGCAAGAAAATATAAAAGTATAAAAAATCGGGGTTAATACAATTAAAATCCATTTGTGTAAATGAAGTACTCCTAGCAAACACATCAGGTGAGAAAAATGGAATATATTAAATTATAATTCAAATCATGAACATACAATAAACCAGAGTTCAACGTTCACCATATGTATTTTCATATAAATCAGACTTTTATAAATACAGTGCCACCTCGCTTAACGCAACTCTCTATAAACGAAACTCCTCGATTATTGCAACTCGTAAATTGTTTGCATTGTTGACTCAGTTAACGCAACTTTTCAAAAAAAAAAACCTCAGTTATCGCAACTTTCCTCCCAAAAAGATTAGTTTGTGTTTTTTGTTTATATAAAACCTTCAATACACCATAAAAGTGATATTTTTAATAAACTTGATAGAGGAATATCTGCAAAAGTGATTTGCGATGAATATGAAGTGCACGAATCAACAATAACAAGAATTAAAAAAAATTAAGCTGCATAGAGAGATCGAAAATTTTGACATTACTCCAGCGTTTCCTAAATGTCAGAATGCTATTGATTCTTTTAACACTTGTCTTCAATGGGCCGAGGAAAATAGAATAGCCTTAAAAGACATTATGTTTCCCCAAAAACCTTCATGAAATTGCAGTGCAGAAAAATATTTCATGCAATAAAACACAGCCATAAATTTCTGACTTTTTAAATTGATATTTTTACCATTAAGTTTACAAATTCAATTTGTACATCCGTTGTGCATTAGAATGTGTATTTTTCATTTATTATTTGTGTTTTTTATGTTATTTTTATTAAAATCAATAAATTTATTTTTAAAAATAAATGATTTAAATGTGTGATAAAATTTCTTTTTTTAATTTAAACCCTAAAAAAATAGAGACTTGGTTATCGCAACAACCTCAATTTTTGCAATTGACAAAATCTCTATTAGTTGCGTTAAGCGAGGTTGCACTGTATGGTTAAGCACTAAATTTTGGCCCTTTTGACATACGCAGGTATTAATGTATTTTAATCAGACCTTTGTAATAACAATTTCATTTATGTTACCATTACATGCAATATATGATTTAGATTTTTAACCAAGTTTCATTCAAATCAGCGTGAAAACGTTGGGAGAATTCACTTGTTTGTGCTGACTATAAAACTGGCCCTTAGGAAATATTGAAGTTTTGCGAATATTATATAAAAGTACTGTTGTTGTTATCGTCAAAAACCACTTCAAGATGATATTGGGCCGCTAAAAAAATACGTCTCTTATTTTCTTTTACTTTATCAGATATCCTTGTAAATGGTTTTTGTTGTATATAAAATAATTTTAATAAATATAAGTTTTCTACAATACAGCAAGACAAACTTTCAAGCAACAACTGATTGCTGTTCTATGAAAACACATGAACAAATATCAAAAAGCTGTCAAACACTAACAAAAAGCTTTAATAAACAAATTTAAAAAGCTCTTAACTTTATAACAAAACAATTAAACAGCTTTTAATATTGTATATTTGTAAATTTGAAATAGTTTCAATGTTAGTTCAATGATCAGTTAAAAAAAATAAGATTTTAAAATTATGTAAATTTAATCAAAACTTTTACTAAATACTCTCAGAAGAGTTTTTAGCATACATATCAGATTTCAGTTTTTTACAGTTATTCCAAAAAAAAATGCTAATTGAAACAACTGCATTTTAGATAGCTATAGTTAAAATTTGTTGTTAGGTTCGGTTAGTTTTGGTTGAGCTGGCTAATCAAAGACCTCGCATAAACCAGTTAGGTCCATAACATTACCAGATGTGATGGCAGCCAGGATGAGCCAGCAAATACTAGGAGTCTTACAATTCCGATTCAAGATATTTCCTCCAGATGATGAAATAATACTACTGCTTATTATTACACAAATATCTGACATATATAGTAACTGCAGAAATTCTCTGAGTACAGTAACGGGGAAAATGGTCCAAATATAGGTATCTTTTTAAATCATATGTTATTTTGGCACTGATAGATTTTTTCGAACAGAGATTTACAAAATGAGTGCTGCGTTGCCCAAACTGTGCGTTTGTTGAAAAAAGTTTTGACTGAAATGAAGCACCGTGCGTACGCAAGTTTGTGCAAAAGTTCGTGAGACTGGCTTGCTAGTGGACAATACTCACAGAACAGAACAAATCTACCAGTGTCGAAATAACATATGATTAAATAATATTCCAAAAATGTCAAAAAATCCCATCCCTGAACTTTATTTTATAAACACAAAATTCTGATGAAATAATACTAAGGTATTGTAATCACATTCCCCTTTTCTTTTATACGACAAAATACTTAAACGGAAATCTTTACAATTCAACTATAATTTTCCGTTATTGAATAATACGTTCTTTTGTCAGCTTACCAGTTCACCAGATTTCTAGCATTTAGATGTTATTCCTTAATTGTTTGTGTTATAATGTAGTTTTATTTTGGTCATACAAACACTAAAAAAAAGTTTGACAGTTACTATAAAGCAGTTATTCAGCGTAGTAATATGTAGTTAAATACAGTTATTGTCTATGGGGAAAAATACAAAACAACTATTATCATAGTTCTTTAAAAAACAACTAGGCATAAAATATTGTATTTTATAATAAACAACTACCAAAACAGTATTTTTGCAGTAAACAATTAATTTTGGTTAGTTATTTAAAAAAAATTTTATAAATTCGATGAATTTCTAAGAATTCTTGTTTAGTTTATATTTCTAATTAATAATTCTAATTATTTTTCTAATTATTTTTCTTAGTTTGCAAAAACAAACCAAAAAAATTTATTTTATCTCCAATTTATAAAATAGGAATTTAGATTTAAAATTTTAAGTACGATGAAGTAATTACATATATTTTTTTTTGTAACCGAAAGAAAAACACATTGTTCAACATGTGTAAAAAATAAGAGCTGCATTCAGATCTATTCGGTTTGATTGTAGCAGATCCAATTAGATCTTTAAATTGGGACAGTTTCGAGGTGTGATCAAATATAGGCAGATCCGATGCAATTCCATAATTATATATATATATCTTATTCATAACACCAAATCTGTAAACTAAAATTAAAAAATTATATCTACCTGCGTAAAAAGATCAGATCTGAACAGATCTCATTAGATATAGTTTTACTAGATCTAATAAGATCTCAAAATTTAGGTAAAATTTAGAGATCTGAGCAAATCTAGGCAGATATAATAAGATTCATATTGCTCTAAAATATATATCAATACTCAATAAGAAAATAGGAAATTAAAAAAACATCTTTACCTTAATTTTTATATACATTTTTACTTTAGTCCTTTTAAAATGAGTCAAATGACTTAGATGTGGTACTAGAGCTAGTACCTGATATGAATATGGTAACCTTTTTGAACAGATCTGCTCATATCTGACCACACAAAACTGCATTTTTTAGATATGTACAGATCTGGTACTAGATCTGATTAAATCTACCTACAAAGTATATCACATATACCATATATTATCACATAAGATCAGATATAGCACTAGATCTATTTAAATTAAATTTTAGATTTAAGCATGTCTTATCAGATCCCAGGGCCCAAAAGTTCCTTATGGAAGAGCAAACACCAATACATTTAAAGAATAACTAATTTTTATTCAATATTTTTTATTGTAAAAACCAATACATACAAAGAAAAAAGAAAAAAAGTATTTCATATCATACGTTAAACAAAAACAAAATCTACATTGATGATCGCTGTCGTCAATGTTTACCAGCAAAGCATACGAAAGTGTTGTTGCTTTGCACTGGCGTGTATACAGTGAAGAACGACAAAAAAACTAAAAGGCAAAGTTGTTTGTGTATTGCTATTGCCATAGAGGAAGAATAGTATAGAGGATGCAACGCCGTCAGCGGCCAAATAAAATTTTATACAGAATACAAAGGTTCGGAAACTTTGAGAAAACAGGGGAAAATTGAGCAAATTTCCCTGATTTCTGCAAAAATTTGAGTAAATTTCCCTGTTTTTAAACCTTTTTTTCAAATCCAATTGGGAAATCTGCTAAAACTAATTGGATTTGCAAAGAAATTCAATTGGAATCGCAAAAAAACCAATTTGAAAAGATGCTGAACCTTTGAAATCTGCACATACAAAAGAAAGAGAACGTTTTTTACGACGTGAGAGACATCGTCATGGTGTGCTATTGCTGAGTGCTCTATGTGTATTAAAACAAACAACCTATAGCTAAGATCATTTACAAAAACAAATGAGCATAAAGAGTATAGGCCTTGGACACCCTTGCTTAAAAGGGTTATATATAGTTAAGATTTTTTTTTTATTTTTTCTTAATGTACTCAAGTATTCTCTTGAGTACTCAGGTACTCAAACACTTTTGTAATGATATGGTAGAGTTTAAATGCGTTGAAGTCGGAGAATAAGATTCCTCAGAAACGGCTGAACCGATTAGTCTCAAATTTTAATACAAGTATATATAAACATATTTTTTTTTTGAAAAGCCTCCATTTTGTCAAAAATTATTATTTTACTTATTAACGAAATATTTTTTTTTTTCATTTTAGTTGATCCAGTCCACTTAACATATATTGTGCTCACCGCAATAGCAGTTTTTAAATTGATTATTTTTGCAAATTAAAAATTGTTAAAATATAGGTAAAAGTAACTGTAATAAATTAAAAAGTCTTCGCAATAAAAATTATTGAAATCTTGATTTTTTGGGCCTCTGAATGAATACTTTCAGTATTTTTATGAAACTTTTTTTAATGAAATTTTACCATAAAATTTAATTAATGTAATGAAAATTTTCATAAATCAATTCATTAATATCATTAACTCCCTCGGTTTAAACAAACAATATTACAAAAGAGAAACCAAAAAAAATTAATTTATCGACTTTTATATAACAACTCTGGGTCTATAACATCACTGATGATAAGTCCATGCATAAATACAAAAAATGTCAAAAATTAACAAAAATCAAAATAAACCAAATTTCGTTTATTTTACGAAAGTTTTTGTTGGTTTGACATTAATTTGATTTGATTTCCAGAACATTATTTACCGTACTTTAGGTTATTTTTCGTTGGTTTTTGACGCTGATTCTAATTTAACAAGGATTTCTTGTTTTAAACAAACAAACATAATCGTATTAAGTCTGATTTATAGTTTAGGATAATTACATTTTTTCTTTTTATTTCACTTTAGCTTCAATTAAAATATGCTGAAATATATTTTAAAACAGTTACCTGATAGTTTCTTAATTTCAAAATTTTGCTTGTGGGCAATGCTCTTAAGACAAGTTCTTGATTTGATCGTTGAGCTTCTTCATTTTATTGTAACATTTTTTTTTTTATTTTTTTATAAAAAATTAATTTTGTGCTTGAGCCAAGCTAAATTAAGAAAAATATAATGAAATGTTAATAAGTACAAATAAATATAATTATAAATAATTAAGTGAGAAAAAATTTAATGCAAAAACAATAAAAAAAAATGTATATAATAATAGTAACCTAGTTTTTAAATACTAAATTCACTCTTTTTTCCATTACTTTTTGACTAAATTTTAAGCTTATTAAGAAATGTGATATTTAGAACTATTTGTGTTAAAACAACGACTTCACGACACAGATTTCTATAAAGTCTGCTTCAAAGGACAGATTAAATGGCATAATAAAAATTTCAATTATTACAATTGCTATATTAAGATTATAGCCTCGGGAAGTGTTTGTGTTTGGGTTTGGTTTCTCTAAAACAAATATCGTCTAGCGTTTTTTTTTATTTATCATTTATTTTAAAACATACCATCAGAATGAGCTATAGGTATTAATATAATCAGAAATATGATAAAATTTCTTGTTACTAACTTCCAGTCATTGGGTACTGCAAAAGGCTGTAAAATTTGAGTAATACGATGAACTTCATGTGAAGCACATACAAAAATAAATGAAGTTATAATCATGTTGAGTGTGGGAAAACCGGGAAGTAAAACTAAAACGCCATGACGATCTGCCGCTAGCCATATGTGATATTGACATATAAATAATTCCAATGATATTCTACCAAACCAAGCAAAAAATGTCGAATAACGTGTACGCAATATACCCGATATATTCCGTAAGATAATATAACCCACCATGGGTATGAAGACTATATAAGAATGAATCTCTTCACAGTTCTGTTCATTGCGGCATAAAAATGAAAAGGCTGTATAAAAACCTACTCCTAACAGAGCTAGCAGAGTGACAGTAATAGAAGTTTTGCGGGAAAATAAATTACCATGATTATTATCATCAAATATACTATATTTTTGTGCAACATGAAAGCAAGCAGCTGCTATCATACCAAACATTACCGTATAACGATCTAATTTCCATTGATACCACCATTCATGAATGTCATCATCTGTGGTAACAAATAGAGCTTTCCAGGGTCTTGTAACAAATATACGCTCAAAAAATACTTCCGACATAAATAGTATGGTTACCACACTAAAGCAGCCCACAAATTTGCCAACCAAATAAAGGTAATGTAGTGGGTTTGATTCAACTGATTGGGCAGTTATACGGGGCGGTAGTGATAACAGAAAATATACAACACACATCCAAAATGATAGCAGAGGTACAAAATAATAAAATTGATATGGACGATTCATGCAGAAACATAAAATAACTGTCATAAAATTCAATCGAAATATAACTTGAAAAAATCGAACAAATCCCGAATTGCCAGTTTGCCACATATAGGAAAAGTGCGTATAGCCGGTATGAAATAGATAACCACTTAATAACAATTTAATATGCATGTGTATGGGTAATACACGATGTGCTCCCGTCATGTAATATATTAATACTACCAATAGTATCCAACCTCTAAGCTCATCGGATTGATCACGATTTAGTACTTTAGTAAATTTTGAATCTTCGGTAAAGAATAGGCCCAAAGCAAAAACATAACCTACTGGTATCCAAAAACTAAATTCTGAATAATATTTGTTTTCTTTCATAAAGAAATTTGTACGATCACATAAATAGAAATAAGCCATAATAATACCTAACATAGCCATGGCCACAATGGGAGTTGTATAATTCATACCGGCTAAACTTAAGGATGGTGTTCCATTTGAAGCAGCAGTTGTTATAACACTGGGAGCTGTATGTAAGCCATGACGTTGTGCTTGTAAGGGGGTATATAAGGTATGACCACGTAATTGTAATATCCAACGTCTTAGGAAAATACCACAGGTTAAGATAATGCTGGAAAGAAAAGAAAATATATTTCTATAACTTAAGTATAATTAAACAAGTCTAAACGAAAACAATGTAATAAAAAATTGTATTTGTTAAACTATTTTCGTAACACCTCCTGTAAAAAAAAGATCTTACATTAGCAAGTTGATTTAACGTTCGGGTGTAAAGGATTTTCTACTTTTAGGCACCTACGTGGGCAAAAATATAAAATACATATTTTCTAATAAGCCTTGAAATGCTAAATCCCAGAAGCTTTTAATGGGCCGTTTTCGCGAAATCGCGATTTTCATGTTAAAGATGTGGGGACAAAAATAAGAAAGTGCAATTAAAGATAATAAATCTACATAATATTAACTTTCATTTCAGTATTATCACGAGGCTAGAGAATTACCCTCTATTGTGGAGTAAGGAGATCCCTGAGCTAAGCAGGGAAACGCAAAATGCCAGCTATATAAATTAGTCATGGCACTGAAGCCGAAGAACTGAAGGATTACAAGAAAGCCATATCAGCTGCTAAAAGGAACTAATGGAGATCGACCAATCGATGGACAATATTAGGGACCGAGGGACACTCAAATCCTGCTTATGTAAAGAGTGATGATGGATATTGGCCGGAATCGTCATAATAGTCCCTGGAATTTCTCCTTGGCACTAATTTTCCAGGATGCATGCTTGCTTCAACTAGCGGAATTGATCACTATTCTTTCTTTTTGATCATTTTGGATAATGGGAAGGAAATACATACAGTGGAGAGATTTTCTGGGCAATAGGAAGCTTTTCACTGTACCCATTTGTACAGGGTCTCGATTATATTATGCCAATAATGCTTCAGAATAGTTAAAGCGTGATCATTCAATGACTGGTCACATACTCTGTATTTCCCTCAACCATGCTCCACTTAGTTAGAGAATGGTAAAGGTAGTCTTAATTTCAAAAGTTTTCAGTAGGGTTCACGGGAGTGCTAAAGACTTCAGGCCAATTAGTCTTTTGTCTTTCCTACTTAAGACATTCGAAAGAATAATAGACGCTCATATTAGACAAAAACTCAAGGTATCGTTAAAACTCTCACCAAGTCAACACTCATATCTCAAAGGTTACTCAACTGGGACTGGCCTTATGTCATGAAGTGTTGCGCATGGAACACGTCAGGGTGGCGTGATCTCTCCACTGTTATGGCTTTTGGTTATCAACTCGGCCCTCACGAAATTCTAAAACAATGTAGTGATATTGGTATTAGGTTTGCTTCTGGATATCACAAGTGATATTTTGACCAGCGCTTTGGCTACACTCAGTGTCTGAGCAACAGGTGGCCTGCTCTCCAATACGCGTTTACAGGGCTGCACGCTCTATTCATATAGAGGGTGAAACGGCTAAGTTGACTTTTTACACTTGTAAGAAGATGTTTGGTTCTAAATGGGAAAGGTGACCCATTACACGGCTATAGTACTCGCTTGTATGGTGGGGTATATTAGAGCTCAACTCTACAGGGTTTAACGTACGTGTCTTCCGAAGGCACTTAACACCATGCTCCACGCTAGTTCCATTGCAGTGAGGTTTACACTGACGGGTCTAAGATGAGCTGCGGTGTTGGATACGCAATGATGCTAGTATTTTTCAGGCAAAGGTGCTGGCAATAAGAAGGCGTGTAGGTCACTTCTTGAAAGAGGAATATGCGGGAATATTAGAATTTTTGTCGACAGCTAGTTTTTACATCATTTCTCTTGTATGGTCTCGAAACATATGGACTGCTATGGGAATGAGAGGGCAGACGAACTTGCAAGGACAGGTTGTGCGTTGGATGTGTCCTCAACGGTGTCAGTTGCAGCCACACAGAGAACTTTTAAACGCGGAATGTTCTAGCACTATCTTGCGAGGGCAAGGTGTAAGTGGAACGGTATAGGTGGCCGCAGTAGGATGTGAAAGCAAATAGATCACTTCTTAGTCATGGTAAAAGGAACATCTCCAGACTAAGTGATTTGTTGAAGGGTCATTGGAAGATTAGTCAGCATGCGAAAAGGCTCGGATTACAGTATAACATACATTTTCGCAATCGCGAAACACCTGAAAAGGAAGAGACGGTATATCACTAATATTGCGCAGGACGCAGGACTTTAGGAAAGCATATGCTGGATTGGACTGGGTGATCTGAAAAAAAGTCTCAATACTTCGGTTTGGATGTAGCACGCTCGACATCGACACCCCTTCGAGTGTTGTAGTTTTTCAAAACGGAGTTATCAAACACTGTTCGTTTTCGCATGGTGTTAGCCGTCACTTAAACCAACCAACCAACTGGGTGTAAGTTTAAAAGTACCATTTTAAAAATTAATCTTTCTAAAATCCATATTTGCTCACTAAATTTATAATTTTTTTCTCACATGCCAATAATGAATAAACAAAAAAGAAATTGAGAAAGAGAAGGAACACTCAGTAAATTCTTCCTATTACTTAATGTGTTGTTTTCATTGGAAAGGGGATAGATAAGAGGTGATAGGTAAAAGGTGGTGAAAGATGGATGAATCCAACTATGACAACACTGTAATTGCTGATGATGAGTTGGCAAACCTTTTTAAGATTTTTAATTCTTTATATTATTGTATTTTATGTCGATGGTGTTTAAAGTGCGTTGCGATATATATGAGGAATAGAAAACTCACACATATTATTTTTATAAAATTATATTGTCGCCGCTGGGGCTCGAACCCGCAATATTTTGTGTGACAGTCCAACGGGCTTACCATTACACCGCAAATTTTTAATTAAAGTCTCTTATTGTCGTAAATTTATAGCCAAAAACAATAAAATTTAATATTATTATTGAGTGATATTTAAGAGTGGACCATTTCCGACTAGACCATCAATGCACAGTGCTCGTGTGAATGCTACCTTAAGGCGATTGTGGTCTCTAGATTTATGTTTGCCTCTACATGTGAGGAAACGTGTTGCTAGTGGTCTTCTTATGTCACAATTATTATACGCCTTAGAGGTGTTCACGGGTACTAATAGTGTTTTACTTAGACGCCTTCATCTTACATTTAATCGTATCATAAGATATGTTTATAGATTAAGAATGAGGGAACACGTCACTCCTTTTGTATTAGATTTTGTTGGTATTTCTTTTGAAAATTTAATAAAATTGAGAATTTCGTTGCTATTTCACAAGGTGATTAAGACGAATTGTCCTAGTTATATTGTTGAGAACTTTAATTTCACAAAATCGAGTAGAAACCCCCAAATAGTTTTTCATCGTATAACTTCATCAATTTATGAAAGATCCTTTAATGTGAGGATAACTAGAAATTGGAATTCGCTTCCCAGATACCTTAAAAATTTCGTTTTTTCAAAGGCTACGTTTAAATGCAAATTAGTGCAGTATTTCGGTATGTAACACCCTCTCTAATTTATGATAACTCTAATTTTATCTTTTCTTAATTGCTACATTATGGACCTTAAATTTTAAATTTTATTTTAAATAATGGAATTTTATGAATTGTTGATCTGTTATTTTGTAAGTGAATAGTATAGTAGGATTTTAAGATCATATCATATTCTTTTTAATTATTTTTATTGTAAAGAAACATTAAAATTTTTATTAGTAAGTTATAGAGAATAAAAATTGAGAAATTCCACTGAGCCAGCAGGATAGAATACTTAGTATTTTCGGTTGGCGCTACCCAACCTTGTCAATATCCATGCTCTTCTTCTCCCTTTTGCGGTCATTGCTTGTTGATGATTGTCTATTTTATATTGAGTGTTAGGAAACAAATTAACAAACTTGTAAACAACAACACAATTAGACTAACATCAACGAAATTTAACAATTTATATTTATCCTCTATATTTTACAGTTTTTTGTTATGAACTTTAATTCTTAAAGTATCAAATAACACAGCTTATATGAAGCATTTAATATCAAATGTTTGTCTTAATCCATATTAAATCTACAACTTAATCTATGTTGATAGTTAATGAATAGACAATATTTTGAATTATATTTTGCACTGTATCCTTGTGTGTAAAGTAATGGAATTTTATGAATTGTTGATCTGTTATTTTGTAAGTGAATAGTATAGTAGGATTTTAAGATCATATCATATTCTTTTTAATTATTTTTATTGTAAAGAAACATGAAAATTTTTTTTTTTTTTTAATTTTATTTTATATTTTAGTTATTATTTTAGTTTAGGCATTTTATATAGATATATTTTTTTTATATAGTAAATTGTTTTTTTAGTAGTATACGAACCATATTTGGTTCTTGAATATTTGAATAAATAAAAATAAATAAAACCTGGTTAAGACGAACTCCGAGGCACCAGAAAAATTATTTAGTTATAAGCGAGGTACGTATCAACCGGAGTAAAAGTTGAATTATACAAAAAAATATTGAAAGTTCCTAAAAATATTTTTAAGTAAATTTGTATGTAGGTTCCTTCATTGGCTTTCTTAAATCATTTTTTAAGTTCGTATTTAAAATGGAAAATATGTGAAATTTATGGAAAACAAATTGTGTGAAAATTTTAATTTGTACACCGTCTTTATGAAAATATTAAAATATACATTTTTAAATTCTTAGTGTATTATTTATTTTAAAACTTACCACACACCAAATACCGCATATGTTACAATCTGTAATAGTGTATACGGTTCAGCACTGCTACAGCAACTACCATCATTATAATTCATATAATCATTACAATACATATTCAACATTAATTGTACATAGTGGCGCAAACCCAATGAACACAACTTATAACCATCAACGGCACTGTCAACTAAACCATTCGAGATATGCCATGCAGCTTCCCAAATTGTAGCATCCGTATAACGAAATATACTACGTGACACATGATTTAAACGATCTATATCTTGATTTTTCACAAACTTCCAAGTATCAGGCAGTTTTTCTTCATTAACACGATCTTGTAATTTCCATAATACTTTCGACTTTTGTGTTACCAAATGATCGAATGGTACAACTAGGCGTGTTAAATTTGTGCTAAATTGTTTTAACAGATCTTCTGTGACATTGCCATTTAAGAAGTTACGATGTGTTAAACCCACTATATAGACAGCACGTACTTCTTTGGTATCTTCTAATTTTGTCAAAGAATCAAATAGAAAATCAGAAACTTCATTGGCAAAAATGTAAGTTGCTCTCATATTTAATTTATGATCTTCGAATTCAGTATCAATAGGAGGTTGAAGAAGCATTGAACCGTTATCATCGTCACTTGGATGTAAATGATTTATAAATTGTTTATACAAATGATGTATTGAATAGTCTCCAATGAATATAAAATGATTTTTATAACTCCAAAATGCTAAATATCGTAAACAACGACGTGTATCGCTGAAAAGAAAAGATTTATTAGAAAAATTTGTATTAGATAATCAGTCAGTGTGTTCGTTTACTTAATCGAAATAAAAATTTCAGATTCGGTTCGGTTCAGGGTCTTATTAATAGGAAATTTATTTATTTTTCAAAGAAATTTTCATTTAATTTTATAATTAATATATTTTTTAAGTTTTCTTCTTTTAAATTTGTACTTTAATTTTAAAAATCGTTCCTTCTTCTGAAGAACAATATTTTGATATCTCAAAAAATTCCCTTCTTTTTCCATTTGCAAATTTTTGAAAATTCCAATTGTTTGTAAATATGTTTTTTAGCATTTTTAATATCTTCGGGACTTAGCATTAACTTAAATCTGCTATCTAGATATAATGCTGCAATCAAAAGTGGTTTTCTCGTTTTATAATAGTTAAATATAATTCTTATGAAAATGTTTTTGTTTTGTCATCTTTTGTTAAGCCAAGGCTCTATAAAATTCACCTAGTCATCTGTTCTTCTTGTAGTTTCAGCATTAATTTTTTAACAGGTGTAAAACTGTAACGAATTTTGAGTTCCAATAAGGTTCAATGTCATAACTGGAATTCTATTTAGTTTGATAGTTTAGTACGGCTTTTTTCTGGTTAAGCTTTTTAGATAAAGAAGAAATTTTTGGTGTTTGCAATTTTTGGCAAATAGCTCTGCATTGATCAAGTATTTGCTTAAAATAAGTGCTAGATATAGTGTCAAGCACTGCAAACTGGAATGCAAGATATGTAATGATTTTTTTCTTTTTTTGATTTTTCTATCAAAGATTTTTCACGCTATGAACAGCAAGAATATTTTTTTATATTTTTGAACCCGAACCTGGTTAAATTTTTGGGTTCAGCGGGTTCGGGTTCAAAGTTTTGTATAAAAAGCGAACCTGAACCCGTTTGGTTTCGGGTTTGGTTTCAGTCCCTGCAAACAGGTCTTATTAATACGTTTACTGGAAAGCTCTTTACTTTTTGTATTAAAATCTTTGTTTAATTTCTGTATTAAAATTTTCCTGCTATAGTGAAGTAGTAAATTGTGGGTCAAAAAAATAGCACTAAGCAAAGCAAATATAGATGATTTAAAAAAATTTCTATATTAAGAATATGATGTCTAGAATATAAAAGATTTTAAATATCTAAAAATCTAATCAAAAGTTAATATTCAAATTTTATATATGTAAAAGATTTCTTGGGTGCTCTTTTTTTAACTTTATTTGTACACGTCTATTATTATTTTTTTACAAATTTATGAAAAATGGATTCCCATTATATTTAGTGCAGTCTTTTGATTTTTCACGTTCAACTAGAAACAGGCAATTACAATATACTCGGATTAATACTGTCTCTTTTCGAAGATCTTATCGTTTTAGACTGTCCAAAATTTGGAACGGGCTTCCTAGAGTTTTAAAAAGTTTCTCTTTTTCTATTAGAGTTTTCAAACATAGGATTGCAGATTATGCGATGTCTCATCAATTTTTATGAACTTTCGATTATTTATTTCTCACTGACTGACTCACTATTTTATGTTTTATTGCTACATTCATTGTTTTATTTTAGTTCTTCTAAATTTATAGTGTTTTAAATGTATTTTTTTTTTTTTTAATATTTTAAAATAATCTTTATTATAATTATATTTTTTATACATATATATTACTATTATTTTTTGTATAAATGTATTTAGTAGTCTTTTTAACCATATATGGCCTCATGGGCTCGGTTATAAATTTATTGAAATAAAAAAAAAATGCGTCATTTAAAGACTCAGTAATTAACAGGACATAGAGAAAATTGCGGCTAAAATATAAGAAATGTCGTTCTTAAACAAACTTAATTTTAATTCAAAATTTAATATTGATCAATGTAGCAAATTTTAGTTTTAAACTTAAACATGTGTAAAATTGGCATGAAAGTAATTCTGGATATTAAAAATACCAAATTATTTTGATTTTATTAAAAAAATGAATTGATATTTTCTAAAAATAGAAATTTTATTTTCTTATCAAAGTCGAGTCAAATAAAAACGATTATTATTTTATTAACGTGATTTTTTAGTTAGTGCTTATTACCCTCTAGTCTTTAAAAACAAAAACATTCTGTATCAGTTTAGTCTCTGGGGTTTAGGCTAATCACATAAATTAATGATGATAATAGTTTAGAAAAATTACTTACGTTTGGGTGTACTTATGCATCATGCAACCATACGGTTGCCATTCATTATCGCCTTTAAAGCGTCCCTTAGATAATAGCCACTGGCACGAGTCACTGCCTACAAAATTAAAAAAGAAAAAGAAAGAATTTGCTTGTCAATTCCATTTGTATATTTAGAATAATTCCATTATAGGTATATTTCTTACCGTATTGCCAATTAAGTATACCATGATAGACTATGAAACCAATGACTACAGCTAATGCTAATTTTTTAAAATTAGTTGCGTTTAATTGTTGTATTAAATACTCCGCCTTCGTATTGCTGGTAGATGTTTCTAATTCATTTGCACCATTTTGCAATGCATTTAATTCAAATTCTTCTGTCATTTCTATGAGCTTTTTGTAGTTTTTATTTGTTTTTAATATTTTCACTGATTTAATGCATTTTACTACCGTTTCTAAATGAAATATTCAATAAAAATATTACTGTTTGTTGCCTTGTGAAAAAATTCCTTATTTTTTCCATTTGTTTACACACTTTTTTAACATTTTTACAAAATTTATAATCAAAACAAACACTACACTAAAAACCGGTGCTTGGGGAAATTCGTAAAACCAGAGATGTTATGTAGGGGGACATTAGCCAGAGGTGTATTTGTTTAAGCAAACTAGGTATGCCGGAGTGCCGATTCAAATTGGCTTTTTCACTGTCATTAGGTGTGTTTATGCGGGAACATATTGACGTTAGCTACTGTCTTCTCCATACAAGTTTGATATAAGTAACGTAAAGCATTAACCGCAACCGTTGACTTGAATCAAATTTATGTGGGAATGTCATAAGACAACACATGGCAAACACATAAACTCAGCTGCTGTTTTAACGTCAAAACTAGAGTATTCAAAAATCGAAACCGAAAACCGGTCAACCGGTTTCTTTATTTTTAAAAACCGATCGGTTTCGAATATTTTGTAAATTCGAAGAAAACCGAAAACCGGTATTTTTTGTTCGGTTAACCGGTTTTTTTAATTACATCACCAACTGGGTTACTTGGTCTCTTTTGTTTTTTCCGAAGACTTATAATCGTTTGTTTGGTTATGAAGATTTAGATATAAGTCTTTATAGATTCAGATGAAGACTTGATAAATGCGACAAAAGAATTGAAAAGTTGGAAAATTTATATAATTGTTTCTTGACTATTTGTCCAACATCTAGTATTAGTGAAAGAGTATTTTCCACTTCTAGCTTTATCAAAAGCAAACAAAAAAATCGTCTTAAAATGAAACATTTAAATTGCGTATTATTTCTAAAATATTATTTAGAAGTGAAAAATAGATTTTCTTTTTACATATTTAAAATGTAATATTAAAAAAAAACTTATTTAATGCCAAACGTTTTAAACATTCAAATTACTAACGTACCTAATTTTACCCAATTTACAAACTTAATGATCTCTATTCATTTGATATGAATATAGTTTTATAATATTAATTTTTAAGATATTATATTAAAAAATATTAAAACCAATGAATGAAATGTAGAAATGAAATACAATACAAAAATTATTTTTTTATATCAAAGAATGTATTTTTTTATTTTTATTACTTTATATATTAAACTTCTGTTTTTTTTTACATAATTAACAAATTATATAAGCTTTTTATCCAAATTAAAAAAACCGAAAAAAACCGGTTGACCGGTTTTTTCTGCAAAAACCGAAACCGAAACCGGTTTTTTTTAAATTCTATTTTTCGAAGAAAACCGAAACCGGTTTTTTCAAGAGGCCGGTTTTTTGAATACTCTAGTCAAAACGAAATAAAAAATCAATGTTAACACAAATAAAAACACACAAAACAGTAAAGTCCAAATGACTTTATTTCGTATTGATGAGAAATTGATTAATTTTCTTATGGGAAAATAATTTGCCTGAAGAGTTCAACTACAAATATAGAATAAATCAGTATCTCTCAAATGAATTTCGGTACAGTAGCGATCCCAATTGATTTACATTGCTAGCAATATCAATTCAAAATAATTCTAGTTTTATACGGTCTTAAAACCCGTATGACAAAATCAATCATTTGGAATTAAAGCATAGTAGGTTGTTCAGGTTTCAAGTGAAGTATAGAAGTATGTATTGCATATAAATAAAAACTGATTTTTTACGATAATGAATTCGCGTCAAAATTTAGTACAATTTGTTTTCACGCAAAAATGAATTAGAAAACGTTTCTTTTTGTCTCTTTTTATTATTTGCAGACGTCTGCTCTGTTAGCGACTTTAAAGGCTGAAAGCAAGCCTTGTCAAACTTTTAATTTTGTCCTTTTTTACCTATTCCATCTCACTTTAGTAATGTTGCTTTTTACGTTAGCTTAGTTATTAGAGTAAGACACATATAGCTCTAAGAATGTTATTATTCTTATAGTATGTAAGACAATCAATGTAATCGAAAAAGAAAAAGACTTAATAAAATTTTAACATACCTACTTACTTTCATCTAAAGAAAATTTGTAAACTAATAAAATGATTTTTTATAATAACGTCAGCTTATTATTGGTTTCAATGCGACTTAAAGAAAATCTCCCTCTTTTATTTATATTTGTTGTTTTACAATTTTTGTAGGCTGGGACTATTTGCATGCAAAAATTTAAATTGCCTTTATGTTTGCACAAGCAAACAAAACGAAAAATTAAAAAATATAACGGAGAATGAAAAACAAAGCGAATTGCCGAGAACAAACTACTTCTTAGCAATTACCACTTCCACAATCTCAAGAAGAGCGCAACAAACGTTCCTCTGTGTAAAATGGGACATATGATGCATATACCACATATTCGGGATAAAAAATTATTTATTTTTGTATGCAAAAATTTCCAAAAAAATGGTCAGAATAGGGCATATACACAAATGCAGAAAAAATTTTAATTTATTTTTGTATGCAATATTTTCAAAAATAGTCAAAAAGCTAATCGTAATAAGTTTAGCCATTTTGAAAAATATATAATATAGTGGACCCTCTATCTGTTCTGTGGTCTAACATAGTTATGACAACAAAAACAGAGATGTTATTTGTTTACCTCTCAAAATAAAACAGTATACGAAGAAGAAGAAATAAACAGTTGTTTACATGTGCCAAAAAATTGCGAATAATCCAAGTTTATGAGAAAAAAACTTTATTAATTAATCACAAATTGATTATAACTAAATAAATAGCAAATGCGTGATTTATTCAAAACTTTAGAAGTATTAAAAGCCGAAACAGTCATGGAGTACTGTGATGAATTCAATGGCATTAAAAGCATCATGGAATATTGCCACAACAATGTGAAGCCATTTAATAAATTATACTTTCGAGGAGGTAAGATGGGCATGTTTATTAAAATTGCACTTTTATTAATTGCCAATTAATATTATAGGAAATGAATCAGTTATTAATGAATTAGTAAGACGTCTGCAGAATTATTTAGTCGAAAAGGATTTGGTAGACAAGGACACAAAATTGCCTTTAGAAGCAAAGGATAAAATACAAAAGTTACGAAAGATTTTTATGTTTTTAATGCTCAACACTGATGCTACCTATAAATATAACCTAAAAGATGATATCAACTTGGTGCATGTGCTGGAAATATGCCCCTTAATGCCCAAATTTCTATTGGTCACCTTGGTATGGGAATTATATTTAGATCAATTCTTTAATGAAATGTTAGCCTACGCTCCCTGTTGGTTTACGTTTCAATATTTCGAACCGGCCACCGATTCCCTGAAATTTGTGGAAGATGCTTATGAAGTTCTAAATAAAGTGGAGCAATTACTAAAGGCCATTTTCGTATCGATAACACGTTCGGAATTACGACAAATGGATAATGTAGACACTAAGATTATCTACAATAAACTTTTTGATTATGCCATGAATTTACTAAGACAATTTTATACCCCCGACATGGAGAAATTTAAAAATTTCACAAAATTACAATCATATAAATATGCCGGTTTTGCTTTGAAACATCTATTGGAACTGGTACAATATACATTCGATGTTTATGAGTCGCCACAGAAGGCAAACCCTATAGAAGATTGGAAGGAGTACGACGTATGTGCTCAGACTTTCAAAAAACCTAATACCAGACAAGTTTTAAAAGAATCAAATATTTTGAAAGAGACCCAATTGAAAATAATATCAGCCCTATTAAATGCTTTACAGACACATGTTATGATGATAAAAATTGACATATTTATGTATTGGGTAGAAATCGATTTGAATGATAAAGAAAACCTACAAGAAGTTGTAGGTACAATGGCATTTAGAGTGAAAGAAAGAATAATGGCTAATAAAGATTTTAGTCATGATGTTCAAAATCAATTAATGGCCATTGGAATACGTCCTAAATCATTGGAAGAAATTATTCGAGTTGCTACCATAGGAGATATATTAAACACTTTAGATGACACCAAACTAGACCATCATATTCGTAAGGCATGGTTTGATGAGCTACTCCTTCGAACAGTGGCTTTAGGTAATGACGAATGTTTACAATCCATTAAACAAAATATCAAGTTAATTACGGTAGAACATTGTCAACAAATATTAGAATTTATTAAGATGGAAATAATGCGACATCATGAAGAACAAGTATATAACTCGTCACAAGACATTAAAGCTGATTTAAAAAATATGGACATTGATCCTGAAGATTATGAAAATTTAAGTGAACTTATATTACTAGCACTACCAAACTTTTCAATACCTCAACTGATAACTGTTCTGGATTATCAATGCAATTTATTTGGTTTCAATACTTTGCTATTTTCAAGACGCGATATTTCCTTGAGAACCGTGGAATTTCTTAATAAATACAATGCCGACAGCTCATCGTTTGATGTAAAACAATTTCTTATATTAGCCTTTGAAAATCCGGAATTAACTTGGCAAAATTTCTTTAATACAGCTTGTCATAATTTAGCTCATATCAGTAATTACTGCTCGACCGTTAAACAGTGCAAACCCTTAATAGATAACTTTCTTATACCACAACTTCTATCGGCCTTTAATGAACAATCTTGCCTCGAACATCGCCATTTTCCAGCCCTATTATGTGAAATATATTTTACTCTTTATTATCCTGATAATAAGATGGTGTTTCTTAAGACAATTATCCATAAACATGTTAATCAATATTTGGATCAACAACAATTTGAATATTTATTGCCAATAGTTAAATGTCTTAATTTAATTGTTTGCTATGGTGAATCTCAATCGAATAAACCATTAAATTTTGGTGAAATAACTGCTCCGGTATTGTTAATGGCTGCTCAGATTATGCATAAGGCCAGGTGGGATTTAATAACATATTCCGATATTAGAGATGAGATTGTACGTGAATGTATACAATTTATACAAAAGACTTCAAAGAAATTTTTACCAAATGCTACTGAAAAAGGTAAGGCAATAAAAAAAATATTTTTTTATTTTCAAACATATGCATATTTAGTTCTGTGCGAAGTGACTAAAGGTTTTTGACATTTCTTTCAAAAATTTTTCAAATTTCAAAAATATTTGGAAACCTAAATTTAGATTTTGTTTCCATTTTCTCTCCCACCCTTTAATAAGGATTTAAATTATGTACATTTGTAAATTCCTTTCTTGATTTTCTAACTTATAATTTGGTGTGTTAATATTTTCAGATCGTAAATGGATAACAAAAGTGGTAAAGGATTCATACAAGCCCTTAACACAGTATTACTTTCAAAAATACTCTTTAACACCTGATCAGATACCTGTTGAATTTGATCGTTTTTTAATGCGTTTTGATATTGAAGACAAATCGGAAGCTGAAATGTTTTTAATTGTAGTAAGTAAAAGCAGCGCATAGTTGAGCTGATATTTGGATATGTTATCAAACAAACAATTCTAACAAACCCGTATATCTTCTTGTGGTCAAATTTTAAAAAATTATTTTTTCAAATGCTAAGCATATCCGGATGCCTTTATTACTACAACTTCATTTTAATACCACATTTACATGGGAAGAAACTTTTTTTTCCCTCCAAAAGAAAAATAAAAATATTTGTTACCTCTATCACATATTCAAATTTCAGCGCAATCGTTATTCTCTTCCCTTGCAGACAAAAGTATTATATAAAATTATTTTAATACTTTACTGTAATTTTGACAGAATTATGTTCGCTGCACCATGAAAGAAACTGAATGGCTGGCACGTAGTGAACGTTTATTGCCGCACATCTCTGATGTTATGCTCATTTTAAGTGGTGTCGTTAATCAAACGGAAAATCCTAATGCGATTAATAATTATCGTCATTGCTTGTCCAACTATGCAAATATAGTGCAAAAATTCCTATTGCCACAAATCGAAGATGATAATAAGAAAATTGAAAAATTAGAAATTAAAGTGTTAAAAATTATATCGTCAGCACCTGAACAAATTTATGAAGAATCTTTTATGAGTTTTGAATCGTTACTATTGGAGATTATGATGAAATGTGGCCGACCTATAGAGGGAAACATTACAAAGAATATACGTAAATTTGTGGAAACTATGAAAGAATGTAATGCTAAGCAAATATTTTTGGATAAATTTCAAGCTCTTGTAACTGAGATGGCTTAAAAATAATGTAAAGAATTCAGTAAATAGTTATGCAAACATCATTCATATCTACACTCCAAATGTTTAGCTTGAATTACTTACACGTAACGTGACGAATCAACTATTTCAATCTAAATGGATGAGTTAAAAAAGGAGTAAACCACAGTGAGATATGTCACGTTGGTTATGGCTAATTCTAGTTTTTGTATAGCTAATTCTAGCTATATTTACATATTTTACTAAACTTTAACCTCCAGTTTATTTTACTTTTATAGTTAAAGTACGTATGTAAAATAATTTGCTTTTTTTATAATCTCTAAAAAAAAACCTCTTTGCTAAATAAATTTTGTTATATTAAAAAAAAATGAAGTCAAACTTGGAAAATTAAATATAATGAATACAAAATATGGAGCTAATTTCAATATTAATTTT
Organism: Eustalomyia histrio; assembly: GCA_949748255.1. Lineage (NCBI taxonomy): Eukaryota > Metazoa > Arthropoda > Insecta > Diptera > Anthomyiidae > Eustalomyia > Eustalomyia histrio. The sequence goes on along the minus strand of OX456525.1, from coordinate 15,044,881 downwards.
TGCATTAGCAGACGTCATAACGAGTTGACAGTAAAATTTTTCAATTTCGAAAGCCAGAGTTGACTAAAACTATAATATTTCACCACTACACAGAAACAATTGTTGGCAAGTAATTTATTATTTAAAATCTTAATTACCTTTCAACGATTTCAACGCAATTAAGAATTTTACAAAAATTCTTAATTGCAAAGGAGAAGGAAAAAAAACGACCAGGCAGAGTGAAGTACTTCATAATTGTAAATGGGCCTATTCTACCTGCGTCTGACCAATGTTCTGAAAAATGTATGTACAAAAAATTATTAATTTTTGATTTATGTGAAAACCATGGATGGTTACCGAAACGATGCGGCTATCGGTAAGGTTAATGCTGTTTTCAGTTATTTCGGTAACGGTATTTTAACAGTAAATATGTTTTAGTTATTTCGGTAAAGGCACTTAAGCGATAACAATATTTTGGTAGTTTCGGTAACGGTATTTTATTATTTTATTTTTATTTATTTATTTAATTCAACAGGTAATACAAAAAGCCTTCATGGCCAAAGTAAATACATTTTTAAGCAAATAACTATGACATTTACATGTATTTCATACTATTACAAAATACAATGTTTGATATAACGTATATAAAAAAATAACAATAAAAATATAAAAATATATGGTTCCCTACAACATCATCTCTTTAAAAAAAGAAAAAATTAGAAAAAAAAATTAAAAATTAATTTTACGGCTAACGGTTTTTTAATTATTTCGGTAACGGTATTTTAGCTATTTCGGTAATGGTATTTTAGGAGTAACGATATTTACGTTACGGTATTTTAGGATTAACGATAGTCAGTTGAAAGGGTTTTGAATGGATGATATTTTAGCGGTATTGCCTGCCAAGCCAGTAGAAAACACCGGATTATTTTTAACGGTTTTTATGTATTAAACATATCCAAAATACAACTCTTAAACTTATTTTCCATTAGATTCCAAACACTTCCTAATTACAGCGAACTCGTAAGAACTGAAGCGAATTATCAAAAAAGATACCGCAATTTATCAGAAGAAACCGAGCTTAGCCGCCTCCAATAATTTTACGGCTAGGTACCAGTTTAAAATATGCCGCCGGTTTTTTAGTTATTACTTTCAAAGAAATTCTTTTAGCATCATTTTTATTTTGGCAGTGTTGTCATGCCCCAAAACCCGCAATATGGCATTCTCAAATTGTGAATGAAGATTTTTTAGTTTTAGAAATTTGGAATACATTTTATTATTTGGTTTTATTGTCACATTTCCATAAAATCAATGATGACGTTCATTTAAAGCTATGAAGAATTAATAATTCCTTTAAATGAATTCACCATAAATCGAATTCAATTTGTATATTATAACAAACCTGTTAAAAAGCCGGCTATGATAAAAAGTTGGTCACTGCCGGCTTTGAATAGCCGCCGCAATTTTTTCATTCAGCCGCCAATTAATCAGTCTGTTTAGGTTTATAAAAATGACGCATGCGAAATTGACAAAGCGAAAAGAAAATTGATGTGAAAACGCAAAACAGATTAGAGAGCAATCGTAAAAAAACTGGATGAAAATTTTTGTGTGCGTTTTCCCAATTAAAAAATACATATTGTGAAAATTTACTATAAAATTTTTTTGCAACAAAAAAAGAGTTTAAAAATTCTTAAAGTACGTGATTTCGATATTGCAAAAGCATTATTTAATAAAGCACCTGGAGTGTAAAATAAAAAATATCGGTAAAACAGCAAAAAGACAACGATTTAACATTTTTGTAGCACAAAAAACCCGTGCAGTCATCCTCATTAACATACGCAGCGAATAAAAACGAAAGCGAAGTCTAGTAGGAGAAATTAAAAAAAGAAAGAAAAACTTAATTGAATATTTGCAAAATTTTTTGGGGGATTTTAAAGGAGCTTACTTGATAAAACCAACATGGCCACTTTAACTGAGGCTCAGCTAAAAGCAAAGCTGATCATTGACCCACCAGGCGAGTTGCGCTTCATTGGTAAGTAGAAAAAAGAAAAAATTGGAAAACACGTACACTACAAGAAAGTAAGACAATAAGAAAAGAAAAAAAAAATGAAGCAGGCAGCAGCAGCGCCATTGAAAATGAATCAATTCTATAGCTGTTACTAATTAATTTTCATTATTCAGGAATTCCCTGCGTCTGTATACTTTTCACAAATTTCTCATTGGTACTAATTGTGTGCGTGTTGTTCATTTTTTTTTATTTGCTTTTTTGTTTTGTCTAGAATTAGAACATTCTTTTTCACTAGGTTAGAAGGGCGTTTTTTTATATTCATTAGCAAAATCTAAAAAAAAAAATGTTCGCTTTCATTTATTTTTACCTTGAGGGTTCTCCAAGTCTTTATTTTGTTTATGTGGAATATAAGACAAGAAAGAAAAATATTATAAATAATTTGAAGTACAGTGGAAACGGTTTTAAAAACTTTTAATAATCTGATCGACAGTTATTCATACTAATTGCAACGTTTATAAAGAATTATGTCCATAACTACCCAAAAAGTAAGGTGCCTTAGAGGTCGTTTAACCAAGCTGAACTTTATCTACAATTTTTATAAGGTTCGAAATAAAAAAGTTTGCTTTCTTTATAGTTCTCATTGTTGGATCTGGCGTATTTACTTTAAATACCAATTTTTTTATTATATTTTGTAATATATGTTTTTTAAAGTACCTAGATAGAAAAATAAAAACGAGAGAGCGCTGACGAGGCATTTTAACAGGTGATAAAAGCGCTTTTCTAATCCCAAAAATGATAACATCATTAGAGCCGGCTGCTCATATTAAAACTTAAAAAAGTTCATTTATATATTTTTTTTTTTTGTGTTTTCGGGATTCAGAATGCCGGACAAAAGCTCTCTCTACCCAATAGGCTAAAGAAAAGTTGATCTATAAAAAAGCTTTTCCCCAAATAAAATCTATGCCTGTAGCCGGACTCTGTTACTACATTCATTAAGAACTTCAAATACGTTTTTTTTCGTCTTTTTTAAGTTTTCTATTTAAAATATGTAAGGAATTTGAATATCTTAAAAACTTGAAACAAACTAATATAGTATAAATGCAGTTTAGACCATTGAAGATCCTATAAAACAAATACAGTAAATACTTGGGTAAACCGGATAATTGATTGCGGACCCGAATAAAAATACTTTTAAAACACATATCGAATTATATTTATAATTCATTTAAATAAATGAATACATTTGAAAAGAACAAAAAAAAAAAAAACATGTGTACATAGTATTTATTTCATTTATAGTATGAAAAAAATGCTTTTGGCACATATTTTTTATGTTTTTAAAAAAATAGAATTGTATAGCAATAAAGTTTGGTTTTTGGAGCAAAAACATAAAAAAACAATGATTCTGAAGTAAAAATTAATCGAGATTAATATTACACAACATTTTGTAGGAAATGCGGATTATAAAGTTGCTATCAATCCTGATTATTAGAAAAAAAATTATGTCCGGGTTACCGAATAATCCGGATTAGCGGTGTCCGGATTATCAAGTTTTTACTGTACTGTCAAAACGCATTTTCCAACCGCTAGTAAAATTTCCCAAATACGTGTTCTGCCAGTAATTAATTTTTTAAAAGATCCCATTTGTATTTATTAAAAAAATTGTCTACCAGTGCAGTAAGATATACATAATATCTTTTAGATTTAGCACTGGACTTATAATGGCACATTAGAATTGATTAACAAGAAATAAAATTAAAATTTAATAATAATGAATTACATATAAAAAAAAATAAATAAATAAAATAAAATCAGTTATATGGATAAGCATAAAAATATATAAATATTGATTGAATAAAAAAAAATTAAATGAAAGAGTAAGAATTTAAGTATTTGTACAATTAGAATTTTTGAGCGCACCGGTAGAATAGTTGGTAGCGTGCTAGCTTATCAGTGCGGGGGTCGTGGGTTCAATTCCCACCAGAGGCTCTGGTCTGTTTTCGCTACAACGAGCCGAAGGCCTTTGTTGCTAGTGCTCGGTTAGGGTATTAACATATAATTTGTAATTATATGATTAATAAATAAAATAAAATAAATAAATATTTAAATTCAATTTTGTTGGCAAATTCAATTAGATTTTTAAAATAATTAAAAATTGCTTTTTAGAACAAAATTGCTTTCCTTGTGTTTTTGATGTTATAAGGAAGTTGGTTCCAAAGACGCATGGAAAAAATAAAAAATTTACGTTGAGAAGTTAGATAACGATGCCGAATATGAATCAAAACTTTACCTCTATTAGACCTTGCAAAGATAAGTTTTTCGAATAAGTAGTTTGGTTGACCTGTATACACTATTTTCTGTAAGAACATGAGACTCTGGTACTTTAAAAGATTCTCAAATAATACATTAAATATTTTTTTGGAAACCTGAGAAACCCTATCATGCCTCTTCAATCCAAAAACATATCTTGCAATATTGTTGTATGTTGTTTTCAAGCTACGCTTATCAGAAGAGTCGCAACCGGCAAATAGTTCACAGTCATATAGTAAAGTGGGTATCAGATAAGTTTTTGCCAATAACATTCTAATCTTGATCGGCGTAAAATGTTGATTTATCCATAGCGTTCTTAGCATGGCATACGTTTTTCCAGCTGCAATCTTGATTTGATCTGACCACGAAAGAGTTGTGTTGCTAGATTGTTAGCTGTACCCACATTAACAAGTTAATTTAATGTTCGGGTGTATAGGATTTTCTACTTTTGGACACTTGAGTGGGCAAAAATATAACAAAAAAATCACAAATAAATTTTTAATTTAACTGATTCCTTACCCAGTGGTTTTACAGTACTTGAATTTTTTGTTGCACTAAAATTGTCTAACTGTGGAGCTTTAATTATCAATTTGTTATACCAAAGTAATTCTTATGGTTTCATTTTATTGCCAGCATATGATAAGAAAAGAGACTTTTGAACTTTGACATTGTATGAAATTGCCTGAAAACATTTTTTTTATTCAGTTATATTTTTTTAGTTTAGAATGAATTAATTAAAGTTTTATTGATATTTGGGGTTTATATAAAATAGAAATATAATCACTATTTTGAAATAGCTTTTTGAATTGATTTTCAAATAAAAAATTTTTCGTGAAAACTTCCTTTTATTGATAATAAATAAATAAAAAAAATCATTGCTATGAATCATTTAAAAGTCATAGCTATAAGCGCTTCAAAGTTGGAGTTGGGACACACCAACAATTTTTTCTGTAACTTATTATTTTATGATTTTATAATTTATTTTTGTTAAGGTTCAAGGGCGTTTGTTGGAAAACGTATAATTTGTGTTTGAATTTACGTAAAAAGGCTTCGTAACGGCGTCAAAATTTAAAAAGGGATCCAAAGTAAAAAATTTTAAAAATTTTTTCAGGGTTTTTTGGGGTAGATTAATTTTGTAAATTTAATGTTCTATATATTGACGCTAATAAGAATCATAAACAGGAAATTCAACTCTTACCTAATCATTTACTAAAGAACCGTATTATTCAATAGTCTAGTCGATAAATTAAATCTTTAAGTAAGAAATTTTACTTAGAAAATTTATTTCTTGAGTAAAATTTGAGAAAAAAACATCGTCTTGTTACTGACTATAAAATTGACCCTTAGTTTTAACAGTTCTGAGTACAGATCACGAATGATTTGTGAAGCTATGAAGAGATGAAAAATTAGTTCTCACAGTAAATTAAAAAAAAAAAAATACAGATTATTTAGTAACAATTTGGTAGAAACAGAATTGTTGACTAAAAGCAGGTATCAGTATAAAACATAATTCAAAATTTTTAAAAATTAAAAATGTGTATTACTAAAATTTCGTTTAATACCAAAAAAAAAGTTAAGCCATTCAAGCCAATTGTAGTTGGGATACTGCCCCTGGCAAAATATGTTTACAAGCAAAACAGTATTTTGCTAGTACAATGTTAGTTGTACCATTGGCGATTTCTTACAGGGTGAGTTTTACATGTAAAACAGTAGCTTGAGCGTATTAGTTTTTCTTTATGGTTACTTTTTCTTTACTGTTTATATTTTGTAATTCAAAATTGCCATGTAGATCAAATTCAATATGTATACCTTAGATAGAAAAAGGATATTAATTTTTTATTTTCTCTTCAATTACACAGCAGAGCCCAATGCGTCGTATATGGCTAATAAATAACTATTGTGAAAACTACTATATTTAAAAAAAAACAATGAAAGTTCGAGGGCGGATCAATAAGTCCGTGACTTTTTGAATGAAACACAGTTTTTTTTTGCAAAAAAAAAAAAAATGTTTAACATAATTTCCTTTTAGTTCACTTAGTCCAACGTTTCTGCAATTTTTGTATCCCTTCCAAAAAAATTGGATTTTTCAAGGTCCATAAAATAGGAATTTGTTTGATCAATAATTTCATCTTGAAGCTAAATCTCTTTCCACCGAGCCATTTCTTTAGCTTTGGAAATAGAAAATAGTCACTGGGGGCTAAATCAGAAGAATATGGCGGATGAGGTACCAACTCGTAGCCCAATTAATGGAATTTTGCCATTGAGGCTACACACGATTACGTTTATAGTCGAAACCACACTGCCATATGAAATGCCTATGGCATCAACAATCTCACGCACTTTTACTCTTCGATCGGCCAACACCATATCGTGGATTTTTTTTGACATTTTCGGGTGTATTGACCTCAATTGGCCGTCCAGCGTCATTTGTACTTGTGCGACCACAACGAAAGTTAGTAAACCACTTTTTTACTATTAAAATCTATGGTGCAGAGTTCCCATAGTATTTGTCAAGCTTTTTCTTGGTTCGATTGACCGTTTTTTTTTTTACAAAAAATAATGTTTAATGAGAACTCGAAATTCCCTTTTTTCCATTTTTAAAAAATCCACGAGGTTGTATGTTTTGAACAGCTGTTAAATGCAAAGTAAATGACGAAACTTGCTCAAAATTTGAAAGTAGGTCATTTACAGGTGGTACTTGATGGGAGCAGTGTTGCATTTCATATAACTAGGAGGGAAGTTTGAAAAGTCACGGACTTATTGATCCGTCCTCGTAATAATATAAAATTTAAAAAAATATATCTTTGAAAATAGATAACTTAAAAGTGATAAAAAAAGAAGAGAAAAAAGTTATAAAGACGGCACTGTTAAGCAAAAAATATAATACAATTCATTATTTTTTACATATATCCAAATTTTGCGTTTAACAGTGTATCCAAAAAGGCCAATATACTTTAATGCCGTATAAAAGCGTATGGCAGGATCAAAATATGGATAAGCATAACCTAGATTTATATTAGTAACATTTAATTTACATTATATAGCTTAGTTGACCCTAGCAACTCTTCATTATCATGTTAGCATTTTAATGCATTAGCATTTGCTGTATAATACTAGAAGCAAAGTCTAGAACCCATTAGATACTGCATTACCACAATATGTTCCATATACTTCTACCACACAAAGAAATACGAGGACCCAGAAGTATATTTTCAGTTTAAAATATATCGTTGATTCGACAACCACTAAACAAAATCACATTAATCTTGTTAACAGTATTTGGTGTTAACAGTGTTTGTTTGTACATAAATTGACAGTTACCAGGTATTAACTTATGACCATGGATATCAAACTTGTTTAAATACCTCATAACTTGAGGTCAAAATAAGTTTTTCTTTGTTACACGTTCATTACTATGCCACATGTATTTGGTTGTTTTATATATTACGTGTGGTATTGTTTTTTTTTTCTTCATATGTTATTGCGCTTTAATTAATTAATAGATTTTCTGTGCTGCGTTGGTGACTGCGTTAACAATTTTCATTTTGGTTTGTTATAATACTTATTCTAAGAATTTTGTTTCCAAACAATATTACACTTTTTTAATGCATTTGTTTATGTATGTTGTGTGAAGAAGAAAAAAAATTAAAGAAATCAATACATTTTCAATTTGTAAACCAACATTCTTCTTACACATTAAGAAACCTTAAAAACAAAATTATTAAAAACTTAAACAATATTTTAAATGTATACACATATATTTTTAATATTGTAATTTATACGATCAAACTAAATTCAATAAGTAGTATACATATGTACATACATACCTGTAGACTTTTAATAAAAGCTCTTATGTCGACTTAAAAAAAATTGTCAAGATTTTTGTAACCAATAAAACTTTTTAAAACGCATATTACATCTTGTGTATACAGCTATGAGATATGATATAAATATATAAGACCCCTCAAATCAACTTATTTCTTCTTCTTTTTTTAATTTCCAATTGGCAAAATAACTTATTTTGTTCGTAACATTACGCTCGAAATTTAGTTTAAACCAGGTTTCGTATCTAATTAGTGTTTAATAGTATACCATTGCCATATATCAGACCTTGAAAAAGATAAATCTTTATTGAATTAATTCGCGAAAAAATAATTCTTTTGGAAATCAGAGAGTTGATTTAATGCTTTTATATAAATCATTTTATTAATTGAGATTTAACATCATAATTGATTAATCAATCTTATTTGAACCTTTTTTAGTTCAATTGAATCTAATTCTTCTTTTAATTCCCAAACAAAGATTGATTTGATTTGCGAATTAAAACGAAATGAAAAAACATTAAAATTTACTTGCAAATTTTGACTAGTTTTCTAGATGTTTGCCATTTTTTAAAATGGTAATTTTTTAAAATGGCCGGTATCTTAAAAACTAAGATATGGCAAAACGGACAAAATGGTATACTACGATAATAAAAATAGGCCAGGTTCGGAATACATCCCGAGGTATATCTTTTTTACAAAACATCCAAATATTTTTATACGAACGAAATGGAGCGGGAAACGAAATTTTAATTATCGGAGTGTGTTAATTTATATAATCATATATGCCCTTATTCTAGTTGTCGTCATCGACACAAGACAATGTCATCTTGGGATTTTATTTTGAAATTGGTATTCCCGTTGTCTTTATCGAAAATAATTGATAACTGTCGACAAGTATTTGGTATTCTGTAAGAAAATGTGACGACGATATTGTCGTGTGGTATTGTTTTTTTTTTCTTCATATGTTATTGCGCTTTAATTAATTAATAGATTTTCTGTGCTGCGTTGGTGACTGCGTTAACAATTTTCATTTTGGTTTGTTATAATACTTATTCTAAGAATTTTGTTTCCAAACAATATTACACTTTTTTAATGCATTTGTTTATGTATGTTGTGTGAAGAAGAAAAAAAATTAAAGAAATCAATACATTTTCAATTTGTAAACCAACATTCTTCTTACACATTAAGAAACCTTAAAAACAAAATTATTAAAAACTTAAACAATATTTTAAATGTATACACATATATTTTTAATATTGTAATTTATACGATCAAACTAAATTCAATAAGTAGTATACATATGTACATACATACCTGTAGACTTTTAATAAAAGCTCTTATGTCGACTTAAAAAAAATTGTCAAGATTTTTGTAACCAATAAAACTTTTTAAAACGCATATTACATCTTGTGTATACAGCTATGAGATATGATATAAATATATAAGACCCCTCAAATCAACTTATTTCTTCTTCTTTTTTTAATTTCCAATTGGCAAAATAACTTATTTTGTTCGTAACATTACGCTCGAAATTTAGTTTAAACCAGGTTTCGTATCTAATTAGTGTTTAATAGTATACCATTGCCATATATCAGACCTTGAAAAAGATAAATCTTTATTGAATTAATTCGCGAAAAAATAATTCTTTTGGAAATCAGAGAGTTGATTTAATGCTTTTATATAAATCATTTTATTAATTGAGATTTAACATCATAATTGATTAATCAATCTTATTTGAACCTTTTTTAGTTCAATTGAATCTAATTCTTCTTTTAATTCCCAAACAAAGATTGATTTGATTTGCGAATTAAAACGAAATGAAAAAACATTAAAATTTACTTGCAAATTTTGACTAGTTTTCTAGATGTTTGCCATTTTTTAAAATGGTAATTTTTTAAAATGGCCGGTATCTTAAAAACTAAGATATGGCAAAACGGACAAAATGGTATACTACGATAATAAAAATAGGCCAGGTTCGGAATACATCCCGAGGTATATCTTTTTTACAAAACATCCAAATATTTTTATACGAACGAAATGGAGCGGGAAACGAAATTTTAATTATCGGAGTGTGTTAATTTATATAATCATATATGCCCTTATTCTAGTTGTCGTCATCGACACAAGACAATGTCATCTTGGGATTTTATTTTGAAATTGGTATTCCCGTTGTCTTTATCGAAAATAATTGATAACTGTCGACAAGTATTTGGTATTCTGTAAGAAAATGTGACGACGATATTGTCTTGAAACGACTCAGATTTTGTCGACACAATTTTTAGTAACGACTTGAGGAAAAGTAATGACTGAAAAAAAAAATGGGAAGAAATATCAAATGTATTAAATGCACTTGGCCCACCGAGAATAATGTGAGATGGATGGCAGAAGGTAAAGAAAGCATGATCATATAAAGTGCATTATAAAAATATAACAAAATTTATTTTTAAGTTTGGCGAGACTTATAATTTAAAGTTAAAAAGAAAATGGTAGCCAACAAAGCCAAGTGAAATGCTACAGGTGGCGGAAGATTCAAGCAATTTATATTGAGCCCGCTGGAGGAAGCTGTGGCAAATCTTCTACAGTTTCAGAAACAGCTGAACCCTAAGTTAAAGTCGTTTCCAACACTGAGCTGGTACGACCCCTGCGCTAAAAATCTTAAAAAAAATCTTAGCTGCCAACTTTATTGTTTTGGAAATAAATGTGGACTTTATTCCGGTTTTCAAATTAGGTGCTATTGTTTCCAGCACAGCTTTGAAGGCTGTTTTATTCAGCCGAAAGTAACTTTCAAACCTTTTAAAAAAAATAGAATATTAACATTCTTTAAAGTAACAGACTTTGATTTTGCTACTCACTACAATTAAAGATATTGGATTTTTGTATGAGAAGTCTTCTTTCCAATACTTGATTTTCTTTATTTTCTTCATCACTGGTATCAGAATTTAAATTACACATAAAAAACATTTTTTCGCAAAAATAATAAACAAAATAAATCTGCCGACACAATTTTTAGTGATGTGTTTTTGTTTAAATCGAAAAACTGTCGACGTCGTTACAACACTGTTTTAGAATACCAATTTGGTGTCGAAGTGATGTCGACGTCGAAGCAAAGTGATGTTGACTCAAAAACGACGACGACATTGATAACGACAACTAGAATAAGGGTGATAAATTGTTAAAAAAATAATCACCCTGTGGCTGTTTTATGAAAATTCCATGAAACCCTCAGGGAGCTTTGCAAAAATTTTGACCGTTTTGCGCTATCTCGCTAAGTTTTTTAGATATTCGCCATTCAATAAAATGGACGGTATCTCGAAAACTAAGCGAGATAGGGCAAACGGACAAAATTTTTGTTTTACTACATAATAAAAATATGTCAGGTCCGGAAGACATCCCGAAGTATCTTTTTTTTTTATAAAAAAGCCACAGGGTGACCATTTGTATACGAACGAAATGGAACGGGAAACGAAATTTTTATTATCGAAGTGTATTAATTTAGATTATCATATAAATGGATAATGAAAATAGTCACCCTGTGGCTTTTTTATAAAAATTCCATGAAACCCTTCGGGTTTAAAATATAATTAATTCTTTTTTTTAATTTGCTAATCAAATCAATTTTGAAATTCTTCGTTTGATTTATAAAAAGAATTATTTATGAAGAAAATTGTCAATAAAGATTGAATCATGGTAGTAAATAATTCAATCACGAATTAATTCTTTCAAATTTAAATCAGATTTGAAAATTTATTTAAGTAATTATGTTTTTAAAGGTCTGTCATACATTTTTATAATCGAAATCCGATTTAAACTACACAAAAAGAAATGTTATAACACAGACATAATTTTGTAATTTTTTTCTGTGTAGATTTCGAACATAATAATACAGTTGTAATAAAAATGTTTAAACAAAAATTTAAGTTCTAAACACAGAACAAGTTTTAAAATTTATTACTTTCCATTTAAAAATTTGTTTTTTTTCGCATTCAAAAATCCCATGTTAAAACTGAAATAAGTTTGCTTTAAATAAACTGATATTAAGATATTTGAGGCTTATCACGTTTTTAGTGTATAAGGTGTAGAAATTTGACATAAATTATAAAATTTACTTAGGTTGGCTTAAATGTTTTTGAAAGTTGCAAAAGTCACTTTTCCAATAAGAATAAAAAATTTCACTTTTGGCTGAAAAAAATTAAAATTTAAATATTTCACCTAGAATTATAATTGTACATAGGTTATTTAATGCAAAAAATATGAAATCGAATCAAATCAATATGAATTTGAATTTACATAATTTTTTTATTAAATATTTATAATTTTTCTTTTACTTGTTAAAATTTTGTATTTTATTAATATTTTTGTGTTAAACAAATATTGTTGTCATCGTTTATGCAACACGTCGTGTTCATTAAGTTTTTTTTCTTTCTATTGTATATAGTACTTTTTGCTTGTTTGCTTTTTCCATCATATTTTCATAGTTTTGTTTTTACTTCCAATCAGAGTTGTCAGATCAATTTCATGTGCTAATATAATCCCTAAAAATCTCCAATATTACCCAGGTATAAATTGCTTACGGTAAAATAGTCCTGTAGACAAGGGGGTGTTTTTTTGTTGTTGTAAAAAATGTACGGTTTCTGCTTTTTGCAAATTTATTAATTAGCAATTTTATACAATTTAGCATATTTAATGACGTAAATTTTTTTGTTTACAATAATGCCAAAGCTTAATGAATTTTATGAATGTAAGATTTGCATGGTGTTAACAATAGTTATTGCTAAGCTTTGATTATGTTTCAGATTAGTTATTCACCCTAAAAATTAATTTTCCTCAGACATTTCTAATTCATTATGAGACGGTCATTTTTTGTTAATACCACTAGATTGTGGAATTCTACGATACCTTACCAGGATCGTAAATTTTCACACTCTTTATAGAGTTTTAAAGCCATTTTCTTGTCGAGTTTGTAGTTTTGCTATTGCAGGCTGGTATCATTCAATTCTTTCTTTTCGCAATATTAGGGTATGGTTTGTGCAAATATCAGGGACTTCATATATGTGTTTTTTATAATAATTATGATTTTAAGTTATTTTTTGAATTGTTGAAATTGTATTGTAGTACTGCCAACTTTGGCCCTATGGTCTTGTGGCATTAAGAAAATGCTAAATCAAATCAAAACACACAAATTTAGTCATTTCGAATGAACAAAAATAAAAAAAAAAATTGTATATGAAAAATAATTTCAAACAGAAAAAATAAAATACGAACAAATATTTATTCATTTTAATAAATAATAAGAGCAAATAAAAATGAATAATAAGCAAGGTTGACATATATTATAATAACGGTATTGGCATTTTTATTTTTTTGGTATTTGTATCGGTATTGTATTCGTATCGATAACTACCGGTATTAAGTATGTTCGTTTACCCAATAATTTGAACAAATTTGTACAAATTTTTACTGGATATCGTTCGTTTACACAATTACTCAGTAAACATAAAGAAAAAAGGGAGACTAAAGTGACAGTTTGATGTTGAGAGTTCTTCTTCTTTCTGCAAATTTTTACTGCCAGCAAGAATTTACAAGCAGAAAAAACATATGATTGAAAAAAATGCGTTAAAATTTTTTTAAATACAAAAAAAAAAAATTTACAACTACGTTGTTTTATGCAAATGCAAAGCAACAAACATTGTTAAATGAATTATAAAAAAGATTAGAGAAAACCTTCTAAAATGTTTCTGCTTAAGATTTTACAACAATAACACTTTTTTTTAAATATTGACCAGTTATATTTATTTTTGCATTTGGTTTTACAATCAGCTGTTTAACAAACTTGTAAATTTTTGAAAATTTTCTGTTCGCGTACTTTTTTATAAAATTTTTATTATGAGAGTAAATTTGTCTTACTCTCTGTAAATTTGTTACTGAGTAATTCTTACTGGACTTGACTGAGAAAAGTAAACGAATGAACCTATTATCGCATTCACAATAAGTAATATTGCCAACTTAAGTTAAAAATTGATAAATTTAAATTTTTGTAAATAAAATTCTTTATTTATTATAATAACCTAGGCTAAAGGCCATAATTTATCCTAAAACTGATTCAGTGCCTGTATTAAGGAAAAAGTTTTTGATATTTTTAAAATCAACAGTATCCGGTTATTAATTTAAAAATTGTTTGAAAATGATAACGGAATTAAAAAGGTGTTAATTGCCAACCTTGATAATTAATATCTCATATACCAATGAGTCCCTAGCGTCACCAGATAAACGATAATCAGAAAAAAAATCAGTCAGATGTGAAGGATTTATATAGGGCAGTTATATTTGTCCGACTTTGGGATTCATAAGTTGTTTACTACATACAAAGAAAAAAATTAAAAAAATTCGGTTTGTAATATTAAACATCATTGATAAAATATTTTTGTAAATGCAAATCTCAAACCATACACAAAACGGACTATTCTGTAAATAATATATTTAATTCTACTCATATTTGTCTCAAAACAACCAGAAAAAAACTGCAATATAATAATTTAACTGAAACATAAGCAAAGCAAGGCAAGAACAAATTTATATGATATATGTATCCTACGCAAAGTAAAACCAACTTTAATCTACATATTTTGCGAGGGCAAACAAATTAATTCCTTTAACAATAATCATGGAATCGCTACAGACGACTACCCTGTTTATAATTATATTTCTACATTTATGACGTTTATGTTGCCTTAACCCAAACACCCATACCACCCACTCAATATAGTTTTACTTGTAAATTTCCTAAATTCATATTAATATTGCATGTATGAATATTTTTTCTTTGGTCTTTTGTTTTTGTTCAAAAAACGTTTGTATTTCTGATTCATCTATACAATAATATTGTATACCCTCCATTCATGAGCACCACATGTTTGACATAAGAATTTCTCCACTAAATTTATGTTTTTTTTTTACATTTGAGGTCTACAAATATTAAATGAATGATTCTTTCAAGTATTTTTTTCCATTTGTCTCTTTTTGTTTTAGTTTTTAAACCATGTTACGTATTTACACTATATCCTGGTCATGCGACTTTTAACTTTTAAAAGTTTGAAAATAACTAGAAAAGTTACAAAGCACATATCCTGTAATAAAATATTTTCATCCCTAGGTCCTTTGAATTCTAAATAATATTGTAATTGCTTGATTTTTCGTTTTATGAATGTTTTTTTTTTATAAACTTCATTTAATCAAAAAATATGGTTTATACGTTTCTTTTTTTTGACAAGTATTAAGCATACTCAAAAAAAGTTAAAAAATTTTAAATATACTTTAATTAAATTAGGATAACCTGTAAATAGTGGCTTCAGTGTTTTTCATATAAGTGCATGACGTGTTTGTAAAGAAAACCAAAAGTGACGTCTTTAGTGGAAAATAAAAGATTCTCATGTGTATCCGAACAATATACTTTATAATAAAATTCATTTTGGCAAATATCTTTTAGTAGAATAGTATTAAAAAATCTTTTTGTTTTATTTCCTTCATATTCATTCATTCATTCATTGATTGTAAACTTGCCCCACTTCTACCTTATTTTCTTTTTTATTTTTCTTTTTTTAATCCTTGTTTTGTTCCTTGAGTGGCTACTTCAGAATTTTAGCCTTTCTTTTTCAATATTTCATTTAGTTTTTTTTGAAGTGTGGTAACGCTATTTAATATTTTACAACCTGAACTTTTACCTTTAATTTTCTATTTTTATCGTTTAATCTTAATTGCAAATATTTTTGCTAATTCTACTACTATAACTTATATTTAATAGCCAATTTGTAATTATTTATATTTTTGTATTGTATGTTTATACTATTCAACATAGTGATGGAAAATACACAAATTTGGTACTTATTTAAATACATTTAGACTAGCAAAAGTACCCTCAGCAGTCCCGAGACTGATTGAATTTAAATCAGAAGCTTT
Organism: Eustalomyia histrio; assembly: GCA_949748255.1. Lineage (NCBI taxonomy): Eukaryota > Metazoa > Arthropoda > Insecta > Diptera > Anthomyiidae > Eustalomyia > Eustalomyia histrio. The sequence continues at coordinate 15,028,810 of OX456525.1, read as the reverse complement.
TAATTTTTATTTGTGTAATTAAAAATTCAAATAAGCGAATTCTTAAATTTTACTGAAATTTCTACTTCACCAAAATATGTTGATAAGTCAAATTAGAAACAAAATTCCATGTTATTTTTTAGTTTTTATAAATTTTTCCATATAATTTTAAATAAAACTGTTTTTTTTTAAATACAGTTTTATAATTTAAAGAAATTTTATATTATACCTAGTCTCGTGTTTCATTGCTAAGGAGAAAAATATATATTTAAATAGGTGTTTTTTTATTAAAACTCTGCTTAGAGGCTTAAGCTTTTCTGATGAGATCTTTTGCCAACTCGAAATACATGTATACGGAGGTTGAAAGCTCTATTTCAATTTTGTGGTAATGAAAATATAATTTATATTATTTAAAATTAATTTTTTAAAGAAATTAATTAATGTTGTATTATTTAAAATTAATTTTTAAAGGAATTAAAACAAAAACAGAGATTGTGTATAATGTTTCCTAAAGCCTATATAACAGGTATGTACGAGGTAATTTTGGGTAGTCTGGTAAAATGAGAGTAAGCAAAAAATTCTCTCACAAAACCATAAAAATGCCCAAAATACTGCGAACGCACAAAACCACATTTTATACTCAAAAATAAACGTCAAATTTATTCATATTAAAAAACAGCGTAATTAATAAATATATTTGAAATTGCAAATATATATTTACATTTTCAAATGTATTTTTCATTATTAGGAAGGAAAAGTTGTTTATAGTAAACTTTTATTTAACTTTAATTTTTTCAAAAATGCAAAACAGTTAATTTATTAACAACAGCTGATGATTTGACAATTTTACCATTTTACCCAAACAAAAAGTACGGGTAAGTTCTGGTTAAAAGAGAAACACAATTACTCTCTCATAAACGCTCTCATTTACCCAATTTTTGTAACAAGAAACGCTTTCTGGTAAGATTGGGTTCCCGCGGGCACCCGCGGTAACGTACGGCGAACACACCCAACATTTGCTTTGATTCAGTCGATTTGAAAGGAGTTTGATTGTATTTAAGTTGATGTTTTTTCTACGATTTTCTTGCCAAAGTTAATAAAATTAGGAATTTTAAGAAAATTAACAGATAAATTCATCTGTCGTCGACACATAGTGGCACCGCTACTATGGCAACACCTTTATTTTTAAGTTATTCTATATTACTTTATTTTTCCTTTTTTATTGCAACTGTGCAAATGTCGAATTTGAACTTTTTATTGTTTAATGGAAACTCGTGCAGGAGAGACACGAAGGAGTGAAAAAGATTAAATTTCTTATTCGTGGTGGAAATTATACAGAATGTAATTATTAATTTATACTTTTATTTTATATTATTTTATTTTACTATATTGATGAATTTATTTGTAGTGAAATAAACAATAGGACAATAGGTCAACAACACGACAACAACTATAGGCCACACGGCATCATAATAAATATAAATTGTTTTTAACAAAAGCCGCCTTGTTTATTTCCTCTGTCGCCAAAAATCTTGTTTCGTAACTACGCAACAAATTTTATTTCAATTCTTATGCCAGAAGAAATTGATCGAAGCCGTATATTGGACACGTGCCACCAATTGACTTGCTATTGGTTTCTTAGAATTTTGATAGAACACGCCGACATTCTTAAACTCGTTTAAGCGTGGTCATCCATTTTGTCAGATTTGTAAGAGTGTGTAAAGACGCCATTTTGTAAAAAGTGGCAAGTACAGTTTCTAAGGGGTGTGATTCGCAAATACACACGTGTATTGCTGACTATGCAAAGTAGAAGTCAACGTTCGACGCAAGGTAAACTTCCACAACATTTGAAAGAGTTTTATATGAACATGTCAGGTTCATCTACGCCCACGCGAAGAAACAGTGAAAATGGAAATTCTTTAGGGAATGCCAATGATGACGATAACAATGTCACTGTTGTAGAACAACAGCTAAACAACCCAAATGAAATGATAAGCTGCCTAATGGAGAGGATAAAAACGTTAGAAGATAATCATCAACGAACCATGCAACAGCTGTTACAAAGCGAAGTAAAGAGAGCACATCTACAGGAGGAATTGTCAAGCAGAGATGCTGCGACGAAAACGCCGCCACCTGTTGTAGATGTGTCCCATGCCAGACAACAAGCAGTCATAGTGAATAATGCACTGGACGACAGCGATATTGCTGCTTGCAACGGATCTACAGTACCACGATATACAACGAACGCAGTCTATACTCCAGTATCCCATAGCCAAACACAACAGCCAATAGTCGCTACAACTATTATGACATCAGCTGGATGTCCGTCAACAATGCCGCCGTATCAAGATGGAAATAACCGTTCTAATTTGCCACAATCCAGTACATTAACAAGTTCACTGCCACCGAGTATTGGATATCCAACAATGCCATGTACAACGTTTATGTCTTTACCACATATCGCATATACGTCAATAAATCAAACGGGTATGTACACAAATGCAGGGTTGCAATATGCAACAAATTGTTCAACGTCACAACCAACGTCTATGCCCACACATTCAAATGTTTTTACGCCTGTGGGTGGTTATAATTATGGTGCAACAAGAAAGTTGTATGATCTACCAGAATTTTATGGTCGACCGGAACAATGGCCGGTTTTTATAACAGCATTTAAGGAGTCGTCAAACGCATACGGGTACACTGCTTTAGAAAATACATTTAGACTACAAAAATGTTTAAAAGGGGTGGCACGTGAAGAAGTTGAATGTTTGCTTATAAATCCACAGAATGTTTCACAAATAATCGAGCAGCTCGAATTTAAATATGGCCGCCCTGAGCTCTTGATTAGAAGCCAATTACAGAAAATTCGTGAAATAGCACCCATACATGAAAATCAGTTAGAGAAAATTTTGCCGTTTGCTACAAAGGTACAAAATTTGACTGCCTTTTTAAAAAGTGCTAATGCGAACCAACATTTAAGTAACCCAACATTGATGGAGGAGCTTATATCGAAAATGCCTATGTCAAAGCGTATGGAGTGGGTGTCTTACTCGTCACTGATTGATCCATTTCCTACTTTGGAACATTTCAACGCTTGGATTAATCAGATGGCTAAGGTTATAGCCAAAGTCACACCAATTATCCCATCGACGCCGCCAATGGGTGTAAAATATCAACCTAGCCAATTACCGCATGCAACAATAAAGGGTCATAATGGTCAAACTCGTGGCAATACAAAGCCAGTACTGGCAATGAATGAAATGAATAACGAATATGTCAAGAAACAAATATATTGTGCCAAATGTAATGATTCGCACTACTTGCCAAAGTGCGATCAATTTTTGAAAATGCCAGTAGACGATCGATGGAATTTAGTAAAAAGCAATCGCCTTTGCTTTTCATGCCTGCGTAAAGGGCACAATTTAACACAATGTAAGAGTAAGAAGAGCTGCCATGTTAATGGTTGCAAAAAGCTACACAACGCAACGTTACACCAAGTATTAAATGGTGATCATGAACAAGTAAATATGATACGTCTTAAACCTTTTACGCCAAAGACAACAAAATTGCTCTACAAATTAGTGTCCGTTGAAATACGGGGACCAAACAACAAAATTATGAAAACATATGCATTTTTAGATGAGGGCTCATCGTCAACTCTAATTCATGACTCGGTTGCACTACAGATGGGTTTCAAGGAGAAAAAGGAGCCTCTAACACTGAGCTGGTTTGAAGGAGCATACAAAGAGGTCTCATCTATGTCCGTGCAACTTAAGATTAGGGGCACTGGATGTGAAAAAAGATGGTACAATCTGAAGGCTCATAGTGTACCTAAATTAGATTTGCCATCACAAACGATCAACCTCGGGGAGCTTCATGACAAATTTCATCAACTGAAAAGCCTTCCAATTGCCGGATATACTGATGTCGTTCCTCAAATATTGATTGGATTGGATAATTGCCATTTAACACCCAATTTAAAATCTGTGCAGTTTAATAAATGTGTTATCGCCGCCAACACGCCATTGGGTTGGGCTATTTATGGCCACCCACAGGGAACTTCCGTCACAAGTTCGTGCCGATTCTCGGTCATTTTGCACACTGGAGAAGAAGAACATAAAAATATTGAAAATATTGTTGCCGATTATTTTACCACCGAAAACTTTGGTGTCGCCTTGCCAGATCAGCCGCTTGAATCAAAAGATGTGGTACGTGCGCGACAAATTTTGAAAAATACAACAATAAGAGTAGATGGTCGATACGAAACTGGCCTGCTATGGAGAAATGACAATGTTGTATTGCCAAACAGTTACAAAATGGCATTAAGTCGGCTACACTCCATGGAGAAAAAGATGAAAACTGATAGTAAGTTCGCAAATGCTTATGAAACAGCTATGACAAAGTATATATTAAGTGGATACGCTAGAAAATTGTTGCCATCAGAAATTGAGAAAACTACTCCACACACCTGGTATCTGCCACATTTCGCAGTTTTTAATGTAAACAAGCCTGGAAAATTGAGATTGGTTTTCGATGCCGCTGCGGCTGTCAATGGAACGTCATTAAATTCTGTGCTCCTGAAGGGTCCGGACGAAAACCAGCAACTATTGAAGATACTATTTCAGTTTCGTGAGGGTGCAATTGGTGTATGTGCCGACATAAAGGAGATGTTTTTGCAAATTCGTATACGTGAAACCGATCAAGATGCACAGCGTTTTCTTTGGCGATTTAGTGAAAGTGACCCAGTAGAAATATACTCCATGGTCTCAATGGTATTTGGAGCAACATGCTCACCATGTAGTGCGCAATATGTAAAGAACTTGAACGCAATTGAGAATGCCAGCGACCAGCCAGAAGTTGTCGACACCATTCTAAACAGCCATTATGTTGATGATATGGTATGTAGCTTTCAAAACGAAGAGGAGGCTTTGCGGATTTCATCAGCAGTAAAGACAACACATGCCAGAGCAGGATTTCAGCTTCGTGGCTTTATATCGAATTCATCGTACGTGCAAAATTATTTGAATGAAGATGTTGAGAATCAAGGTCCAAGTGTCAACATGAACACCGCTGACGCCGTCGAAAAGATACTTGGGATGTTTTGGCGTAGCCGTACTGACGAATTTATTTTTAAATTACAATTGAATCGAGTTGATCCTGAAATCATAAACGGCATCAGATGTCCCACAAAACGGGAATTGTTATGCTTGGTTATGTCGGTGTATGACCCGTTTGGAATGCTCGCGAATTTATTGGTTTATGGTAAAATATTGTTACAGGAACTATGGCGTACTGGTGCAAACTGGGATGATGCTATTCCCGATCATATTTATCAGCGTTTTGTGCAATGGGTTCGAGAGTTGCGGCTGGCAAAACAATTTCGCCTGTCCAGATGCTACAGTCCTCAAATATTTCACAGTGGAACAACAATCGAACTTCATATTTTCAATGATGCCAGCCAAGCTGCATTCGCCTCTGTTGCCTACTGGCGCATTGTTACGCCAAATAATATTCAAGTCTGTTTTGTAGCCGGGAAGACTAAGTGTGCACCGCTTAAGGTACTTTCCGTACCTCGTTTGGAACTTCAAGCAGCAGTATTGGGTACACGACTGAAGAACGCTATCATTGAAAGCCACAAAATAAAGCCATCAAGGACAATTTTATGGAGCGATTCGAAAACCGTAATCAGCTGGATAAAATCAGATCACAGACAGTATAAAGCATTCGTTATGCACAGAGTCGGAGAAATTCTCGAATCAACTCACGAAGATGACTGGCGCTGGGTACCTACGAGATTTAATCCAGCAGACGTCGCGACAAGAACAACATATCCAGTTAATTACAGCCCAGACAACAGGTGGATAAAAGGTCCTCAATTTTTAGTAACTGCCGAAGAAGGTTGGCCAAAGCCAACAGAAATGGGCAACCCGATAGTCAATACAGAAGAGGAGAGAAAAAAGTTATGTATGGTTATCATTACAGTGACACTTATAGATTTCAAAAGATTTTCTAGTTATTTACGACTTCAGAGGACTTTGGGTTGGGTATTACGATTTGGTGACGTATCCCGCAAAAGAGCTAGTAGCCATGGTATTTATGAACTGACAGTGTCTGAACTTCACAGGGCCGAAGTTATAATTTGTAAACTGGTTCAACAAGAAGTATATGAAGTCGAAATTAATGACTTAAAGGTGCATGGCAACGTATCCAAGAGTAGCTTAATTGTATCGCTGACTCCACATCTTAATTCTGATGGTGTCTTATGTGTGAACGGTCGCATTGATTACGCTTTGGTTCTTCCTGAATCAACTAGACACCCGATAATCCTGCCATATCGCCACGTTGTGACCGAACTCATTGTTATGTGGTACCATCACAAGTTATTTCATCAGAACGACGATCTTGTAGTCAATGAGGTAAGAAGAAAATTTTGGATTCCTCATTTACGTTCGGCTGTAAAACGTGCAAAGTCTAAGTGCCAGCAGTGTAAAAACAACCGCGCAAAGCCAAATCCGCCAATTATGGGTCAATTGCCAATTGACCGCCTTCAGCCATATGTGAGACCTTTCACATATACGGGCCTGGATTATTTCGGCCCTATAAACGTGACTATTGGACGCAGACGGGAGAAACGGTGGGCAGCTCTTTTCACATGTCTAACGATACGGGCAATTCATATTGAATTGGCAGCCGACCTGTCCACCGATGCTTGCATCATTTGTATCCGCAACTTTGTTAACCGTAGGGGTGTTCCGGTAAAAATAAGATCGGACATGGGAACGAACTTTGTTGGTGCGGATGGAGAATTGCGTCGGGTGAATGATTTATTTGATCATAATTATATACAGAACGAATTAGCCACAAAGAACATTACTTGGGATTTTAACTGCCCTGCTAATCCAAGTAGTGGAGGGTGCTGGGAACGACTGGTTCAGTCCACGAAAAAGGTACTAGCCGTGACCTTGAAAGATATTGCACCTAAAGTCGAAACGTTACGTAGCCTACTAATAGAAGCCGAAAATGTGGTAAATAGTCGTCCACTCACTCACATACCAGTCACACCTGAAAACCCAGACCCATTAACGCCCAATCACTTTCTACTGGGCACCACCAATTCAACACAAACACCTGGTGAGGTGGAACCTATATGTTCTCGAAAACAATACAGGATAAGTCAACAACTGAAGAATCGATTTTGGCGTCGGTGGATCCGCGAGTATCTACCCACGCTAACCAAACGTACAAAATGGTTCGCACCACAGAAACCTATCGAAGTAAACGACGTGGTCATTATATGCGACGAAAACCTTCCGAGGAGCCAATGGAGAAGAGGAATTGTGACTGCAAGGATCACAGCAAGAGACGGGCAAACTCGGATCGTGGAAATACGTACTTCGAATGGAACTTTACGCAGACCGGTCTCAAGACTCGCGGTGCTGGACGTTTGTAGTGAAGTCCCGCAGGATCTTCACGAGGGGCGGGATGTCGTCGACACATAGTGGCACCGCTACTATGGCAACACCTTTATTTTTAAGTTATTCTATATTACTTTATTTTTCCTTTTTTATTGCAACTGTGCAAATGTCGAATTTGAACTTTTTATTGTTTAATGGAAACTCGTGCAGGAGAGACACGAAGGAGTGAAAAAGATTAAATTTCTTATTCGTGGTGGAAATTATACAGAATGTAATTATTAATTTATACTTTTATTTTATATTATTTTATTTTACTATATTGATGAATTTATTTGTAGTGAAATAAACAATAGGACAATAGGTCAACAACACGACAACAACTATAGGCCACACGGCATCATAATAAATATAAATTGTTTTTAACAAAAGCCGCCTTGTTTATTTCCTCTGTCGCCAAAAATCTTGTTTCGTAACTACGCAACATCATCGATTATTCGTTTCGAATAATCATTTGAGTTTAAAATTATTTGCTTCGACATTAACCGAAATAAAGACGATTAATCGATGAATCGGCTAATGGGTTAAGCGAATTAGAAACACTACCACGAACCCAATAGATGTGCACTCTTCTACTGGCACAAAGTCTACCTAAGGAGTACTTGCATCCTTGGAAAATCGATGAATAACAGGTCAATTGAGAAGTCCCCGGCATGACACAAAGATGGCGCTACTAGACTTAAATCGATATGATTTTTAGTTAGCCCTAACCTTCAAAAAACACGTGTATAAATTTGACAGCTGTCGGATCATTAGTTTGTGAATTATAGCATTTTTAGTGAGGCAACTTTTGTTATTGTGGCTTGATGACGAGTTTCCGGACACTGCCCCAGAAAAATCAACCATCAAGGATTGGTATGCTAAGTTTAAACGTGGTGGTTGTTACGGACGAAAACATCAAAAAAATCCACAAAATGATTTCGAATGACCGTAAATTAAAATTGAATGAAATAGCAGGTACTCTGAAGATATCAACTGATCGTGTACATCATATCATTCACGAATATTTGGGTATGAGAAAGCTCTGTGCAAAGTGTGTGCCGCGCGAGCTCACTTTTGACCAAAAAAAAACGACAAGTTGCAGTGTTTGGAGATGTTCAAGTGTAATAAACCCCAGTTTTTGCGTCGATATGTGACAATGGTTGAAACATGGCTCCATCATTTCACTTCGAAGTCCAATCGACAGTCATCCGAGTGGACTGCACGTGATGAACCAACTCCAAAGCGTGGAAAGACGCAACAGTCGGCTGGCAAGGTTATGGCGTCTGTATTTTGGGATGCGCATGGAATAATTTTCATTGACTACCTTAAAAAAGGAAGGTCCATCAAGAGCGACTTTTACATAGCGTTATTGGACCGTCTGAAGGACGAAATCGCCGAAAACCGGCCGCATTTGAAGAAAAAGAAAGTGCTGTTTCACCAAGCCATTGCACAAGTCAGTGAAAAGATTCGATGACCCTTCGCTGAGGGAGGTATAGCTCAAGCAGTTAATCGGAAGTAAAATAAATACACCTTTTATTACATTTAAATAGTAAACTTTATTTATTAACTTTATAAATTTATTAATGTTTCAAGAGCTCTTTACAAAAAAGAAAGAAAAGGTTGACATATAATTAGTTGACACAATTGACATATTTACAAACATATGTGACATTGAAACAACTATCCATATCAATAAAGAAATGAAAGGAAGAACTCCCCCCAAAAATACTTTATCTGGTATGAAATAATGTTGGCAAAGCCTGTTGTTTATTATTAATTCAGTGATAATAAAAATCTCTGCTGATGTGTGTATATTTTTCCACAATATAAGATTTCGTTTACACTACTTTCGAGCGTACTTTTAACTGGATTTCGATCATTGATATTCACTAAAGTAGATTTCGAAATCTAGTTTAAGCTAGGTAAATTTTTGAATCGTCTTTGCTGCTGTCAATAATCTTTAGCAATGAGTCGCAAATTTATAATATTTTATATATTAATTTCTTAAATATTACTTTATTTTAAGGTCCATTCACTAGTCCTGTTATAACAACTTTAAAACTATCAAATCCATCTGATGAAACGATTTTGTTTAAAATTAAAACAACCGCTCCAAAACGTTATTGTGTACGTCCAAATTTCGGTAGCGTTGCGCCAAATGATAAGGCTTCTGTTGAAAGTAAGTAAAATTTGTTTTAAATGTTTCAACAAAATTATTCAATTTTTGTATTTAAATTGCAGTTTGCTTACAACCTTTCATTTTTGATCCTTATGAAAAGAACAAGCATAAGTTTATGGTGCAAAGCATTGTGTGTCCACAGGATGAAGTGCTACAGCAGGATACTAACAAATATGTAAGTATTATAATTTTTTATTTCGAATTTATTTATTTTATTTGGTACAAATAGTATTTAAGTCTCTTAAAGAACCTGAATCAAAAGAAAATAAACATAATAAATATTTTCTACTTAACTGGAATTTGTTTCGTTAAAAATTCAAAATTTCAATAAGGTTATAAAAATTGTATCATTAAAGTTTGATTTCTTTTAATTGAAAATATTTTCGAGCCCCGATTTGCGCCATATTAAAAAAAAAGAGACGGAAGCTGGATTCACTCTCCTATGAAAAACAAACGAATTACTTTCTCGCTAAGAATAATAAATTTTTACGCAAAATGTCTATTAGTCGAAATAAATTGTTTACTAGGTGCATTTTTGTGCCCAAAAATAATGTCCTTTTTTGGTTTCATTTGGAAACGTTTTTTTACTCTGAAACAATTTTCAAATTAAAAAACAGAATAAAAAATATTTTATAAAAAAAATTTTTGCGAAATAATTTTTTTTTCCTGAAATATACATTTATTTAATAAGAAATCGGAAATCGGGGTTTGACTGTATACACTAAATGATTTTGTGTAACGTTTTAATTCGACAACAATTATAATTTTTTTTTTTAATTTATACTTTTAAAGTGGAAGGAAATGCCACCAGATCATTTTATGGATGCCAAATTGAAGTGTGTATTTGAAATGCCAGAAGGTCCACGTGAAAATGTATCAACTACTGCTACTGCTGCTAAAACTGAGGCTTCATTACCTCTTAAAGTTAAAAATGAAGAAAAGGTAAATTTTAGTTTAACATAAAAATAAGATATGAATTCTAATTATCTATCTTTATATAAATTAGATCTTAAACATGGATGCTTCAGATCAGTCTGAATCGCAGACAAATGAACTTAGACAGTTGCGTGATGAAAATAGTATTTTGAGAAAAGAACTTTTAAAATTGAAGGTAAGCCACAAATTTATTATTTTTAGGTGGCGTATATACATATATATATAGTGTTCCTTTAACTCCAACAAGGAGCATAGGTCGTGTAACCAACCTATTTCAAATGGTTTTTTTAAGGTCATAGTCATAAATAAAATGTATGAATGCAAACTAGTGACTTGAAGTACTTTTGAACATTTTATCGAAAACTAATATAATCAAAATTTTGAAATGAAACACATTAAATTTTGTGGGAAATCTATCATTCTATCTACTAAAAATATGTTGTTTATTTAAAATAGTTATAACCTAAAATAGCCATCCTTTTATTTTTTTTTTTTTCACAAAAAAATTATTTTTCCAAATCATATTTTTGTTTTACTTCAACAAATTTATATTTTGTATTTTTCTTTACAGGAACAAGTTATCAAAATTCGATCTTCACCATCTAAACCACCCATGGGTGAACCTTATACTCCTGTTATGGCTGAGAAGCAAATTCCCATGTTCTATATAGCGATTGCTATTGCTGCTGTAATTTTTGGTATTCTATTTGGCAAATTTTTACTCTGAACATCTAATTAGATAAAAAAACAAAAAGAAAAACAAGAGTGTTATATTTTTTTGTGTTTTGCTAGCAGTTAAATAAAAAGGCTGCATGTTACAGAAAAAAATTGCAACAAATAAATTAAAATAAAAAATAAAATCAGTAAAATAAAAACAAAAGATCTAAATCCTTAAGAAGAGCAGCAACTATTTCAAAAAAAAAAATAAATACATACATACATAAAAAAGAAATTAACTCATTAAAATAAAACAATTTGCTTAAACATCAAAAGTTTTTTTCCGTTTTTTTTTTTAATTAGAGTACTTTTTGCTGCTTATTTTTTCCTAAAGGCTCTCTAAATTTTGCGTTTATCCTTTTTTCATTATTTTTTTTTTACTGTTCCTTAGTTCGCATTTAAGTTACAAAAAATAAACAGAAGCTTAAAAACATTCAGGGCTCACTATATTTGGTTAACAATTAACTAGAACTTTAATTGTGTAGTTTTGTCTCGAATTTAAAAACTACGTAAGATTTAAAACCTAAAAAATTTAACAATTGTGTATGTAGTTAATTGCTAACTTGTGTTTGTGTCGACAGTCTAAATCTGCTAGAGATTATATTTCAAAACAAAATTTTAGAGAAACTAATAATTGTTGATTTTTCAAATACAAGTTACTTCTAAACTTTTTACATCACTCCTTAAAAAAATAAAATTGTTTAAGCTTATATTAGGGAGTGGCTATAAGAATATTAAAACTAGTTTGTTTTTCTTTGAAATCATATATTTGTTTAATTTTAAGCTTTTTTTTCTTCACTAGGGTGTGTTTATTTAACTATGTTTTTATCGTATTTTAATTTAAAAACTTTTTAATATTTCGTTTGCATTTTTCAACATAAATTTTTTAATTTATAAATAAATTTGTGCTGCTGGACATTAAAAGAAACAAAAAAATTAATTTTAATTTCTACAAAATACATTTTTTGTGCATATGTTTTTATTTGTTCAATTACTACTTTAAATATTAAAAAATACCTTTTACTTTAAATATAAAAAAATACCATTTTTCGAATATAATAAACTCTGTGTAATGTGTATTTTTTTCATTTGATGAAGTTGGCAGACCAACAAGTCTTTAAAAAAACACAAATCAACACTTTAACCCACAAAAATAATAATTACAAAAGCAAAAATGGTTTTCTTTGTTATTTTAATCTTAAATTAAAACACATTAATATCAAGCTAAAGTAAATAAAAAGAACATCTTAAAAAACAAATTCTTGAGTTTTTAATTGGCTTTTACAACTTTTTCATGCAATTCTTAACATGCTACAAAAGAAACAACAAAACTTAATCATAATTTGAAAAACTATACAAAATATTTAGTAATAAAATCAGAAATATTTAAGATTTTTCTGTAACTATATATGAAATTTGATGAAATATAATAAAAATGAAAAAATATTTAAAAACAAACGGTCTGTTTTGATTGGTGCAAAAAAAATTAATTTGTATCAGCCTGTTTTATTTAGCGCTGCCAGGATGGCAGGGTAGTAGATCAATTTTATTTATACCGGTGATTTAATCACCGTTATTAATTTAACATTTCAATAAGCAGTCATCCGGATTCTCACAATTGTTCTGCTCTTTAAGCCATCACACACGAGAACAATTGTGCTGGTATAACATGTCAGTTTATCGGCAAGCGGGCCGAAGAGAAGGTTTTTTGTTGGCGTAAAGTTTCAACCAGTTTCTACCCCGCACTAGCAGCACAAAACCAATCCAAACCATTTAAAAAACGTTAAATGAATACAAAAAACACTAACACATACAGAACTTTGTATTCGTATACATTTTATGCCAGATGAATATCATCCCGAGTACATGGTACTAATTTTTTGTGGGTATTAAGTACTCGTTACTTTTACAACTACATATTAGACAAACCCTGTTGCCAATTTAGCTTTTTTCTCAGCGAATCCAGCGGGTTTTAAACGCATTTAAGGGTAAAATATGTGATAAGGCTTAAGGGGCCATTAGCCATACGTATATGTAACGTGGAGGAGCAGAAACTGTGTAGTTATAAAAAAACGTATCGGCTGTTTTAGTCCAATACCTCTAATTTTCAAACAACGAATTTTTATTTGTATTTTCATAAATACGAAGAAATTTACAAGTAAATAATTTAGATAAAACTAAAGAATTAGGCTAAACAAATAATAAATAACAGTGAATATTAGAAGTGTTTATCAAAAACAAATTGTACATTTATCTATAACTACTCAGTTTTTCTTCCGTTCCCTTACATTGTGGTACGTTATGTTTACGTATGGCTATCGGGCCCTTAAAGCTACGTTTCCACTAGACGTGTTTTGTATATGTGTTTCCATATTATTATTTTACCAAAACAACATGTATTTCCCAAAGCATGTATTGGAAACACACGAAAAGGTAATTTTCGCGTATTTTTGTTTGCAGATATATACTTGCGTGCTTTTTAATAGTCTGATATTGGAAAAAAGTTGGCAACAGTGTAGTAAAACAAAAAGTAACATTATTATCAAATTTATTACCACCTAGCAACATTTTCTATAATTTTAAACTTTTGTTTAGTTTAAAAATGTTTAAGTTAAAAATTCAATAGAGAGAAGTTAATAAAAACATAAAAAAGGGTAAATTTGATCCAGACACAACAACAAGGTAGACAAATAAGTTTAAATACGAGATACACATCATTGTATTTAAAAGGTGGCCAAAATAAAACTAAATATAAATAAATAAAAAAGAATGTTATTACAAAACTTGCTAATTCATCATGACGCTTATCATTCATATATTCTAGTTTTCATATTAAAAGCACACCAAGTGTGACTGTGTCTGGCTAAAGTTGTAAAAAAATTGGGTAAATTAAGAAGATACAAAGATAACGCAATAAAGGTCAAATAATTAATAAAAAAGTGAAATGAGTGCTAACACCACTTTGGAAGAATGTATATCCTTGCCTATACCCGAGCCTCAATTAATAGAGGTCACGCAGAAAGCTAAAGATTGGGCTATAATGCATGGCGCTGCCATGCGTTCAAAAACAAATTTTAGTCCAGATTCTTTAAATGTAAGTATTAAATCGGGCATAGGTATTAAAAAAAATTTATACTTATGTTTTTTCTTTTACCCACAGTTTGCTCCCTTTCTGTTGACACCCTCTTCATTCCCACGTAAAGAATTTGAAAAAGCAGTGGATTTACAGCCCATTATCAATCGTCTTATGCATAATGTTGCTCATGATGAAGAATTCTTAACCACTACTTTAGCTGAAACCATAAAATTTGATGAATTTACGGGCAATTTATTCAATATCTATAAAAAGGTTTTAGCTAATGGCTTTGGCCAGGTAAGTCTTATAGTTTGAATCTAGTTTTTTATCTTTAATTTCATTATTAATCATTAAATGCTATTGCAACTATGCAACTTATTTATTAAGTTTGGCTGAAGACCACTTTACCGGGAGTTGCTCAACAAAAAAAAAACTGTTAGACCTTCTGGAACAAAACTTTTTTTTGAGTTTGGCAACCGAAACATAAAAGAGTATTGTTAAGTGTTTTGGATCGGTAATGTTATTTTATGTGGTCGAATTACGTCATTCGTTATCGCAATTTTTCGATCGTAATTAGTTTTTTATTTCTGGATATAAAACAAACGGGTTTTTTTGCGCTATTGGTCTTTTAAGGTAAATAATAGTACTTTGAAAGTATTTTGAATTGTCAAGTCCCATTTCACACAGAGCAACTTTTGTTGCGGCAATTCTGGCCAATTCACTTTCAAAGTTACCTTTATGTTCACACAGAGACATTTTTCAGCAACTTTCGTCTACATTTGGTTTAAAATTAATCAAAAACCAAACGAAGAATGAAAAACAAAACTAATTGCCCAGAACAAGGAACTCCGTACCAATTACCACCCCTCTTTTCCCTCTCTCCCACAAACTCTTAGAGTTGCGCAACAAAAGTTGCTCTGTGTAAAGTGAGGCTAACTCTATTTTATGGTTAGTCTTTGCCAACCAACCATGCTTAAAATAATTCTAAAATTCCGTTATCCATTATCACAATGTATGAATCGGTTGCCAAATCCTGAAAATGGCAATTTTTTGTGGAAAATTTATAAAAATCGTGTTGAAATCATCCATTTAAAACTCAATATCAGTTTCTATAAACGCGTTTGTTAAAATTAATATTGTGTGTTTAGATAAATTTCCATAATAATCCTTAATTACATGTGTTTTTTTTATTTTATTTATTATTTTTTATTCACTTAAAATATAGCGCATTTCGTTGGGCATTTTGCGAAGTGATTTGATGTTGGAGTCAAGATGTAAAGACTTAGAAAACAAAAAAGGAATTATTGAAAATGTGAAACCCTGTGCCTACTGTTGCTGGAAACAAGTTGAAATAAATACAATTGCATCCGGCTTTGGTCACTTAGGACCAGCTAGTAGAGCCATACAAAGGTGCCATTTTTTTTAATTTAACTTTTCGTAAATAATCGAGTTCAAGTTGCTTTATTAAATATGTATACTACATAGTGTTGCTTAGCAAGTAGGTTGTTGAACTAAATTTTTTTTATCAAATTTCAGTTTAATTATGGTTTAGGTATATAAAGGGTTCGATAAATTATTAAAATGAGATATGTTGGGAAAATAAACTTTATTTGCAGTAAGGGAAGTGTACACTGCAGTTTGATTTAAAATTAACTAATATTGCAGTTATTATTAACTTTTCATGTAATTTAAATAACTGCATTATTAATTAATTTTAAATGCTATTGGAGCTTATTTTACCAACATCATAATCGGAGTGTAAGATTTACCAATTGATCTTTAAATTTAAAATGTAAACTTTTTGAATCATCTCCAAACGAAAATATTGTAACGTAATAAGTTAAATTACATTTAATTGTATTATATTTTTGAATATTTTCCACACTTCTATATACCTAATCCATATTTATAATGAATTTTTAAAAGTATTATAATATTTTTAATACATATATACATTATCAATTTGTATTTTTAGTGCTTTTTAGATCCTCCATGCATGCTTTCCAAATATAACTTTACAATAATTTGAAATATTACTTGGTATATATTTTTTACTATGGCAAACAGTTTGGCCAGGGATTCTTTTTCGCAACATTTGTTTACGATGATATTCCTTAATACAGTGATTTTCCAAAGAGCAAAAAAATCAAGTTTCTTCTCCCAATGCTGCTACTAAATCATTATCATATATACATATATATTTTTCTATGGTTACAAATCTAATTAACCATTTACTATGTTTATATAATTATTTTAATATTATTTTCATGTCGTTGTTTTTTTTCTGTTTTCTTTGTTTCTTGTTATGTGTACAATTACAGGAAAAATCCCTTGGTATCTTACGGTCTGACTATTTGGCTCACACGTCTGCCGATAATGCTATAAAACAAGTTGAAATTAACACCATTGCCTCTAGTTTTGGTGGCATATCCACACACTTGTTGCCTCTACAGAGGTATTTCTTTTTTATTTTTTTTTTAGAATTAAATTTCACAGTATATTAAAAACACAATTTGTTGGACATCATTGATATTGTGCGAAAAAGAATTGCAGTTTTATTTATTTCACAAGTAGTTTTCTTTTAGAATTAACTTTATGTCATACTTTTTTTTAAATAACATTGCATGGTTTTCTTTTTTTTATATATATTTAAATATGCTATTGGAATAATATGTTGCCTTGTGTGTTTAAATGTCATGTACCCATAGGTATTAGTTTTTTATTAAAAAAAAAAATAATAATAAATATTGTTTTTAATTTTACAGCTTTGCTTTGCGTGAATTGGATTATCCTGAAAAACTTAAGAATGTAAGAGAGATATTAAATATTAATCAAATATTTAAATTATTTTTGTTTATTTTGTTATTTTAGATGCCCGAAAATAAAGCATTATCTGGAATTTGTGATGGTATGATTAAGGCATGGGAGATCTATAACAATACTAAGGCGGTGATTATGTTTATCATCGAGGATATTTCTTATAACATTTGCGATCAGGTATGTTACACCAGGGATGGAAAATATGTTTTCTGTTATTGTACCAACCAGACAAACAAATTGTACTTTTTCGATCTTCACGGTACCAAAATTTTTTCCGCTTTTTTTAACAATTTTATCGTATTGAGTCAGATTTGCTTAGACACTAAAAAGACTAAAAAAAATTTAAATTGACCGGGTGAAACAAAATTTATCGTTAATTTTATGTAGTCGTATAATTCCCACAAAACTGTAAAATTTTACTCTAATTTTTATGTCACACCTTTTTTATGGTTAACCTTTTCAGGATTTGCTATTAAAAAATTTAATAGCTTTTTAACAATAATACACTTTTTTATTATTTTTTTTTTGTTTTGAGAGGTAATTTAAAATCAGCTGTTCAATGTTGCCACTTCCGAATATTTTAGTACAATGTGTATTTGATGTATTTGGTACATTTTATGTGACACCAATTTAGAGCCGGTTCAACTTAAAACTGACTTTATTTTTACTATAGGAGCTGAATAAATAAAAACAGGTTTTTAATTTAAAGTTGCTTTTAAAAAAAGTCGACTTTTTGTTATGTGGTTTTATCAAGTTATAAATTGAAAATTTGAAAAAATTTCAAATTGTACTAAATGAGCCGCGGTAGTACCACGGTACCAACCAAGATAAAAATGTACCAAAAAAAGTACAATTGTACCATGTTTTCCATCCCTGTGTTACACATTTAAAAATGAATGAAAAGAATACTAATGTTCGTATCTTTTTCGCATTTGATGAAATTTTGTATGATTATTCTCTGTTTAAAACTCAAAAAGTACACCCACACAATAGTTGTGTTCGACGTAGGTTACTGCGGGTGCCCGCGGGAACCCAATCTTACCAGAAAGCGTTTCTTGTAACAAAAATTGGGTAAATGAGAGCGTTCATGAGAGAGTAATTGTGTTTCTCATTTTACCAGAACTTACCTGTACTTTATGCGTTCATGAGAGAGTAATTGTGTTTCTCATTTTACCAGAACTTACCCGTACTTTTTGTTTGGGTAAAATGGTAAAAATGTCAATTTTTTGCTTACTCTCATTTTACCAGACTTTACCCAAAATTACCTCGTACAGATCTAATTTTGGAAAACTTGTTTTTTTTTGGTAGCTCACAAGCTTTAAATCAGCTCTAAAAAGATACGTTGTAATGCGTTGTTTCATGGCAAAAACAAATACACGGAGACATCAAGTCATGCTGTCCAGCATGCACTTCTTTAAACGGTAGCAAAGTGGCATGGTAAAAACTACTTTTTCTATGGTGAAAAAGTTTTAAATTTTTATCGAATTTATTTATTTCTTTTGTTTTCATTTTGCTTTTAGAAGCTTTCAAATTGTAAAACTTCAAAAATTTCTATTCTTATGTCAAAAATTCTACTAGCCATATGGGCTAGTGAAATTTTATTCACCTCAAAACTGTCAAAAATTTACCAAGAAGCATACTTTGCTACCATTTTACACACGCACTCAATAATCAAATAAGAAAATTAAAGTTTTTTTGATTTTCATCAATCATTGCACATAACTATGTGATTGTTTGTCTCCACGGCACAAAATTAAATTTAACCTAGAGTTTTATAATGCCCAATTTACACTGTAATGTTAATCTAGTAAATGTCAGATTAAAATCAATTTATACTGCAGAATAAATTTTGTAAAAAGTGGTTTCAACTGCTGATGGTTGCACTGATATTAGGCAATTGATCCACTTTTTACTAAATTAACTTTCCAGTCAAAACGCATTATTAAACATTGCCCACTAAACATAGGTACAGATGTATTGTCCAATCATCTTATTTTAGATATTTCCTTTGTGTGATAATTTATGTTCGAAAATATTGTATAAATTATTGGGTAAACGAACGGAACTAATATTGATGTTATTCTCAACCACTTTAAGTGGGTGCTATTAGTTTATAGTGAATGTTCCTGTAAGCACCTTGCAAAAAGTATATAATTTTCTATAAAATATTTTTCCCGCTCTACCAGAAATTCAACATGGTACAGAGTTCAGCGGCAACATTTTTAAATGAGAGGGCAACATTTTCAAAGTTGCTAAAGTGTTGAAAAACATTAAATTTGGGGTATGCAGTGCTGCCACATAAACAGTGTAATTTTTTATCCCAGTTTTTGGGGTTCTTAACTGTTTACCAGTTTTTTCATGAAAACAATTTTTTTTCAAATTATTGCATTTTTTATAGGTTTATAGTTATATGTTGCAACAATTAATTGCATATTTATTCTCTTTATTATATATTTTTACCATAGAAATGGAAAATAATGAATATGAATAGACATAGTTGGTCAAAGTGTGTGTACACACTTTAATACTTTTCATGTCACAATGTTATATTTGAATTCGTAACTATTTTTTAATACAATTGCAAATTTTTGTTGTATTTTTTTACTTTATTAGACATGTCTAATTTTATTAAAAATAAATAGTATATTGAACAAATATTATATTTTTATATTAAAAATCTGAAAAAATACATGAATAAAATAAAAAAAACATATTTTTTATGAAATAATCTGAAAAATCTCTAGCATCCCAAAAAACGGCAAAAAAAAAGTTAAAATTGGTTATATGGCAGCACCGCTAAACACTACTAAAAGTTGCCGACAAAAACTCACCTTTGTTGCCGCCAAACTATGTTCGTGTTCTAAGAGAGTACTAAAAAGGTCGTGAGAGAGAAACATACTCTTGAGATTATATACTTTTTGCACCTTGCCGCACAAAACAGCAGACAAAAAAAATAACAGACCGATTTTGTTGTTGTTTCGTATCGGTAACTGTTGTAAACACATTTTTAAATTTTCGCTTTTTTTTTGTATTTTTTCAATTTCTATGCAAAAAAAAAATAAAAATCAGACTACGTCAGTGACTTAAGAATTTACTCGTATTTAAAAATGTCTTTATATTTTCGGATGATTTTTCTTAGCTCCATAATATCATCCGATTTTGCCTTAAACAAAGATGTGATGAAATGGTCACAAGGGTTTTTATGGCAGCCTGGATTTTTGAATTATATTTTTCTTTTTAAATACAATAAAGTATCTTTCCATCACAAAAATAATTTATTTAATAGCCCTGGAGAAAATTGTATCGTTTATGAACATATATTGCTTTAGCTGATCATATATTTTAATATATAACCATATGTATGGTCTCATATATTACCATATAAGTTTGGATTCGGTCAGCTATCATATATTGGATATCCAACCTTACTTTTTGACCTTAAATACAGTTATTTTTTATATTTGCTTTAAAATTGATTTGACATGGATTTCTAACTTTTCCTCTTTTCCCTTATTATTCCAGAGATTCCATGAATTTTATATACGTGAAAAATGTCCCCATATTAAAGTATTAAGATGCACCCTAACTGAAGTCCACAACACCGGAAAATTAGGCCTTAACAAAGAGCTTATTGTGTATGTATAAATGACAATACTGTTTAGGAAAAGGAGTGATCGCTAATGCAGATAAAACAATAGAATTTACAATTAATTTTTACAACAGAGAAAAAACTTTGAAAAAGAAAAACTATCCTAGAACCAATGATTGACAATTAATGACTTCTTAAGTACTACTATCAGATATGTCTTTATGGGGGATTATCTGTAGATTTAAGTTTTTCTATTTAAACAACCTTTGTAGTGAATAAAATATTAAGAAACATCACATGTTCTTAGCAAAAATCTAAAGTTGCTTTAGTACCGTTAGAATATAGACAGTCTGACCAATTAAATTCTATGATAGATTTTTTCAAAGTTTTCTTTTTCTATCTGTTGTAAAAATTAATTGTAAATTGAACAAAAATGAAAATAAAAATTCTGCACATCATACATATTTTTTTTATAAAAATAATTTCAAATAACACAAATTCTACTTGCAGTGGAGATTATGAAGTTGCTGTTATATATTTTCGAGCTGGTTATGAACCTGGTCATTATCATTCCAATAATGAATGGGATGCTCGTTATTTAATGGAATGTTCTACAGCTATTAAGTGCCCTTCCATACAGTATCATTTGGCTGGTACCAAAAAAGTTCAGCAAGCTTTGGCAGAACCCGAAATGTTGGAAAGATTTATAAACGATCCTGAAGAAATTAAAGCTGTTGGTAAAATATTTACTGGTCTATATTCACTGGAAGATAATGATGTAGGTAATGCCACTTATGAAATGGCATTAAAAGAACCAGAACGTTTTGTATTAAAGCCACAACGTGAAGGTGGTGGTAATAATGTTTATGGTGTAGATATTGCAGATTTCTTAAGGGTCAGTATATTTTGCACTTATAAAAAGTTGTAAAAGCTGTACAATTAAATGAATTTAAAATTTTAACAGAAAATGTCACGCATGGAACGTTCAGCTTGGATTTTAATGGATCTTATACAACCACCCATATCCAAAGGTTATATGGTACGTCCTGGAGGAGTTATGCCTCCTCCCGTTGTTGATGTTGTCTCCGAATTGGGTATTTTTGGCGTTGTTATAGGAGATGTGGATAATATTATTTGCAATTATCAAGCTGGTCATATGTTACGCACAAAAATAGCCACTGCCAATGAGGGTGGTGTAGCAGCCGGTCTTGGAGCTTTAGATAGTCCATATTTGGTGGACTAGTTATATATTGGCATTTCTTTTTAATTGAAAAAAAAACACATTTATTTTGTATATTAAAATTAATACTATATTTAAAGCAATAAATCTAAGATTTATACAAGAAAAACAATTTAAAAAATATTCTTTTTTATTTTCTCGCAAAAGAACAAACACAACTCATATACAAAATTTATATTAAAATATAAAAAATCACTAAACGAATATAAGGTAATTAAAATATAAAACGTAAATTACACTCACTACAATTTCGACATAAAAAACAATTAAATTTGCACCACACAACACTTCTTAGTATATTTGACTACTTGGCCTGAGCATCGGGACAAGCCATTTGATAAAGGAATTGTATTATGGTTCTTGTGGGACGGCCAGTCATACGTTCTTGTAGCAAATATGGTATTGTACCAAATCTAGTTAACATACCAACACCGCGAATATCCAAATGTGCCCAATCAACACATGGTACAAATTCCTTAAAAACAAAAAAAAAAAAGAATTTTAAAATATAATAATAATCTTTTTAAATTTAAATATTTGTTTTTTGCATTAAAAGATTTGTTCTTTTACGTTATTGCGGTTACAACAATTTCATACAATTTTCCTTAGGGGAACGTTTTTGGGCTGGTTTGGGTTACAGCGGTAATGTACGGGCACATACATAAATAACTTACATGTAAAATAGCAGCTGCTAAACAACTGGATGCTGGACCTATGCCGTTATTACTAATATCGAAGCTGATGTTATCTAATAGAGAGAAAAAATCACAAGAGTCTTAAAAATTGGAATAATTTTAAACACTTTTAATTTACTTGTAACAAGTTTTTTATAGTAATGCCATAATGGCAAACGCCACACACGATCACCAGTAAGGGATCCAGCTTTTTGGAATTGTTTCCAAATATAATGGGAATTAGAAAATATACCCGTAGCTCCACCACCCAAACCTTTAACAACACCTGTGCCTAAAGTAGCTACATCCACAACTAGACGAGGCTTGTAAGTAGTTTGAGCATATAGTAAAGGATCAGCCATGACAACAACACCTGCCTTGTCAGTATCCTTTAGATGAAATAGAAATTTATATAAATGAAATCAATTTTGCTAAGAGCATAAAAACTAACTTTTATGGCCAAGGTTCTGCCATTTAACAAAGTAACTACGTCACCGGGCTTGCAAGCCATACCAGAAGGCATATTTTCACACAGAGGTATAACGGCCGAAATGTTAATTGGCAACGAGAGAGCAGCGGCCGCACGTATGGCAGCAACACACACAGCAGCACCGGCCATAGAACCACGATATTCATCCATACCCTTACAAGGACGTAAACAAATGCCACCACTACAACAAAAAAAGTGGAAAAAAGGTTCTTTAATCAAAAATTAATTTTTTCATACTGATCCCAAAATACGTAATTTTCTTTTAATTTTACAACTTAAAAATTCCATTAAAAATTTTAAATCGAAAAGTTGAAAAACACGAGATTACGTATTTTGGGGTTCAGTATAAACGCATCATTTTGTAAGTACATTTTGAAATTTCAAATAAAATATATTAAATTGATTTTTTTTAATTATAAATGTTAATTTTGAAATTTTTTGAATTTCCGTTAAAAAGGTGGTAAGCAATCGTATTTACCTGTTAAATGTCATGCCTTTGCCCAACAACAAAATAGGTTTATCTTCGGGTGCTGTACCACAATAACTTATTTCCAACAACACTGGTGGTTCACATGATCCTTTAGCTATTGTTAGGAATGAATTCAAATGCTGTTGTTCGATCCATTCCATAGTACGTATTTCTACAGTTACGCCACATGGACACAGAGCATCAACAGTGGCCTGAGCAAAGGTTGTTGGTGTCATTTGATTTGCGGGTGCATCACTTAAACGTCGAGCTAAATTTTGTGCTTCAGCCTTAAAGAGTCCACGCGTCCAAGCATCAACATCAGGCGAATCATATAACTCTAATTTAGGTACCAGTGTACGATTCTTTTTCTGCTTATTGTCGTTGTAACGCCATATCGCCAATGCGCTACCTTCTGCAGCTTGTTCTGGATATTCCATGGAATCGACAAATACTTCGGAGCAACCTTGCATTTGTAATGTGCGGGCACCAACTCCAGCTGCTACACGAGCATTTTCCTTTAAATTAATAGCAAAAGTGTGAAAGTTTTTTTTTTTATGTATTAATCCTTTAACGACTAAACTTAACCCGCTAGGGATTTTTTGACAAAAACTCTTTGAAGGCATGCACCAATAGCTAAAAATACATTAAATACTGTTTTGGCGCTTTACTGCTCCCCGATTGGAAAAACTTAGTACAAAAGCTAAATTTTAATGGATTGTGGCTTATGAATGGGCTAAGACTTTTTACAAAATTTTAATTTGCATTAACCCTTTTAATAAAAATTTAATACTAAATTTATACAAATAAAAAAAAAAAAACGAAAAGTGACAAAAACAAAAATTTTAAATTTTGACTGTGATGACCATGTAAGGCGCTGAGATCCCTTTGGTATCGATTAAAACATATTTCTAAATTGCAAAACATGAAAATGAAACATATCTCTCATTTACTACAAGACTGTCATAATTTAAAAATATCGATTTTGGAGAAATGCGCTTAAAATAATGTTAATTTAGCATAAATATTGAGAAAAATACAAAACACTTTTGGTCGCCATTTCATGGGAGACAGAGATATCAATAGCATTTTGATGTTTTAGATTCTGGTGTGGCCCATATTTATGCATCATCACGTTTTTTGACTTTTCACAGTCTTGAAGTAAATGAGAGATATATAAACCATTGATCGTCAAAGGGTAAAAAAAAAAATAAAAATGTACAAACATTTTATTAAGATATATTAAAAATAGTAATATCTATTTATGGAAATTCCTAAACTTTGGTTAAATTCTTTTATTTGAAACTATTTTTTTAAATTCCGTTCAAGTCAAAAATAAAAAATTAGAGAAAAAATAATCAGTAGGCGTTTTTATATTAAATTGAATTCGACTCTGGCAAAACCCGTCCTTTTAAAAACAAGTTGCGACAGATATTTTAAAACACTTTCAAGAAGGACGGTTTTTTGCCACAAACCAACAGGTTTAACCATACAGTTTTACTCGTGTGTATGGCCGCCCTTAAATTATAAATAAAATTTTGTATAAAGATTTTTGTGTCAAAATTTTTTTTTTAAATTTTTTGCCATTTAGTTTGACATTTAAGTTAAAAAATAATATAACCAAAAAATATGGAATTTTCTTACCATGCCCTCATCAATCATTTCCAATTCATTAAAACCGGCACCTTCCCGACCTAATCCAATTACCGCAACTGATCGAAATTCTTGATCTATATTGTTAAATACCTTGCCTCTGCCCAATTGACCGGTAATATTACATCTAAATAAGAATAATTATTTACTCACTATCAAAATCAGAAAAATTTGATAATTACTCTTTAACAAGCTCCGATACTTTGCCTTGAACGCGATCATCAAATTTTTCTCCACTGGTTGTTAGTTTAGGATCTTTATCACCTTCTTTTTGGTAAACGCCAACAATTAGGCCTTTCTGTTTTTTCCGCAAAAGATGATGTAATAATTTCAAAATTAGATCCAAAAATTAACACTATTGACTTGCTTTTTATCCACTTTTATTTACTTACCGTTACCCGCGGATCATCTATGGAAGCATAGTACCTTGCCTGTGAACTTTGAATCTTTTGAAAATTATTGCATCTTATAAAAGATCGTGCCATCCAGTTTGATAAGCGTAATGAGGACATTCTATTTGTTTTGGTATGTTTAGCTGATTTTATTTAATTTAATTATTTTACTTAAAAATTTTCAACAAAAAATTGAATAAAATTTTGATGCTATTGTTGCTTTTTCAAAGCCTATCTAGTTTAATTTGATTTGAATTTTTTTAAAGTGAATATGTAATTTTTTTGAATTACTTGACATCAAACAAAGTATCGATGCTCATAAATGGATACTTTAGCAATGATTTTTTTTTTAACATTTAAAGATTAGTGCACCAAGATATTCTTTTTTTATTCTTTTGGCATCCTGATTTCAAGTTGTAGAAACTTGGTATTCAAGAAGTGTCAAATTAAGACGATTCGATAAAAAATTAAAATCTGTCTACCAATGGTTAAGTCTCAAATAAACATCACGAAAATTCAAAAACTAGCAGAATTATATTCCCTTCTAGGTGTATTTTTATATAACGAGTCATTCTACAATAAGTGGAATTCTCCCTAAATTTCCAATAGACGTTCCAGAATACGCTCCAAAGTTCATGATATATTATAGACATCAAAAGTGCATAACATGCTTATTATGCCACACTACGCATAATTTTTTATACCCTTCACCATAGGTGGAAGGGTATATATAAGTTTGTCATTCCGTTTGTAATTTCTACAATATTGATCTTAGACCCTATAAAGTATATATATTCTGGGTCCTTATGAAGAGCGAAGTTGATTTAACGATGTCCGTCTGTCCGTCTGTGTGTTGAAATGGGTTTTCCGAAGAACCCAGACATGATGAGGACTTGATTCTTTTTTATTTCTGTTACATGTGATCCATTTCTGTTTGCTATTAAAAATCAGACAGATCG
Organism: Eustalomyia histrio; assembly: GCA_949748255.1. Taxonomy (NCBI): domain Eukaryota; kingdom Metazoa; phylum Arthropoda; class Insecta; order Diptera; family Anthomyiidae; genus Eustalomyia; species Eustalomyia histrio. Next base: position 15,002,183 of record OX456525.1, on the reverse strand, counting down.
GTTAATAAATGGCTGAGATATTAGCAAAAAACCAGGACTACCTCTAATTTTTCCAGTAAAATCCCTTTGTTTAATATGTATGTAGAATTTTGAGCATAACAACACATCCATGTGTTAAAATTCTTTTCTTTCATCTCCACCTTTTATACACAAACAACACACATACAAAGATTTGTCATTTAAATAAAAACCAAACAAATCTCTAATTAACGAAGACTTTTATATATGTACCTCTATTGACGATGATTTTGTGTGAGCTTCAATAGCTCAGTTGTCTAGACGCTGTGTCACAAATACTTTTTTTTTTCTCTAAGGCCGTGGGGTTCGAGGTTCAAATCTCGGTGAGGTCAATTCACTTTTTTTTGTACATTTTTTTTTTTTATTATTTTCTTAAGACTTTTTTTTTGCTTATTTTTGTTTTTTTTTTTAACATTTAATAATTAATTTATATAAAATTTTATATTAATAATTAAAATTCTTTTCTTTCATCTCCACCTTTTATACACAAACAACACACATATAAAGATTTGTCATTTAAATAAAAACTAAACAAATCTCTAATGAACGAAGACTTTTATATATGTACCTCTATTGACGATGATTTTGTGTGAGCTTCAATAGCTCAGTTGTCTAGACGCTGTGTCACAAATACTTTTTTTTTCTCTAAGGCCGTGGGGTTCGAGGTTCAAATCTCGGTGAGGTCAATTCACTTTTTGTTTTACATTTTTTTTTATTATTTTCTTAAGACTTTTTTTTTTTGCTTATTTTTGGTTTTTTTTAACATTTAATAATTAATTTATATAAAATTTTATATTAATAATTAAATAATCCATAAATAGGCTAAAAACATCAACATTTTTATAAAAACCCTCTGATACAAACAAAATACAAACGTTTTTATACCTTTCACCACAGGTGGAAGGGTCGCGGGTTCGTTAAGATTTTTTTTTTGTTTATTTTTTGTTTTTTTTTACATTTAATAATTAATTTAAATAAAATTTTATATTAATAATTAAATAATCCATAAATAGGCTAAAAACATCAAAATTTGTATAAAAACCCTCTGATACAAACAAAATACAAACGGTTTTATTTCTATTTTTTGCTCCGATTTAAAAGAATTTATAAAAAGATTTTTAAACCATTTTATTTCTCACATATTAAGAAAATTTTATACATAATTTACCTTTGAGTGCAACTATTTTAGGTCATAACTTATAATAATTTATAAAAAAAATTATAAACTATTTTCCTTCAAATTTTTAAAATTAAGCTAAAGAAATTACAAATATTTCTAATAAAAAAGCGAAATAAAATCCTAAATGCAAATTTGCCAGCTAAATCAAACTATTTTGTAGAAATAAAACACATGCAGTTCTAGTGATTTCTTTTAACGATTTGTTGAAATTCTTTCACCTCTTAACCTTTTATACACAAACAACAAACACTATTCTAGAGCTGTATTATGACCTATGGATACGTCTTATATAGCAAAAGATCGAAAATCTTTAGTATAACATATTTGCTGAAAAACTCGGAAATATCGGTTCAGATACAAAAAAGTTATGCCCAAAACATACATTTTTTTAAAATACATATTTTCTGGAACCATAAATCTTCCCGAGTCCAAGTTTTATCTCCAAACTAAATGGTTAATTTCCTCTTAAAGGCGTCCGTATATAAATCTGTCCATTTCATATATGTCCATATATAAACTTCAGTTTTTTCCCAACCATGGTGAAGGGTATATAAGATTCGGCATAGCCGAATTTAGCCGCTCTTACTTGTTTAAGTTGTCTTTAGATTTGCGATCTTTGGTTTAATTACAGGAATATATAGAAAGACGATCGCTATACTTAAACGTTGATCCATTATTTTTGGTAGTTACAAACTTCATCAGAAATTCATTATACCCGCATTATTCACGCAGCCTTGTAGGGTATAAAGAGCGGTCATATGACATAAACAATTTGTTATAAAACATAAATTTGGCGCTTCTCTTGTAGTTACTTTTTTTCTAATTTGATCCCTTGGCGACTAATGGAGCATATATGTATGTCCCATACATTTTTTTCAGAGAAGTTTAAAAAATATTTTTTACTACACTAATTTGGAAATGTTTTGTTGGTAAAGTCTTTATTACATCTGCTTTAAAAAACAAAACGAAGTATACAAATTTTTATATTTTTAATAGAAAAACTCTGGTAAAGTTGTTTGAAAAAGCAGGTGTCATATACAGTTATGTGCGAAAAAATAGGGACACTTGCATGCAACAAATTAAAAGTAAAAAAACACACTTACATTTTGGAAAGAAACTAACAATATTATTTTTAGATTATAGTACAATATATATTATAGTTGAATGTGAATATAAATAGGGACAGTAAGAAAATGGTTTGAAATATTATTAGTATTTTATATTTTTTTATGGAAATATAACAGTGGTCATTGTATCTAATAGATGTACTCATTTCTGTATCATATTTATGTAAATAAATGTACCAAGTATGGAGCCAACTGTGGAAAAGGTATGGGATATAGAAAATCGGAACAGATTGCCATATGCATGGAATTTTCAAATTTTGTTTGTGCCAGGCTACATCGTTGGTATTGTTTATCAATTCTAAGCCATACAAAAGAAGACCTGGTCAATATTAAGTCCTTAGAAAGCTGATTTACTATCGAAAATCGGAAATTATTTACAAATTTTAAAGAGGATCGCTAAATTAATTTTTTTATTGTGGGTTTTTAATTCACATTGCAATTATTAGTTGATAGTTTTTAAAAGTAGGCGTGTTAGGCTAGATAATGACATTTAGAGATTTATTCTACAATTTGTAATTTTAAATTTCAAGACCAAGTAAATTATATGTACGGTTTTACTATATTCCTAAGTCGAAGCATCCGGATAATAAATGATACAATTAAAGCGGAAACGATCAAATAACTCTTGTTTGTTAATTTTATTATCAAATAAGTAAGACATTTAAAATATTTAAGATTTAAATCTTATTTTACATCATCATGATTTTTTTTTGGTATTTTTATACTATTTCAAGAATTAAGTAGAATTAAGATTACCAAAAACTTCTTTCAACGTCTGACAATTAAAAATTATAAATGTTAAAATAAAAACATTGATGCATTCAGTTAGCTAAATTCGTCTACTTTTAAAAACTATCAACAAATTATTACAATGTGGATTGAATCCCAAAAAACAAACTTTAAGTTTCGATGCTCTTTAAAATGTGTAAATAATTTCCGATTTTCGATAGTAAATCAGATTTCTATGGACTTAATATTGATCAGGTCTTCTTTTGTTTGGCTTACAATTGATAAACAATATCAACGAAGTAGTCTGGCACAAACAAAATTTTAAAATTCAATGCATATGACAATCTGCTCCGATTTTCTATATCCCATACCTTTTCCACAGTTGGCTCCATACTTGGTACATTTATTTACATAAATATGATACAGAAATGAGTACATCTATTAGACACAATGACCACTGTTATATTTCCATTTTCTTACTGTCCCTATTTATATTCACATTCAACTAAAGGAAATTATAATACTTTTTAATGTTGTTTTTTTCAATTGCAACAACAAAGTTTGAATTGTTGCTTAAAATGAAGAATTGTTGTTGTACTATAATCTAAAAATAATATTATTAGTTTCTTTCTAAAATGTATGTGTTTTTTTACTTTTAATTTGTTGCATGCAAGTGTCCCTATTTTTTCGCACATAACTTTATATGTATATATTAATTCCTGTTGTTCCTACAAGGAGCAAAGAACATAGGGTGTCATATAGGCTGAAGCAAAAATTGTAATTTTTCCAGCAGTTTAAGCTCGGAATTGATTCACCATACTATAACATATCCTTTGTACACTTCTGTTCTAATTGCTGGGCTGGATCCAGTTTTTTGCGTAAGAATTACTGGGTGTGATAGCATGTTGATTTATTTCACATTTAGACTAAGAACTCAATATTGAAGCATGTATTAGGTCATGCATTTGAAAATAAAACTCTAATTTCTTCACTTTTAAATGTCTTTATTTTTTATTAATTAGAAAAAATTTACATAATTTTGTACTAATTACGTTAATTGCGTTAAGCAATCGCATTTGTCTTTTTAATTTATATTTGGCTAAATAGCAGTAAACTACTATGGGTATTAACAATAATTATAATTATTACTAAGCATTTGTATTTTTATATCAATATTAATTTAGTTTTAATTATTATTTTATTATTCTATGTTTTCTGGACATATTTTCGATAAGTATTGTCTAATAAATAATCGGTAAAATGATCAATGGGATGTACAATGAAAGGTATGGAAGATATACCAATAACAACTGGTAAAAATTTGACTACAGATTTTTTGGCATTGGCTTTTCGCAATAGTTGGCCACTGAAGTATGTGAGTCTAGGGAAATATATTAAAATTATTTTAAATTTTCTACATTCAAATTGGAAATAGTGTAGCAATATGAGAAATAAGTTTTTTCAAAGTGTACCATACCTGTTAATGGTATATCCAGGTATCATAACAGAAGCTAGCATTTGCCAAATAAAAACATCTGCGGCAATTATACTTGCATTGGCTATGGAAGAACTTTGTTTATATTCTTTTAAAGTTTTATCAACTGTATCGGCCGCAGCATAGCCTGTGGCTACAACATAAGAGCCAGTAACCACTTTACGTGGTACCAAACTTCGAAAAGATTCCCCAATTTCATTGGCATAACCTAAAAAATAAAAATCAGGAAAAGCATGCATAATTTCAAAAAAAAAAATATTAACAATTCACCTAAATATCGCACCAAGGTATCACGGTATAAATCCTTTTCATGTTCCATTGTTTCAATTTTATAGTTATCAGTATTTTTTTTTATTACCAGCCTGTCTTTACTATCAGCTTTCGTTTTACAATTCCCCTTTGTTTATTATGTAATTTATTGTCTTGTAATTTCATAACTTTTTAAAAATATTTTTATAAGCTGTATTTTATCATACATATTCCAATTTACTTATTCGTTTAATACTTCCGTTTCCGCTTCTTTATGTGTGAAATGAATTGAATCGAAAACCGTTAAGTCTTTAGTGCGTTTGTATTTTTTGTTAACAATTTTTTCATGTCCACTACTACTGAAACACTGTGCTACAACAACAACAAAGGCTAATCAAAACAACTTTGCGATAAGATATATTTATTTATTTTATAACAGCTGCTTTCTAGTCTTGACACATATTTAGCGATTTCTAAATGTAATAGAATGATTTTGGTTTTTGATGTCATACAAATTCACTGCATACATAAAAATGAATAAAATTTCCAAAAACTAGAGTAAAAGTTTGCAAACTTTCAACTACATAAAATTAAGGCAAACTTTGTCAAAACGCTTATGCTGCATACAAACCTAGTTCTTTAACATGTGCTTAGCTATTCTATCTGTAAAATGGGTTTCGGTTGTGAATATTAATCTAAAACAAAATAAAGCTAGTGTTATAAGATTTTAGATAAAGCATTTTTTGGGAACATAGTTTTTTTTCGATCTTCTTGATTTATATTTTGGTTTACAATGAGCTTATGATCTTTTTTATAAAAAATTTATTATAATTATTTATTTATTTATTTGTACCACATTGGATGACTTCTTCAGGGAATTTTTTTCCATAATTTATAAATAAAAAGCTTTTATATAACGATTTTCAACAAATTTTTCCCACCTTATTTTGTTATTTGGGTTTTCAGTTTAAATTTTTTTCAGAGTAAAAAAAGATTCGTGACATGTGGCAATGCCAGAAATACTCAGTAATGTTTGCCATTTCATCATGATTAGACTAACAAACGGATAACGTTTTGTCTGAAAAATGTCTCTATCGAAAAATTGTTTTCAGCCACGAACTCATTCGGCTCAATGGGTACGTCAACAAACAGAATTGCGGAATTTGGTGTGAATGCATCCTGTTTTTGGGCCGGCGGTATCATTGGTCCGTACTTCTTCAAAAATTTCATCGTTCTTACATTCAATGGAGCAAGGTACCATGCGTGTCTCATCGAAAAATTTCATTGCTTTCAAGTAGTGGCAGAAAATCGGTTAATAATAATTAATTTAAAATAATCCAAGTGTTGCGACCTAGTGTAATTTAATAAATACAACACTGCATTCAGCAATTCACAAATGTCAATGAAAGCAAAACAATAAGAAAAATGTCAAAAGATGAACGCCAGTGCTGCCAGAATTTTTATTTCATAATATACTAAATCACCTAAAAATTTATTCTTAATCACCTAAAAAAATGCTGAAATCTTCTAAATCGTGAACAAATAAATTTATGCCAAAATTTTGCCAAGACAAAAACTTTAGCAAATAAGGCAAAATTTATCAACCCAAATATCTGCTAAAATAAATTTTTGTTTTAAATACACGTTTTGTGCAGTTTTTTAGTTAAATCCTTCGAAAAATTAGATGAAACAATATGCGAAAATTGCTTTTTACAAGCAAAATATTTTTTTTTTTTAAATAAACTGCATATTTTTTGCTAAAATAAATTCCTAAACTCAATTTGTAAAACCCGCAGAAAATATACTAAAATGGCAGCACTGATGAACGCATCATCGTAATTTTTTGCGTGTTGTGTGAGGATTGAAAAATTTGTGTCTTGATAAAAGAAGCTAAAATTTATGATAAAGTAGGATAAAAATCAATAGAAAACTTAATAAATTTGCCATAACAAAGTAGCAAGGTAAACAAATTATAAAACAGACTATTAAAAATAAAGTGAAAAAAATATTTCAATATTCAAAGCTACTAAATTTAAATAGCATTGCATTAGTCATTCAATTGTTTGTGCAAATTCTTTATATTTTTTTCGTCATTTGTGATTATTGTTAGTATTATAAGGAATGATAAAAACATAGAAACATGTTTGGCAAATACTAACTCTGAAATACCATAACCAATACAAAACCTTTCCAAGAACTACCTTTAGCCTTAAAATGCCTATAACCAAACAACTTAAAATTTGTTTAACCACAAAATACCCTATCGAAATTATAAAAAACAATATTGTTAATCCTTAAATACCAAATTGAAAAAATTAAAGTACTGTTAATCTTTTAATACTTTGACGAAAGAACTTGAAATTTTCTATTTCTGAATATTATAAAGCTGAAATTTTAAGCTTTTTTGACCAGCTCTTGTTGTTGTTTACATGTGTAAGGGTTAACATGGTGACGGTCGTAATAAGGTGTCAAAAAAGTACAAAATTCCGCTTGACTTAAAATAACCTTTCGAAATACTTAAAAGTACCGATTATCCTAAAATTACCTAACGATAACCTTGAAATTACCTAACGAAATAATTTTAAAATACCGTTATCCAATAACACTAACCGTATGAAACGGTTGACAGCCCTGCAAAGAAGTGAAGTAGAAAACTTATTTTTGTAACAATATTTTCTATGATGTCACAATAAAACAGTTTCTATACTCCTTTTATTTAAATTTTTATTGATTTGTGTTTTTTTTTTGTTTCAGAGATTGTTTGTATTTGCAATGGCTTCAGGTACTACACTTCAAAAGGCCATCGATTTAGTAACCAAAGCCACTGAAGAGGATCGTAATAAAAATTATGCTGAGGCTTTACGTTTGTATGAACATGGTGTAGAGTATTTTTTACATGCTATTAAATGTAAGTAGAGAATGAATGTTTTTTTGGGAACTCTTAATATTATTTCATTTGGCTTTAAGATGAGGCTCAGGGTGAAAAGGCTAAAGATTCCATAAGAGCCAAGTGCTTGCAATATTTAGATCGTGCCGAAAAACTTAAGGAATATTTGAAAAAGGGTAAAAAGAAGCCAGTCAAGGAAGGTGAATCTAGTTCCAAGTAAGTTTTAGAAATAATACTGTTTTTGTGCGCGTTCTTTATAGTTTCTCTTTTCTCTCACAGAGACGATAAAGATAAGAAAAGTGATAGTGACTCAGATGGTGAAGATCCTGAAAAGAAAAAGTTGCAAAGCAAACTTGAGGGGGCTATTGTTATTGAAAAACCCAAAGTAAAATGGTCAGATGTTGCTGGTTTAGATGCTGCCAAGGAAGCTCTTAAAGAAGCTGTCATCTTACCCATTAAATTTCCTCATCTTTTTACTGGTAAACGTATACCCTGGAAGGGTATATTACTTTTCGGTCCTCCTGGTACCGGTAAATCATATTTAGCCAAAGCTGTTGCCACGGAAGCCAACAATTCCACTTTCTTTTCGGTTTCCAGTTCAGATCTCATGTCGAAATGGTTGGGTGAATCTGAGAAATTGGTTAAGAATCTCTTTGAATTGGCCCGCCAACATAAACCCTCGATAATTTTTATTGACGAAATTGATTCTATGTGTTCGGCACGTTCTGATAATGAAAATGACAGTGTTCGTCGTATTAAAACTGAATTTCTAGTACAAATGCAAGGTGTGGGTAATGACACCGATGGTATTTTAGTATTGGGTGCCACAAATATACCTTGGGTTTTGGATTCGGCTATACGTCGTCGTTTTGAAAAACGTATTTATATACCCTTGCCGGAAGCTCATGCTCGTCTGGTTATGTTTAAGATACATTTGGGCAATACAACACACGTGTTGACGGAGGAAAATTTAAAGGAATTGGCTGGCAAAACAGAGGGGTAAGTTATTTTTATTTATATGAATGTATATATATATATAACGATTTCGAGTTAGAAAATGAGAATATAAAATTTTTAAATAGAAAATGACCCCTTGAAAACTAAACAAATTTCTATATAATGTCTCTAATAATAATTACAATTTGATTTGGTTTTCGGCGAAATTAAACTTTGATAGATATTCAAAATACAACACAGTACTTTTCTCTATTTAGGGCGTGTGTCAAACGGTAGCAAAGTGGCATGGTAAAAAATATTTTTTCTATGGTGAAAATGTTTTAAGTTTTTATGTGTGAAAAAGAACCAAATTTATTTGTTAGTTTTGTTTCCATTTAGATTTAAGAAGCTTTCAAACTTTAAAACTTCAAAAATTTCTATTCTTATGTCAAAAATTCTACTAGCTCTATGAGCTAGTGAAATTTCATTCACCTCAAAACTGTCAAGAAGCATACTTTGCTACCATTTAATACACACCCTTAGTTGTAACGTTAATCGTTAACATTAAATGTTGGCTTTTGTCAAATTTACATGGGAATGATATAAGCCAACTTTTATAGCTTGCCGCATAATCTTTAGCTATGAAGTAGGGATTTTTGTAGAAAATATTCGGTGTGTTCGACGTACGTTACCGCGGGTGCCCGCCGGAACCCAATCTTACCAGAAAGCGTTTCTTGCAACAAAAATTGGGTAAATGAGAGCGTTCATGAGAGTGTAATTGTGTTTCTCATTTTACCAGAACTTACCCGTACTTTTTGTTTGGGTAAAATGGTAAAATTGTCAAATCATCAGCTGTTGCTAATAAATTAGCTGTTTTGCATTTTTGAAAAAAAATTAAAGTTAAATAAAAATTTACTATAAAGAACTTTTTCTTCTTAATAATGAAAAATACATTTGATAATGTAAATAGATATTTGCCTTTTTAAATATATTTATTATTTAAGCTGATTTTTAATATGAATTAATTTGAAGTTTATTTTTGGGTATGAAATGTGGTTTTGTGCGTTCGCAGTATTTTGGGCATTTTTATGGTTTTGTGAGAGAATTTTTTGCTTACTCTCATTTTACCAGACTTTACCCAAAATTACCCCGTACAGACCTATTGACTACAATAATCAGGTGTTTTTATCGAGAAAAAGTGTTGAAAACTGAATATATTTATTTTATGACAAAATTATATCATTTTATAGAAATTCTTTGAAAAAGTTACATCTCATTTAATTAGCACATTTAAATAATAACACAATTTTTTTAAGTTACTCTGGTGCCGATATATCAATTGTTGTCCGTGATGCTCTTATGGAACCAGTACGTAAAGTACAAACTGCTACACATTTTAAAGTAAGCTTCAATTATAGATTAATGCCAGCAAACTTATCTTAGAATAACCAACGTTTAGTTCTTAACCATAGTTATGAATGTCAAGATTATATGGAAATATTTGTGGTTAACGTTTAAACTGTTGTTATTATTAAGATGAATTGCACGCTCACGACTAACATTTTAATACAATCTGTTTTACAAAACAACCCTTTTTTTAAAACTTAGAAAGTGACAGGTCCTTCGCCACTTGACAAAGATGTGGTATGCGATGATTTATTAGTACCATGTTCTCCTGGTGATGATGGAGCTACAGAAATGAACTGGATGGATGTGCCCGGTGATAAACTATTCGAACCACCTGTTACTATGGTAATATAATAAAATATTTTGAATAGAGGATTCAATAAAATAATTTTTAAATATGCGTTCTTTTTCTATTCTAGCGTGATATGTTAAAATCATTGTCACGTACAAAGCCCACAGTTAATGATGATGATTTGATTAAACTGCGTAAATTTACAGAGGACTTTGGTCAAGAAGGCTAATTTAATTAAACGTAATCGAACAAACGAATTGAAATTATAATAAATATCAGCAAAATTTAAGAAACTATTTAAAGAAAATTATATAAAAAAAATTAAGCACTTCTTTATAATTTTCAATTCAATGATTGTTTTTTTATGTGTGTAAAATTTGCTGGCCATTCGATTGTTAATTATTTTTCCACCAAGTTTTTGTTTAACTCTTTTTTTTTTTAAATGGTCTGCTTAAAGAAAATGTCTAGCATTTGTATCTATCAAATATCGATTTAAACTCAGAGTGTTATAAAAACCACAAAATGGTAATCAAATATATTTTTGTACTTGTAACATCTTACGTAATAGTAATGAAGAAAATAACAAATTGTAAACGTATATTTAATTTACTACAAAAATAGCATTTTATATATTTGTTCTCTTTTCGTTTGCTTTTAAATATTAAATATTGGCATTTTTTAAATTGTACAAAAAAAAAAAAAAAAAAAAAATAATAAAACAAATAAATTTCATTTAGCGATCAATATTATTAAGATAAAATTTATTAAATTTTCCATTATTTCGAAAGAGGTACTAAGTAATTGTTTTTTTTTTTTTGTAATTTAAATTTATTATCAAAGAAGGTACGAACAACTTAACATACAAAAAATGTTAAAACAATATTAATCATATGCTTTTGTTTATTAACTCAACAAGGAAATAGTGTCATTTAACTATTTTAACATTGTTATTGTATATTAATTAAGCTTATTGTGAAATAAATGAAATTTACTTCTCGTATAACAATGCAAATGTTAAATATAACATTTTTTCCTAGTATTTTAATACTGTTGGATTTTGTTTTAACACATATTAATCTTCCTCTTCATCATCATCATCAAAAAATTCTGCATTTTCTCTATCATCAATATCGGCAGGTACATTTAACATTGGTGCACGAATTTCATAGAACCTTATCATATCCTTAAAGAAAACAAATTTAATTAAAATTGTACTAACAGTTTAGAAATTGTCAGCGATATATGAGATTTTTTTTTATAAAATTGTTTAAAGGTTGGTGCGAACTAAATAAGTTCTAAATTGAATTCAGTTTTTCGGATTTTAATATTTAAAAAAAATGTTAAATTGTAATAATGTAATGAAATGCTGCACGACACCTTAAGAATCTTTGTTAAAAATTCCAAAATCAAATATCGTTATCTTACCCTACATATGCTCATATTTAACGAACAAATAGATTGAGAAGTATCTTGATGTGTATTCAGTTCATCTTTTGACGCTAAACGAACTTGTGGATAGCCATCTTCACCTCTTTCGATGGCTATATTACCATCTCTTGCCAAAAAAGCCATTTGAAAGGCATTTTCTACAGTATTCATAAAATTGTCTGGATCAATAATCAAGTTATAGTAAGATATCGGTTGTCGACCATTAGCACGAAATAAATCACTGACTTGTTTTAAAATAATACCGACTTTTTCAGCACCACGATCATTACGTTTCAATTGTTTAATAGTTTCGGGACGTTTCTCTTCAGCCAAAACAGTACGACGTCGTTGTGATCTTTCTTTAACAACACGCTCTTTGGGTTCAACATCGATGGCACCAAGCATACTTGATTTTGTTAATGATGGGAAGGCAATAGCAATGGCGATTTCAGTAACAACTTGCCAATTGTCCGTATCATTTTGTGATATTAAAGCATTCTACATAATACAAATAGTAATAAATACTTGTTTTCTTTATAACTTTAACTTACTATTGAATTTTGATACATGACATCATTAAATTCGGAATTTGCAAGTAGTAACTTGGAAACTGATTCATGAGCACTTTTCATAAGTTGCGCATCCATAACCACCTCACTGGGATTTTCCAATTTATCACCAATACTGCTTTCCTTATGGATGACATCGCATGTATTTATAATATCACGTACCGCACGACATGTCTCACTTGGCAATTGTTGACCAATTAAATGATCTAGTGGGGGAAGACAAATTTATTAAATAATATTCAGTATTCCCTAACAAAGGAGCTTGCACAATTGGCCTGTTTGTTTATGTTACTCCTTATCATCTGTTGCTAACTTACGCAAATGATTTGCTTCATCCAGTAACATTTTATAACGTTGTTTACGATCACTAGATTGTGTATAATTTTCCATTTTAGAGTATTGTATTTATATAAACTGATTTTCATTAAAATAATTAACTTAAAACAAAATTTATAAAAAAAAGTAGCGGTTTCAGAGCCCTGAGCCGAGCAATTTAATAGTGAGCAGGGGCTGCTGTAAGAAATGAGCTACGGCGGCGGCTAATAGCCGGATACTGATTGGCTAGCCAACTATTCATCGGCTCAGAAAAATCGGTTTAAGCTGCCCATACACGGGTCACTTGTTCGTGTAATTTGTTCGCGTACAATATCTCCACACACGACGAACAAATCTTAATAATCTTTAACGTCAAAAAGAAAACATGAATTGAAAAGCGGATGCTAGAATTGCTCTTTTAATAATTGATTTGTGTACGTGACAAAAAAAGGAAACAATTGGACGAATGATTGGCTTTTAAGAATAAATAGGCGTTCACATGTAATATTATTAAAATATATATATGTATATGGAAATTACTGCTCCAGAACACCATAATTTTTTGTTGTTGTTTGTAACCCATCTCCGCAATACATACACTTTTACGTTTCGTTCTAAACTAAAATGAAAAAATTGTCAAATGTTTTTGTTTGTTGCTTCATACACATTCGGTTTTTCATAACTTTGGAAGCAACTTTGAAAAGGGAATTTAAAAAAAAATGCATTGTATAAATTGGCTCTTACACGTCGAAAAAATCTAAACCATACACAAACAAAGTTGTTAAAAATATATGTGTTTGTCTGGTAAGCTTTTAACGATTGCTTATGTCATTTCCATACAAATTTGTCATAAGTAACGTTAACACTGAACGTTAGCTTATGTCATTTTTATATGGAAATGACATAAACAAACGTTGATAGCTTGACGCAAAAACACAGTTAATGTAAGAGTATAAACACAATGCAAAGATACCTGCTGATTTCCCATACATAAAAAATCTTGTAACGATTTCCGTGAGAGATAAAACTTATTTTATTCTTTCAACGGAATTTCTTATTCTCCCATTTATTTCCTACGCACATATTCACATTGCATTGAAAAATAATCTGCAAAAATTTAAATTAACCACTTTATAACTTTATTTCAAAACATAGTATTAGCCCTCTCTCACTTTAGCTCTCAAAGTAGTTACTAATTCATAGTTTATCTTTTATACAGCTCTTCCATGAGACTTTTACTCTACAACAGCCAGTTATAAACTTAACTTTGTTGTGGATGGTGCGTTAACGGTCAAAATTAAATTTAAATTTTGAATAAAAGGAAAAAAACAGTGCATTTTTTTGGAAAGTTTAAATTTTAAAACAAAACAAAGTTGAAAAATCATTAACGAAAAAGAAATAAGAAATATATATATATATAATAAATAAAGTAAAAAAATTGAGCAAAAAATAAAAGTTGCATTGATTTTACAAAAAGTGATAATAAAAGTTGAATACATACTATTTATTTAATTTTAGCTTTTGAAACCCATATACTTATAAATAAGGTAAATTTTGTATTATTAATATAAAACCTTGAAATTCTTTTAAAAATCTTTACACATCAAACAAAACCACTTCGTTCAACCTTTAAGGGATCTCTAAACATCACTTTAATTATTAATTTACAAAAAATAAAACAGACAACTTGTTTACTTTTGTTTTCAATACCTATTATTTGTATTGATTTTAGTTTTGTGTGTGTGTGTTTTTTTTTTATTTATTTTGCATACATTTGGTATTTTTTAGGTTCTTTTGAAGGTAAGTTTCATCAAGTAATAGTTAAATATCATCACAATTTTCGTTAAAATATACACCACTCAAGGCACCAATAAACATACAGTTTACTTAAACCTAGCAATGAACAATGGGCCAAAGATTTTATATTTTCAATTATTTTTTTTATTTGCGATATTTTTTTTATTTGCTAAATACATACATATTAACATAAAAGTTAAAATTTTAATAATCTTACTCATGTCATAATTTTTTAATAATAAAATTAAATTTCCTAACCTCACATTTAAAAGTTTATCAGTTTCTATATGATAGTTGTTTGTGTAGCAATCAGTAATTGCTGGTAACTGTGATTACAGTTGTTTTCTTTATGGAATCTTAAAAATATCTATTATTACAGTTATTAAAAACAAGTAAAAAAGGGCTAAATTCGGCTGTGCCGAATCTTTGAATACCCTCCACCAAAGGGGATGAAGATGATATACGTATATACTAAATTTTGCATGAACTGTAATATGAATATGTTTTGTCAATTTATGTAACGAACTTTTGTTATTTAGTTTTAGCAATGTTATTTACAGAGGTCTGCTCTGTTAGCGACTTTAACATTGTTCATTTTTACGTTAACTTAGTTATCATAGTATGTAAGACAATAAATGTAATCGAACAATAAGAAGACTTAATAACATTTTTACTTACTTAACAGAAAAAAAAATAGATACAGAAAAATTGTACAAATTTGTATGGAAAATTTAGAGGTAGCTTCACATTTTCACTCATAACTTTTGAACCGCTTGACCGATTTTGCTCATTTTAAATACCAAACTGCTCGGGAGGATGTTCAATAATCTGGGTAAAAGTAGGCACCCCCGCTTGCGTCTTCGCGTCGTGATTTCAACAGACTGACAGACAGACGGACATCGCTAAATCGACTTAAAATTGCATAAGCATCACGAATATATATACTTTATGGGGTCTTAAAACCTATATTTCGACATATTACAAACGGAATGACAAACTGATATATACCCTCACCATATATGGTGGAGGGTATAAAAAAGAATATTTCGTTTCATTACTTAAAGCAGTTCGATGTTTATATAATAGGCTTGTCTTGCATCAAAATTTGATATTGAACATGTTATAAATTTTCAAAAATCGTAAAAAGGTGATAGATTAAATTTTGTTTATTATTTTGCTTTAGCATTAAAATAATTTCAATTTTTAAAAAATCTTATCATTTATTTAACCTTATTATAACTTCGCAATTCTTCGAACTTAAGGTTGGGTTTCTTTTATATAAAAATGTTTTTTATTTTTCAATATATCTCTACTCCATTGTGTTCTATCTTCAGGAAAAAAATCTTGAAAAATAAATAATACTTTTATATAAAAACCCAACATTAAGCTCGAAGAATTGTACAAACATTTTCAGAAACGGTTTTTGAGTAACCAGTGCATTTTTATAGCAAATTTCGTCGCAAAATTACCACGAAATCGATGAGTGGTGTAAAATAGGTTTATAACATTTATAAGGAAAAACTACAAATTATTATTCAAATGCTATTAAAGCTATCTACTTTAAAATTATAAGTAGAATAAAAGTACCCCCAATTGCAATTTGTATATCCCTCCCAAAGAGCCTTCAGACACGAGAACAATTGTCCTTGCATAATATGACAGCTTGTTGGCAAGCGGGGCGAAGAGAATGGCTTTTTATTGGCGAACGTTTCAACCAGCTTCTACCCGTTTACGTACAAGCTTTGATAGATACGTATTTACGGTCCGTAAACGAACAGTAGAAGCCGGATTCCTGAATCCGTACGTGTCGGAGAGTCCGTAAAAAATGTTTGTTTAAACTTGAAGTTATGGCTTGAACACAAGTGTTATTATTTTGTTTGAAATTGAATTGAACTGTGATTTAAGGCTCGAATTAAAGTATATTATCACTGTAATGTTCGACTTGAATTACAGTATCCGTTTTGCTGGAATATTAGTAAAATGAAAGTACAAATCAAATCGTTGATTTTATTTACTTTTAAATAAATCGAGTTATTTTTATATTGCAAATAATAAACTCATTTGAAATCTGTTAAATTACTTTTTAATTCAAACACTGCTAACACAATTACTGTCAACACAATTTATTTAATTAATAACCAATGTTAATTTTCTTAGCTGTTGTCGTATTAACGTTATAAAACAAACTGACTGACTCAAATGCCACATTGTGCACGTATTTACATGGGTGGTGAGAACATTTAGAAAGTGGAAGTAGCGTATGAAACATAACATGGCAACGCTGTTTTGAGTGGGTTCTAGACTTTGCTCACCAAATGATAATGTAGATACATGTTAACATGGTAGAATGTTCTGCTCTGCTATTTGATAGTGAAGAGTTGTCATTGCTAGCAATTGATTTACATTTGTGGGAATTTCTGTTTCTATGAGTAAATGGAAGGAAATTGATGAATAGAATTTTCGTAAGAGCATTATACAACTTATTGCATTGTGTAGGGCAAAACGCTGATAACACTGGAAATAATATTTGCAATAACATTGCAAGGTGTATTGGAAATATTTTAAAAGATTAATTTAGTAAAGTATTCATAACACATAAATTAAACAGTTTTATTTTGAGTTTCCTGCGCAATGGTGCATTTGTAGATAGCTGTTATTGAATATAAACCCTCGATTTATCTTAAATAGAAATCAACTTTAAAAATATACTAAAATTGTTAGCTATCGGAGTATTTAAAGCTAAAATGATAAGTAGAGTGATGGGGTGGCCCATGTTGTTGTTTTGCTATAACTTTAAAATGAAATGATATAAATTCAATTTTTGAAATGTTTGTTGAAGATTATACCGGTTAAGTGGCCACCGGCGTTATTGGTGATGGTCTCTTTTTACCGCATTTTCCATCGTTGTGAAAAGAACTTTGGACAAAAAGTTCTCGCACTCTTGTCGGATATTCGGTTTGCGAGCATTCAGAGTCTGCGACTTGTTCACATAGACCTGTGATTTAAAAAAAAAATCGAAAATTAAAAAGTCTGGAGCAGTTCAATTAGGCGATCTGGCTGACCAGTATAAATCGAGAAACTAGGCTACCTGAAAACGCATATATCAAAATGCCTATTGCAGCACAGGCTGTGTGTGTTTTTGCGCCATACTGTTAGAATCACATGTTCACCAGTCCCAATTTATCAATTTGATGCAAAAAAAAAAAAAAAATCGTTTATCATGGTTTTGTATCGCTCACCAGTCACAGAAATTGTGTTACTCCCGCGTAAATGCGGCAATGTGCAGTGACTTTCAATGGATGTAATGGCTGTTCGGAAATTATATGTCGATTCTAAGTGCTACGGAAGCGCAAATTTTGTTTGTTACGTATCCGCTCAGATAAAAAGGGCTCGCGGCTCATGATAAATTTGCACAGAAAATCGTGCATTGCAAAATCATCATGAGTATTCCGCGTTTTTGGGGAGTATAGAGTTCATGTATTTTTTATCTGTTAACTTCACATTAAAACAAAACAAATAGTTGCCTTCACTTGCAAAAGTCAAAGCAAAATCTTGCTATTTTTTGATATATTTTCCTTATTATAAGATTTGAAAGATTTTGCACAAATTTTTTACAAATTACACTGCAAATAATAAGATACGAGTAAGCCATAGTTCTATATCAAAATATTTTGCAAATTTAAAAAACAGAAATGTTTTTTTAGAAACAAATCATCCAAAAGATTGTCAAACGAAATGCAGATTTTAATGAAGAATGTTGAGAAACGACAGATAGGGATTTTTTAATCAGAATTTATATTATTGTAAGACGCACATATGAATTTGGTAATTTAAACACTCTTAAATTTAAAAAACGAATTATAAAATAAATCTTAATAAAAAAGAATTTGAATCTTTTGGAAATGTCTCCTTTTTAACATTCAAATGATAGTTTGGTGATATCTTCTTCGTAACTTCCAAACGATATTTGAGCGATACATATTCGATCGCCTTTTTATCTTCTAAAAGAATCGATTTCAAATGGGATATCTCCCGCAATACGAATACGATTATTACCGCAATAAAGTTTTTCTTCTAGGCAATACGATTGTAGAATCGTTTTCGTATTGCCATGTTTACTGGGTAGTAGGTTAGCCATACTTGGGACTATTTAATTGAATGTACCAAAAAACGATTTATTTGCATTATTTGATGGAAATGCACAGAGAAAACAGATTCATTGTGACAACCGAATTTCTTGCCAAACGAATGATTTGGTTGGAGCCACAGATATATTTGTTTGTCGCGACCGAAATTTATTTAATACAACAGAATTTCGATTGAAATTTTTAATTTTAATTGAACAAGGAATACATTTGGTTGTGACAACAAAATAATTCGGTTGCAGCGACCAAAATATTTACTTAGCTAAAAATTTGGTGTTTTGTGTGGCAATGAAATTTTTCGTCATAAAATATAACATAGTTGATCAATGCTAATGAAGTTTTTCTTCAATTGACATTGGCCAATGCCTAAAGTAATTCAGGATAAAATCATTTGTTTGCAAAATTATGTCTTTTGGTTAAAAAATAAATTTAGTGGAAAAATGTGAAGTTTGTAAAATTCTTATATAAATATTCGCTATTTCGTCATTAGTAGAGGCTGATTCATCAACACTAACCAGTGGTCAAAGAAGGGTGGATACGTGAAAAAAAAAATTAATAAAATAGCGAATGCTTGTAAAGTTAGTAAAATTTTTGTTTTATTTTTGATTTTTTTTCAAAACATATTTTTTTTAGAAACAATGCTTTTTTCCTCAATTATTATAAGTTGTTCTGAGGCATTGGTATAAATTTTATTTCCATTGGGTCAATTAATGCCAATTATAAAAAATCATTGTAATTAAATTGCAATAAAATTTTTTGGCATTAACATCAAGTAATGAAAATTAAATTTCAATGCTAATAAAAAATTTCCAAAGTAAACAAATCGAGCAGATATTTTATTGTAATACGTTTTATTTTTTCTTCCAAAATTGCAAATTTTTGTCTCAGTGTGCATTTGTTAGTCATTCTGTCTGTCCTCTATATACAAATACATATATGTATGTTTATGGACTTCTTTTATATTTAATTTTGAATTTTTTTTATAATTTTGTTTTTCTTATGCTTTATGCTTTCATGCTTAATCTTTCTTTTATTGGTGGTCGTTGCTATTATTTTTTATATACTTTTTGTTTTATTATGTTTTCACGCTTTTTTTTTTGTTGTTGTTTTTATTAAGATGACTTAAAGCTTTAACATGTTGTGTGTTTGGTGTAGTTAATAGTTATTGCAAAATTTTCACTTGAATTTATTTGTAACTTAAAATAAAAATTGATTATATGCAGTACACTCGTACACTCAACAATAATTGCTAATTATTTATTTCATTTGTCGAGTTTGTTTCTTAAGTCTTTTGTTTTTCTTTAATGGTCAAATTTTAATGTGACAAAAACCAAATAGTATTGAAGTTATTTGTTTTTATAAAATTTTTACAGTTAACTAACTTTCAAAGATTTACTAATTTAAGAAGGTTATTCTTTTAGTTTTCTTCGATCTTCTTGATTTGTATATTAGTTTAAATTGACAAAAAACTCTTTTTGATTTCTCGCTTTTTTTAAAAAATTGTTATATATAAGTTATCAATTTATAATTTTCATTTATTAATTATACAACAAATTTCCTCTGAAGAAGTTACCTAATGTGGTGACGAAATATTGGGATATATAAATATTTATAATTAATTTGAATAAATAAAAATTTGTCTGGAATATGTAATGGCTGTAATATATAATTCTCATTAAGTTAGAAAAATTTATCACATATAGTGGCAAAGTTTGGTAACCAAAATTAATCTAGAATCCACTTGAAGCGATACTTTGTCTCGCAGCCGAAGTATAACCCATAAACCAACTAGTTTCTCGTTCCCGACACGTGCCGTTGTTAGAAAGTAGTTAGTTTAACTTCACCCTCCTGCCGAATATTTTCGTGAGTTACTTAGAAATATTTACTAATCGTAATTCGAAACTTAATTGTATTTGAACTTTTTCCCCCTTCCACGATTCAACCTGACTCATCTGCCACTTATTCTTGTGCAACACTTTCGGGTTACTTCGAACCATCTATTAAAACACAACTTTTCCCGAAGACTTCTAGAATTGAGATGACCCTTTTTAGAGGTGTTCCACAGCGCTAGCGGAAACTGTCTATTACATCTACGGAGACGATCGTACTGATAATTAAAGGAAGCAAACCTTTAATAAAACCCTCTTCCACTGAGTTTTTCCCGACTGTAAAACAAAACTGTATTACAAATTATGTATGCAGAATCAACTGCATTTAACAGCTAAAATAATTATTTTTGCCGTTGAAAGGTGTACACTACTTTCGCATTTATATTAAATGGAAAATGTAGTTATTTTTGACTAAAAATCAACTGATAAATGTGGTAAAAATAACATACAAATGTAGTAATATTTACTGTACGAATCTGAAAAACTTTTATAAAAAATAACCACAATAATCCAAGGACAACTTTTTTTTTTTTTAAATAAAACGCAAACCATTTGAGATATTTCTAAAACTTTATGATCGGCTTGAAATACAATCAAAACATTTGTAAATGGAACTCGAGTTCGTTCATGTGGCCACCGCGGGCACGTCGGCAGCGGTCGATTCGTTGGACCCAATTTTCGATGACTCGGTCACACATTTCGGCCGTAACGGCCGCTATTTCGCGTTCATAGACCAATGATTTGACGTCTAGAGGCGTTAAGCCGCACGAACGAGGCGGGCAATTGACTGGTCCATTTCTTGAGTTAACACGCTCACAAAACTTACTCTTCAATAAATCGACTGTAACGTATGCTGTGTGGCACCGTCCTGTTCATGTTTTTTAATTCGGATCTAAAAATAATCGGTAGTCATGGCGCGATGACGATCGTTATTGTCGACAAAAAAATATGGCCCAGTGATGCCGCCTTCATGCAAACCGCACCAAACAGTTACTTTTTGTGGATGAAGTGGTGATTCATGAAGCACATGTGGATTTTCACCAAACCAATAACGCATATTTTGCTGAAGATGATTTTGCTCTTAAAGTTGCCGTCACCGACTCCGAATTTCGGAAGTACATTTTTATAATTTGCATACGTTGTTCGTTCGTGTACTTTACCATGATGAAAATGTTGAGTTTACTGAAAAAAAGGAATGTAACAGTTAGATTTGTGCGTTCACAAATTACATTCAAAGTTGTCAAGTAGCTATTGGAAAACACTTTAGAAATGCAGTTGTTTTTCAATATTTTAGTTTTTAAATAAGCATTTTTCAATAACGTTGTCAACTTTAAACTGATATAAAGTGTGATTTTTAACCGTTTGGGTATTAAAAACTACAAAAAAAAAATAGAAAATTTGCAAAAGTGAATAAAATTTTTATTTGGGGTTATAACTGAATGGCTGCCATTTACTTTTTAAAGATTATTTTATGTAAATGTTGCCTGTGGCTACGCCGTAGGTGGTCCATTCGTGAGCTCTAGTTTTGGCATACTTTTTCCAGCTTTTTCGGCCGGTATCTCACCATTGGCAGCTGTAATGTTGTCTTCCAGGCTGGAATTGTGGTATCTCACCAATTTCAGCTGTAATGTTGTCTTCCAGGCTGGAATTGTGGCTGGATTCTCTCTGTACATGACTTCACCTATCGCCACAAAAATTAGTCTAGTCAGCTAAAATCCCATTATCTTGGCGGCCAATGGACTGCTTCAAAACATGAGATTAATTGCTTATCAAACTTTGGACAAAAAAGGTCGGTACTCATCGCACGATACCTTGCTCCATTGAATATAACGTTGCGATTTTTATCGTTCTTAAAGGAGTACTGTCCAATGATGCCGCCGGCAAACAAACCGCACCTAACAGCAGCTCTTGCACTGCCTCTGCTGGTCTTCACACCAAATTCGGAAATTCTGTTTGTTGACGCCAAAAATGAGCTTCGTCGCTGAAGGCTATTTTTCAATAGAAACACATTTACTGAGTATTTCCGGCATTGCCGTATATTACGAATCTTTTTTACACTGAAAAACCAAATAGCAAAAAAAAAAATCACCCTTTATATCCAAATATTATGAAAACAATTTAAACAGTCAAATAAGTAGTTTCATTGAAATAACGACTTTTTTTTCTTAAGTTTATGTAAACTTTATTGGACAACTGTATTTCAAAGTTAAATAAAATCCCGTAGCATTAAAGGTTGTTAAATAAAACAACTTTGAAAATCATTAAAAATTTTTCTTTTGAGTAAAAAAATTGCAATTGCAGTTAAAATAACTTTAACTATTTTATAGGGTCCGCCTAATAACTTTTTTTTTTGAAAATGCTATAAAAAAACTACTGAATATTTTCTCAAATTTCTTTTTTTATTTGAAAGTACAATCCTTCCGGTTAATAATGGAAAATAATTTCATTCAAATGGCTGCCTCGGCTGGCCATGCAGTAGCCTACACGATCGGTCCAATATTTAAGCACATTATTGGATGTGTGCAGCTGTATTTCACCAATGACTTCACGAATATTGTTCTTTAAAGCGTCAATTGTCTCTGGCTTGTCGGCGTAACACTTATCTTTGACGGCACTCCACAAATAATAGTCTAACGGTGTCAAATAGCAGCTCCTAGGTGGCCAAACGACATCAGCTCTGCGGCTGATAATGCGATCTTCAAAAACAGGGCGCAAAACATCGAGTGTAGCTTTGGCTGTGTGGCACGTAGCGCCGTCCTGTTGAAACCAAATGTTGCCAATATCCTCCTCTTCAATTTTTGTGAACAAAAATTCGTTCAACATGGCCCGATAACGATCGCCATTGACTGTAACGGCCACTCCTTGCTCATTTTCGAAGAAAAATGGCCCAATTATGCCTCTGGACCAAAATCCGCACCAAACAGTGACTAGTTTTGGGTGCATTGGCTTTTCAATGTATGCGTGCGGGTTTTCTGTGCCCCAAATGCGACAATTTTGCTTGTTTACATACCCGCCAAGATCAAAATGAGCTTCATCTGAAAAGATGACATTCTGCAACATTATCATGATTTTCAAAGTAATGTCGCAATATTTCCCAGCGTTGTTCAAGCGTATACACAACCATATTCGTTCAGCGGAAGGATAAAACTAAATATCTGTCAAATCAGACATGAGCTAAGTGTTACCATTCACGAAATAAGCACTAGTTGAAAAAAAAAAAAACGTTAGATGGCGGACCCTATAAAAACTGTCATGTAGTTACTATACAACTTTTCTGAGTGTGCTCACAATGATTTCACATTTACTGATGATATATCTTTAATTTTTTAGAAACTTCTTTGCCATAGTTATATACACTGACATCACCTCTAATACACAATGGAAATCTAGTGAAATTAATGCATGTAAAGTGTAGTTTATTGCAGCACTTGAATAAATCGTTGTAGAAATTACCATTTTAAAAAGAGGGTCTCACGTTCAAATTTTGTACTTTAACATTACCTTATACTACTGATGATATTTGTCTGTACGTGCAAAAGTACATAAATATAATGATACTGGCTACATGTATGAATTGCTCTGGCTGTGTTATGTGCAACAACTGTTTGCTATATTTAAACAATACTTTTGTTTTGTTATTTGTATCGTATGTAGGCTTTTCTTAAGATAACAAAACAATGATGGTAGTATAATTTTTTATTTGACCTACATTAGTAAATAATTTGTTAGTATTAAAAACATAGAGAAAAAGTCAACATATTTTTGTTATTTAAAAAAAGTTTAAAATTAATTATCTTTTTTCAATTAAGAATTTGTTAATTTTTTAAGCATTCTAAAAATATTTTTTTAAAATTTTGAATTTTCCATAAAAAAAACTTTGACCAGTAGCAAAAAATACTAGTTCAGAATTAGTTATGTACTTAGTTAATTTGAACCAGACAACCTCTCTATAAAAACAACTGTAGAATTTAACATAAAACTGCCACTTTGAACCTACACAGCAAAATAAGAGCTGCGGAAAAAGTAGTTATACACTACATCTACTGAACCCGAAGATGTGAAAATTTCGGTGAATCATTAATGAGATTTAACTTTTGCGTGTCATTGGGAGGAAGTAGTTTGTTTCGGTGCTATGAAAAATCGATGATCAGATGGACTTTTTTATTAGTTTACGGAAGTTGTTAAAAATAGAGACTACAAAATAATATGTACACTCAAAAAATAGACATGAACTAAAATTTAATTAAAAATTTCCTTCAAAATAGTTTATAAATTGTCCTCAATTTAAATAAAATTTTATTAAAACTTCGAAAAATTTTCTAAAAAAGAATAAAAATGTCTAAGTTTGAGGAAAAACGAAATAGTTTATACACTCAGAAATAGTTCATAGTTCATAGTTTTAGGAAAAAAACAAGTCAATTAAATAAAAATATATTAATTTTAAGAAAAAACATCTTAGTTTTAAGAGAATTGCATACTCAAATGTAATAAAATTAAGTTTAGTTCAAAAAACTTTAAACTTTATATTTATCGAACTATTTTTTTTTACTTTATAATAAAAAAGTTTAAATTTGTATATGTCAAATAAAGTTGAAGCTAAAAATCCCATAAAATAAACCTATGACTTTTCCATTTTCCAATAATAACAAGAAATGTAAATTTTGTATTTTTGCAACATTTTCCTTAAATTAGTTAATTTAAGAAGACAAAGGACCCCAATGTTCCTTAACCATAAATGCTGTGTGTCATGTATGGCGTCCCTTTTTGTAGTTATCTCAAGCAGAACCGTAAATTAACTACGAAAAGGATCTGACTTTGTCACAATTTATTACGTTTCAGGATATCCTGCAGTACATTTTTTTAATTTGTTTACCTTTTTGCTAATGAAATTTGATTTATATTTTAAATACATGAAATTAGTATAATTCAATTTAGTTTTAAGACAAAATTGTATAGCAAAAAGCTTGTTAAGTGCAGTGTACTCACAAAAAGGAAGTCCTCCGAAAGTGGGAAAATACCTACTTAATGAGTGTAAAGTACTTTAAAATATGTGGTAAAATATATTACCTTTACCATAGAATCGGGATAAGGATGAATTTCACTTAAAAGAAATGCTATTTAACTTGATGTTAGAAAATATTTTCTTATTATTAGGGAGTTAAGTCCTAGATTTTAGTAAAAAAACATATCTAATGAACTTAAATAAAATAAAATTTTTCTTAAAACCAAGGTAACATTTTCTAACTAACAGTACAATTTTAGATGATGTATGAACTAATAAGGAGGAAATTTTACTGTTTTCTAATAAAAATTTAAAGGGTTTTTCAATAAGAGAGCTACAAAAGTTTTTTATTTAAATAAAACAAAAACGGTTTTGGATATAAATGAATTCTTTATTCCTGTAAAAGAACGTTTGATGCCATTATGTATGGAACTCGATTTCTTCTGCATGGCCACCACGGGCACGCTTGCAGAAGTCCAGACGCTGAGCCCAATTTTCGACGGTTTTCAAGCATAAATCGGCCGATACTGCTGCAATTTCACGTTCGATATTCGTACGAAGTTCATCAATCGTCGCTGGCTTGTTGGCATAGACCAAAGACTTGACGTAGCCCCACAGGAAATAGTCTAACGGCGTCAAATCGCACGACCGAGGCGGCCAATCGACTGGACCATTTAGTGAGATAACACGATCTCCAAACTTGGTTTCCAATAAATTGATTGTGACATTCGCTGTGTAGCTTGTGGCGCCGTCCTGTTGGAACCACATGTCCTCCAAGTCCATATCATCCAATTGGGGCCAAAAATATTCGGTTATCATTGAACGCTAGCGATTCCCATTCACAGTAACGTGCCGGTCTTGATCATCACGGAAGAAGTACGGCCCAATGACGCCGCCGGCCCATAAACCGCACTAAACCATTTTTTCGGGATGCAATGATGACTCATGGAGTACGTGTGGATTGCTGTCTGAGCAATAACGCATATTTTGTTTATTGAAGATAATTTTTCGATGAAAATCCGAATCATTTTCAAGTTGTTGCTCAGCCCAATTCACGAACATACGACGCCTCTGGTGGTCAAGCGGCTTTAGTTCTTGTGTCAATTTGATTTTGAAAGGATGTAGGCTAAGATCTTTTCGCAAAAATCGCCACAACGACGTCACAGAGATGCCCAACGCTTGAGAACGATGAGTGAGAGACAAATTTGGGCTTTCTTCAACTGAAGCCTCAGCGGCAACAATATTCTCGACACTACAGGCACTTCTTTGTCTCACTGGCACGGGAACATTTTGTACTGTGCCTGTGGACTCAAATTTTTCCACTAGATGCTCAATTGTTGATCTGCTAGGACGATTATGACGACCATAAATTGGACGTAGCGCTCTTAACGTTGAGGCCACTGACTCTGAATTTCGGTAGTAAATTTTAATAATTTCGACTCGTTGTTGGCTCGTATATCTTTCCATCATGAAATGGCAAACCTTACTGAAGAGAAATGTCAAAATAGCGGCAAGAAATATGGCGTAGTTTGCTGTCCCTGTCGCTCTACTTTTGTAGCGTCCCTGTTGAAAAACCCTTTACTTTTCAGTAGTAAAATTTTTCTATAATTTAAAAATTTTGACCAAATTTTAAGTAAAATTTGTTTCTTAATTTCAAGGAACATTTTATTAAATATTGTCTTTCAATTTTTCCTCTAAATAAGTTAATTTTTCTAAATTATAGTTCATTTTTTTTGAGTGTAGCGCAGAAAATTTTATTATCGAGCAATTCCATATGAAAACGATCAAAATTGGCAAATTTTTGGACGACCCCTCTCCGATTTTAAAATAAATAGTCTCAATCGATTGCCCAGCAAAAAATAATGTACCTACATATTTTTTTTTTTTATAGTGACTGGTTTAGTGGTGGTGTACACCACTGTCATGTGACAAAATTGAAGAATTCTTCATAAGGGACCTCATTGAAAGTTGTTTTAAAAAAACTACTAAAGCGATCGCAACGAGTGATAGCTCGTTGGAAAGGTATTGAATCAGGCTTTAATTGACAAATAAAATTTTCCTAATTTTTTTCAGAAATTTTCCTTTTTTCCCATGAAAATTAAATTTTCCCATGAAAATTAAATTTTCCGATTTTCCACAGAAGCTCCTAAATTTTCCGGCTAATTTTATTTTTTTTGGATTCCTCATAATTTTTGCTTTAAGAATCAGCAATAAAAAAATGAGCCCCGACTCCTTGTTTGGACAGGAGAAGAGCATTTAAGAGACCACCTTGTTCTCATTGTTTTTATATTTTTTATAATTGAATTATTTTTAATTATTTAACATTATTTTATTTTATTATTAAAAATACATTTTAAAAATTATTTTACAGTTAAAAATACATTTATGAAGAAAAAATCAATTTTTTTTAAGAGCCCCAAGTTGAGTGTGTAGTGAATATGGTCTGCCTGCCTTCACAAGATCGGCCATAAATCCATGGATAATAGCAGCAGTGGCATGTAATGGCACACCAAACCCGACTGAGGCTACAGGTCATAAAATGTTTTGTAAATTTTTTAAATTACCAGGTAATAAATATTTCGCCTAAAATGACACGTGCAGAAACAAGTCATAAAACACGGATTTTCCATAAATACGGCGAAATATTTATTACCTGGTAATTTAAAAAATTTACAAAACATTTTATGACCTGTGGTCGGCTTATTGGCAGTAACCAATTAAGTCCCTCTTTAAAAAACATTTTATGACCAGTAGTTCACGCAAATTTTCCTATTAAAGAAAAGCAAATATCGCTTATTTTTTTTTACCTATTTTTTACCAAAAAATAAATATAAATACTTCACACACTCTGAGTCAAATTTCAGTTGAATACTAAACGTGAAAGTGTTAAAGTGTTTTTTTTGTAAAGTAAAGAGTGAAGCTGTAAAGACAAGTTAAAGTAAAATGAATAAATTTTGCTGCAATCCGTTTAACAAGAGTGGACATCGTTCGAAAAAGATAAAAGTATTAAAATTAACTGGTGTTTCGAAGCGATACATGAATGAATTAAATATACAATACGGTGAAGAAGCACAATTCATTTGCCCCAAGTGTAAAATCGATTTGTCTCAACAAGCAAATGCATTGAAACAAATGCAACCACAATCCGAGAGTGAAATGACAATTGAACAAAATGTTTCATCTGATAGTGAGGCAGACGTTCCGATGGTCAATATGTCTTCGAGTCCTTTGAATGAGGCTATTACCACTTTAGGTGAAACGCCTATTAGAAAAAGAAAGTTGCGAAGTGAAAAATACAGGAAAGATAAAAAAGGCAAGGTTATGAGTGCAATCGCGACAATATTTGATGAAGGCTCTGATAACGAATGCAGTCAAGCAGATGACGTTGATGACGGCAAACAAATGATTGAGCAGTCAAAGTTCAAAGAGAAATACCCAGCAGAAAAAGTGGGATTTTCTAAGTTTGCCATCCTACGACCAAAAGAATGCGTGCTGGCATTAGACAGGCACGGAACGCATTCAGTCTGCGTTTGCATGTTTCATCAAAACATCAAATTAATGTTCTTTCCATGCAAGAAATTGAAAGTATTTCACAGTGAAATTGAAACATATGGGGACCTCCTGTCGAAGTCGTTGTGCGCATACCCCACGGAAAATTGTCATCTGTCCAAATGCGACAATTGTCCGAAGATTGACGAGCTAGAGCAATATTTGGCGGAAAAGTTTGAACAGCTGTTAATTCAGGAGGTGCATTTCAAACAGTGGATAATTAGCAGCGGCAGATGTTCCCTTGAGACCGTGGTAAAGCAGATTCCGGAATTCATCGAGGAATTCGGATTCAAGTTGAATGAACTGAAGGCGCACCATTTCATATCCGAGATGCAATCGAAATTTCTAAAGGAAAGTAAGGAGAAATTAGCCCAAAATGAATTCATTGTGATAAGCGACTTTGCCGAGAATTACACTTTTCTCGTTCAGGATGAAATTCAGGCTTATCACTGGGCAAACGACCAGTGCACGGTGCATCCTTTTTGCATTTATTTCAAAAACGAATATAACAAACTACAGACCGTAAGCCTTGTTGTTGTCGCGGAGAGTTTAGCTCATAATTATGTGTCCGTTTATTTATTTCAAACGAAACTGTTTGAATTCTTAAGATCAAAATTCGATGCAATCGACAAAGTAACGTTTTTCTCAGACGGCGCGGCTTTTCAGTACAAGAATAAAAAAAATTTTTACAATCTTTGCATAATTGAAGAAGAACAAAACTGCAAGGTCGAGTGGCACTTTTTTGCGACGTCCCACGGAAAGGGCCCATGCGATGCGTTAGGGGGAACCCTAAAACGCATGGCGACTAAGGCAAGTTTGCAAAGGCCATATACACTGACCAGATCTTAAATGTACAACATTTGTTTTCGTGGATTCAAAGCAAGGAAATTGCCATTAACACAGTTTTATGCACTCAAAAAGAACACGATGCCATGGAGCGACGACTTCAAAACAGATATAATAATGTCAAAACTATAACTGGAACGCAAAAGTTCCATTGCTTCATACCAAATATTTCTGATATGTCAATTAATGTAAAGCGGTACTCTTCGTCTGCCGACGTGCTAAATTTAAAGTTACTTTAATTTTATAATGATGCCCAGACAATTGAAATTTTTAATAAATATTGTAATTAAGTATAAGCAGCAAAATAAGAAATATTTTTTTTTCATAAATGTATTTTTAACTGTAAAATAATTTTTAAAATGTTTTTTTAATAATAAAATAAAATAATGTTAAATAATTAAAAATAATTCAATTATAAAAAATATAAAAACAATGAGAACAAGGTGGTCTCTTAAATGCTCTTCTCCTGTCCAAACAAGGAGTCGGGGCTCATTTTTTTATTGCTGATTCTTAAAGCAAAAATTATGAGGAATCCAAAAAAAATAAAATTAGCCGGAAAATTTAGGAGCTTCTGTGGAAAATCGGAAAATTTAATTTTCATGGAAAAATTTAATTTTCATGGGAAAAAAGGAAAATTTCTGAGAAAAATTAGGAAAATTTTATTTGTCAATTAAAGCCTGATTCAATACCTTTCCAACGAGCTATCACTCGCTGCGATCGCTTTAGTAGTTTTTTTTTAAAACAACTTTCAATGAGGTCCCTTTTGAAGAATTCTTCAATTTTGTCACATGACAGTGGTGTACACCACCACTAAACCAGTCACTATAAAAAAAAAAAAATATGTTGGTACATTATTTTTTGCTGGGCAATCGATTGAGACTATTTATTTTAAAATCGGAGAGGGGTCGTCCAAAAGGTGATCGCTTTCATATGGAATTGCTCTATCACTAAATATTTTTTTGGCATTAGCATTACTAAACTAATTTTGGTTAAATTTCAATGGCAATGAAAAAATCCCAAGTATGCTCCTTGTTAATAGTACTGTACCAGTCGGTCAAGACCTGAATTATATATAAACAAGGGTTTTTCATTGACGAAAAGTAGATTGGATCGATAGTTTCCTCCTATTTTTACAATTATTTCCATTTATAAAAAAAAAATTAAGTATTTATATTAAATGTATTATTAAAAACAAATGTAAACAAAAACAGAATTTTAAAACTCTTATTTAAATAGAATCTTTTGAAAGAGTTATCTTTTTTTGAAACTGCAAAATTATTTTTTTAAGAAGAAAAATATCTAGCCAAACTGATACTAATGAAACATTTAGAAAACTAGTGCTGATGTAAATATTTTGCAACTGTACTGTACCAGTTTATTTGCAAACTCAGATTTTATTATTAAAAACAAATGTAAATAAAATGATAATTCCAAAAGTTGTATTAAAATTTAGGCAATTTTTTTTAAACACTCCCTACATCGATAATATTAAATTAGAACACAACTGGTTCAAAATGATTAATTTAAGAACTAGTTTTGTAATTACAAAACCAAAAATTTGTATATTTTTAAACTAATTCCGCTATTTGCTACTGGGTTATTACAGTTAAGTATAACAACTGCTAAAAAACTTAACAAAATTTGTAAAAGTTTAAACAATTTTTGCTTAAATTTAATCATTTTATGCAATTTAATATCACAAAGCTGTAGTTTTACATGTAATTTATAATTATTGTTTCTTATTGCTTTAATTAGTTTGAAGAAATACTTAAATTTATTTCAATATTAACTAATATTGCAATATTTCATGTAGATTTTAAAATTTCAAACACACATACGGAAATTTTGAAAATCATATTATCGTACTATTATGATACGAACATCCAAAATGTATATTAATAATGTTTTTTTTTCGCTTCTTTTGCTTCATCATCATTTTTATAAGAAATAAAATAGTGTGTATGTAATATTAAAAAAAAGTGTTAAAACGAACAAAATTAACAAATATTACATAATACCTATTACTACTGACACAATGGCCTAAACAACAGTCTGTGTATACTTTAGAAGCCGGTCAGATTGCAACAAACAAAAAAGAAAAAAAAAAAAAAAACTCCAAATGTTTAAATGTATCTCTTGGCTTCATTGGTCAAATGCATTAAAATGTTGTTTATGTGTCTTTCTGTCTGTCCTGCCGGTCGATCGGTCCATGTGCATTTCTAGCATTTCTTTTATTTTTAATATAAATAGATTTTTGTTAACTGCATTCACTTTTCTTTGACTTTGAATGCAAAAGTCATGATGACTACATATCCGGTAAATGTAACAAAGTGCAAACTGTCTATACACGATACTTTTACTCAAATATTTATGAAGTTTGTTAGTTTAAAAGACATGCTTTTTAGATAATAATACATGTTACATGTGACATTGGTTGCTTTACAATATGTATTAAGCGTTCATTGTTATTGTAACTAAATCAAAACATACGTTGTGTAACTATTTTTAATACCAGTTATTATTGCGCGTTTTTTTTCTCTTCTATTTGTTAAACTCCACAGTACTTTGTGCATGGCATTGAATTATGTGTAAATGTTTAAATATTCATTTAAATTCTAAAAAAAAAAAATATAAAATGCCGATTTATTGATGTCAATGTCGCCTAGAAGATAACTTTAAAGGCATTGACTTTAATTGTTACATCAGTCGATAGAATCTGTGCTATTTTTTAATTGTTTTATCATTCAAAATACATACATACATCAAATTACATTTAAGTAGTTTTGTCTTTGAAAAAAAAAAATTTAAATTTAATTACTTCAACATATTAGTTTTAAAATTGATTTATTTTATTATTTTTTATAATAATTTAAAATTGTTAATTTTAATATTTAATTACACATTTATAAAGGAATTTTTCCAACGTTTACACGCCGATTTTTATGATAGCACTACTCAACAAAAAACGATTTTTGTTAGCACAGCCTTCTACAAAATAGTTTTTAAAGTATTTTGGTTTCATAACCCCGAATCTGAAGTCAAAAAAGTTTTATTAAATCGCCTTTCCAAATTGTGCGCCAACCTTTTTGTATCCATATCCCGGGTAAAATACTTTATTATTCAATATTTTGGAAAAGTTTTTTGAATTTTTTTAATATTTATGGATTTGAATTTCCCATAAAGTTACCTCCCATTTGAGTAATGTTTGGAAAATGTTCAAGAGTAATTTAAGGGCCCCGTGAAGATCTCAAAAATTGACTTATAGCAATATAGTTTTAATGCATCCAGCAAATTTTAGCAAATTTTAGAGCTGTGAAACGACATGAATGTCGTTTTTAAAATAAAAAAAATATATTTTTTTCTAAATGTTTCAAAATCCATTTACACAAAGTTGGGAAATAAGTATCACCCTATCGGAAAGAGCTGCCATTTATGCCATATGTAGTATCTCAGTTTGGTTCTAACATTCATGAAATAGACACATGCATAATTTAAGGCTAATAACAATAAACCAAAGAATTTTTGCGCGTAATAATTCATTAGTGAGTTTAACGCAACCTAATTTTTGGCGAAAATATCCCAATCATGCGGAGCAAGCAATTTGAGGTCTTTAAAACTGATTTGAAGAGAACGGCTCAACACGGGTCACCCGAAGCTCCTGAAGGCCCCGAACAAGCCTTTCGGCTGAAAACATCGAAGTAGTGCGGGGAAATGTGGTAGAGGGACCCAAAACATGCATAGAAAACCATGTTTAACAAGTGCACATTTCACGGCCTTTCCTGTGCTGTATTCTGACATTGGAATTGAAATTGTTTCCTTACAAAATTCAGGAGGCTCAACAGTTGTTACCAAACGACTTTGGTGCCTGTTTAAAGTACAACCCTAAGATTTTGGAACTCAAGGACGAAGTGTTTGAATTTCATTAATAATTGATTGATATTTAAACAACGAGGCTTATTTTTATCCCAGCGGACACGTCAATAATGAAAATTCTTAGTTCTGGGGGACCAATTTTTGAAGCACCACTTCATCCTCTCAACAGGTCGGTTCCAATTCTCGTACGGCACGTGACTCAATGAGAATTTTAAAGGCTGACTTCCCAGCGTGTATAATCTAGCGTTACGGTGATTTGGTTTGGCCAGCCAGATCGCCCGAATTGACTTTCCCACCCATCTTCTCCTGACGATATTTGAAGTCGTTAATGTACACTCTAAAAAATAATTCTAAATTTCTTAGTATAAATTGGGTAAAGTTTTGTGTAATATTACGAAAATTCGGTAAATATAAACACAAAATACACAAATGAAGTATTTTTAGACACAATTAAACATATTATGTCTAAAATTAGTAATATTTTGTTGAATAAAAATTTTACACATAAAGTTTGCAAATAATGTAATTTTACTCATAATGGTAAAAAACTGACATTTTTAAATTAAAAATAAAAAAATTAAAAATAAAAACTTAAGTTTTTAAATTTATCAATTATTGTGAATTACTAAACAATAAATTTATTGTTTTTATTACAAAAAAATTTTTTCGGTTTAATTTTCAGCATCGTGGTTGAAAATATACGCATTTTTCTGGGATTTTTCCACATTTTATGTGTAGATTTACAGGAAAATCGTGTTTTTACGCACAAATTTGGTAAATTTACTCTTTAATTTCATTTAATTTTTACGCACTTTTAATGTGTTCATCAACTTACGCATAATGTGTGTATTTTTTTATTTACGCACACAAAGTAAATTTACTCAACTTATAGTAAGAGTACAGTTTCCTACTATTAGTTGGGTAAATTTCAACAGAAATTAATTAGAGTGCACTCGAACAAGCCCCGCACCTTTGAGGATTTAAAGAACCACATTTGAGCCGTAACTGACAACATGACACCACAAATGCTGGGCACAGTTGAAATGTAGCCAAAAGCGCCCAGGTTTACATCAACGTCATCGGTGGCCATTTGTCAGATAAAATTTTCTACAATTAATTCAAACAAAATGTATAAGTGCGAATAAACATAATCAGTTAACAACCAAATAAGTCTTCACTTTAAACAAAAGTTATAGCGAACGCCAATTAGATTATGGTTTTGCTCTTCCCCTGCCGTATTTAACCTTAAATAACTCCCATATCTGTTATGTTATATAAATTAAAAGCATTAATATGATATTAGAAATAGTAAACCCTTATAGGAGGGTCGTATTTATATTTTGGCAATAGCAAGAAATAACAAACATTTTTAAATGAAAATGGCGTTATTGTTTTTTTGAAATATATCCCTTGATGTTCAATACACTTTTGCATTCGTTCAAAGCAGTTTTTCCATTCCTCTTGAGACACTTCCAAAACATGGTTTTTGAAACGCTGCAACTGCTTCTTTGGCGCTCGTAAATCGTTGACGACGCATTTTACCTTTGATATTCTATGTTTTGACTGCTTAAAAATTCACCTGTTTGACGAGCTGTGTGAGAGCTCGCATTGTCATGATGGAGAATGATTCGTCGTGGGAGGTTGGTTTTACGAATTTCTTCAAAGACTTTCGGCGAACAAATGATCGTGTACCACTCAGAATTGACCGAAGTTCGAATAGTTACGAACTTATTGATCCGCCCTCGTATAATAAAAATTACAAAAACTATCAATTTAAAGGCGTAAACAAATTCCAATTTTCTATTAGCAGCCACATTTAATATATTATTTTCTCAGTAACTGAGAGCCGTACATTCTCTTTATTTTCTAAACTCGTTGGTTATACTGAAAACAATGTTTTTTTTTCGGTCAGTCTCTCATCAATGCAATGTTAAGAACTTTCTTTTAAATTCAAAACAATGCCTAATATGTTTACCTAAAGAAAACAAAAGTTGAAAAAGTTCAGCAGTTAAGGTTATTAATGATGTATGAATTTCACCTTTATTATAACAAAGAAAAAAAAGTGGTTTCTTGTTTAACATAATTTATTGAAAGCAAAAGTATTACTTTAAAACGTGCAGGAAAATTACTCATAGTTATTAAGAAAAAAAAACATTTTTTTTTTAAATTTAACAAAACAAAAACTTAAAACCAATGTCGGTAAGGTCATAGATCTTCATGTGTAAAAACAAGATAAACATGTTAAATATACAAAGTACATACAGCCATAGGTAATTTAAATGATTTGCATTTAAAATAAACATTAAAATCACTTTTGCGGTTATGTGGTAATATTATTAAATATCTTCAAATATCTTTAAATATTAGAAGAAACAACATTAAGAAAAGTTTCACCATAACCACATAACATGATAGTTAACAATTAACATAAGAGTAAATATTAAATGATATTTAAAACGTATGTGGGGAATTCCATAAATACTGAACAACATTTTAAAAATTTTAAAAGTTTAATTCTTAAGAAAATGGTAAAATTAATGTGTTTATGTAAGAAAATAATTTAGGTTATATTATAGAAATAAATTTTCTATTCTACTTTTAGTAAAAGGTAATACAAATGTAAGGAAGTCTGTTGCAGCATAAACCCTTGATACTAAAACCATTTAGTTGAACAATTTTTTTAAAATTAGTTTTTACACTCAAAAAAAAAAGACATGAACTAAAATGTAATAAAAAATTTCCTTCAAAAAAGTTTATAAATTGTCCTCAAATTATGTAAAATTTTATTAAAATTTTGAAAAATTTTCTTAAAAATAATAAGTTTGAGGAAAAACGAAATAGTTTATATACTCAGAAATAGTTCATATTTTTCCTAAGTAATATTTTTTTAGATTTTAGGAACAAAACATGTCAATTAAATAAAAATTTATTAATTTTAAGAAAAAACATCTTAGTTATAAGAAATTTGAATGCTCAAATGTATAAAATTAAGTTTAGTTCAAACAAACTTAATGTGTGTTCATTTTTTGTTCGCGAGAAAACCATTTCCAAATTCAGATTTTAAGTATACCACTTTCTAATTTTGAAGAATTGTTTTCTAAAAATTAGTTCAGACAATGAAAAACAAAAAGTAATAAATTTGTTCCTATGTAATAATAAAAATTTACTTGATTTGAGAAACTGATGAACTATTTCTAAGGAAAATTTTCATGCAACTTAATTCAGATATATTTTTAAAATTTTAATAAAATATTCTTTTTATCAAGTAAAAGTTTTCTAATTTTTAAAAAATAATAAAATTTGGTATAGGATTTTTTTGTTGGAAAACGTTTAAATTATTTTTAATATTCTTTTCCAAAAAAACAATCAATTAAAAACAAAGCAAGAAAAAATATTATAAAATAAAAGAAATTAAAGTAACCATTTAAAAAAACTATCGTGCATGATTGTAATTTTTGGTTTGTGATCGTGCGTGAGTCGAAAATCTCTCACGCGCCCATTTCTAATCTTAACAGTTTTAAATATTGAACTTAAAGTAGCTTAAAATATATTTTAAAATTTTGTTAGCAAAGGGTAAACAATTTCGAATTTGCGCTTTTATGTTATAAATTTGCTTGTTGACTACAATACAAAATATCGCAGGCACATTTTATACATTACGCCATAATGGCATTCCTATAATTGACGTAGCGCTTATTAAACTTTATATTTATCGAACGATTTTTTTGACTTAATAATAAAAAAGTTTAAATTTCAAATAAAGTTTAAGCTAAAAATCTCATAAAATGAACTTATAACTTTTCCATTTTCCAATAATAACAAATATAACTGTGATATTTTGTAGTTTTGAAACAATTTCCTTAAATTTGTTAATTTAAGAAGACAAAGGACCCCCAGTGTTCCTTAGCCATAGATGCCGTGTGTCACGTAGGACGTCCCTTTTTGTAGTTCTCTCAAACAGAACCGTTAATTAACTACGAAAAGGATCTGACTGTCACAATTTATTACGTTTCAGGATATCCTGCAGTACATTTTTTTAATTTTTTTACCTTTTTGCTAATGAAATTTAATTTATATATGAATTTAGTATAATTCAATTTAGTTTAAAGACAAAATTGTATAGCAAACAGCTTGTTAAGAGCAGTGTCCTCACATAGAGGAAGTCCTCCGAAAGTGGGAAAATACCTACTTAATGAGTGTAAAGTACTTTAAAATATAGGGTAAAATATATTACCTTTACCATAGAATCAGGATAAGGATGATTTTCACTTAAAAGAAGTGCTATTTAACTTGATGTTAGAAAATATTTTCTTATATTTAGGGAGTTAAGTCCTAGTTTTTAGTAAAAAACATATCTAATGAACTTAAAATAAAATTTTTCTTAAAACCAAGGAAACATTTCCTAACTAACAGTACAATTTTAGATGAGGTATGAACTAATTAGGAGGAAATTGTACTGTTTTTTAATAAAAATTTTCTTCTCAGTAGTAAAATTTTTCTATGATTTAGAAATTTTTACCAAACTTTAAGTAAAATTTGTTTTTTAATTTCAAGGAAAATTTTATTAAATATAGGTAAAAAGTGTCTTTGGTGCAGTTTTATTTGAATTTTTCCTCTACATAAGTTAATTTTTCTAAATTCTAGTTAATTTTTTTTTGAGTGTACCAAAAACAATGTTTCTCTGAAATTGAAACTTATAGTTAAAACAAAAAACAAAAAAATATTGGATATGCTTGAATTGTTGAAATATTAGTTTAAGTGGTTTTAAAAGCAACAGCTGAAAAAAACTTTTTAAAAAATTCTAAAAAATTGACCTACTTTTATAAATTAATAATAAAAAAATCATGAAATTATCTGTAATTTTTTGCCATAAACAATTTAAAGTATAAATATTATAAACTTAATTTAGCTAAGAAAAAATCTATAATTGCCTATAAATGGTGTTTATAAGCTTTACTATCTATTTCATCTAATAGTGTTGTATTTGAAATGCATACATACAAACAAAAGCTGTGGTGTTTCAAGCAAAACACGATGGTAAAACAAAAGACTTAAGCAACAAACGTGATAAATTATAAATGCTTGGCACAAAATACAACATAAAAAAATACATACATATTGGCAATGCTATTAGGGGGGAAATTTAGGTATACTTTTTTTTTTTTTTTTTGTAGATAAATGTTGTTTTATATTTTTGTTTGTTTGCCAAGAAAACCTTTAAAGAATGTGCAATTGCTTTTAAATTCTTAATTAACTATTGGAAGTGTGAATAATTAAAAAAAAAAAAATCATTTTTAACTTTACTACTGTAAATGTATCAGTTTAAATTCACTGAAGTGTTAATATTTTTGCTCTTGGTATATTTATATTTTCGATACACTTCATATTTCTTGTTAAAATCTTATCTTTTCTTGGTTTTTAGGTAATACAGTTTAAAACGGATTAAACTTATAAAAGACTGGAAGCAAATAAAATACAAAAAATGTAGTTCAAATTAAATTAAGGAAGTTTGCAAAATTTTACACTTGCTTGATTTTCACATAAGGTCTCAAATAATGAATGGCTAAAAACAAATGCACTGGAAAAAGTAAATATAGGGGTTTGAAGCACCTTTACCCCTCTATAAAACAAAAGTATTTTATATAAGTATTAATTTTGTAAATTCGATTTTATCGAAACAGGTATCGAACATCAATAAAAATAGGATTTTTCATAAACGCAGAGAAAAAACATGGTTGCAGCATGATCACTGCTACTATATTATGCTTGTGGCATTCGGGTATGGTTGTCACAATCAACTTATTCGTTTATAAATAAGTTCTAACAATCTATATGCTTGCTACCATCATTATTATAGTTAATATTTTATTTTTCCGTGATTGTCACTTTATATTTTATTACATGATTGGCTGTAACCATACTGTGGTAACGAAAATTCTGAATATGAAAAAATATGATAATTATGGAATTATAAAATGCTGACAATAATCAATGAATAATTATAAATCAAATAAAACATGACTTTGGCATTTACAGTCATAATACTGTCTTGTTTTCATAAAAAAAAAATTGTATCAGGTCAGTCACCCATGTAAAAATTATAATATATTATCATTTTCACCTGGGGGGTTTAATTTTTGAAATTGTGTATACATATAACATTATTGTTTACACCAATCATTGTCAAAAAGATTCTATATTTAAAGTTCTTAGATTTTTTATTTTTTTTTTCAATAAACAACATTTCTTGTAAAATAACAAAAATTTTAAAATAAAATATTGATATTTAAAAAAATATTTTAATTCATTAATTTCTTGTAAAATAACGAGTTTCTTGTAGAAAAAGTACTCAGAATATTAACAAAATAATCTATTATAAGAAAAAGTCTGTATAACCTAAGAGTTGTTTTGTACGAAAAGGTTTCATATAAAAAATATTGGATTTTTCAAAATTTTCCGGAAAGAAATATTTTTAAATTTTGTGGACTTTTCCTTAAAGTAAAGTTCTAAGATACTGAAAATTTTTTCTTAGATAAAATTTAATATTTTCTTAAAAAAACATAGATTCTAAGGCCTTTCTTGACATAGAAATTCATCATGAAAAATTCTTAGATTGTAAGGACTTCTCCAGGAGAAGAAATATTCTTAGATTCAAAGAATTTTTTTTAAAAAAAATTTCTGAGACGAAGGACTAATAAAAAAATCTTGAAAATATCCTTGAGTCTAAAAATTTTTCGATTAGAAAAAGTCCATAGAATCTATGTTTTTTATTAAAAAAGTTCTTAGAATTTAAAAAAAATTTTGAAGTAATTTTCTTTAAAAAGTCTATGGAATTGAGTTTTCTTGGAAAAGTCTTTAATATCAATTTTTTTTCTTTAGGAAAAACATTTCTTAAAGAAGTATTCTTAAATATATAGTTTCACAACAAAATAAAAATGTGTATTATGATGAAATTATGGTTATTTTATTATCACAATATAATCAGTATATTATGGTACCACTATGGTTGGCACAATCATAATCCCAAAAATATATGATGCTCTTCGAATATAATTGTCCCAATCATGTTTTTTCTCTGCGTGTATATATATATTTTTTAGAAATGAACAAAATTAATTTAAAAATTTCACAATAATTTTAAGGACGAGGTAATAGCCTAATAGTCTTTTTAAACTGAACAACATCTTTGTCAAACGCATGGAAGATGTTGAAAACGTGAAACATGTGTTTATATTGGCAACATCTTTCATCTGTTATAAAATAAAAGACGCATAATTTTTGTTAAAAATGAAAAATGGATTTAGAGAAAGCATTAATCATTGGAGTAGTTGTTGCTTTGCAAGAACAAACCAGAATTTTAATGCATTACATTGAAATATTAAAGGCCATTCTGGAAGAAGATGATGATAAAGAAGAATTTTTGGTAGACATAAGTATGAAATTCTTACATGCGCCGCTCATTTCCTTTGTTGAATAAATTTTTTTTTGTTTATTTTCTGCAATGTCAGTTTGCTAGTGATAGCACAAAGAAAATCGATTTGTTTTGCCATTTTTTTAGTGATTACACTTAAAACAACGAAAGATGTTAGATGGAAAAAATGAGAAAGGATCATCTTTTGTAGATTTTTGGTCTGTATAATTCTTATGGGAAGATGTAAGATGTAGCTCAGTGGAAAAACCCTATTAAGCATTAAGCGAAAAATTAATTCCTTAGGGAATTAACCGAAAAAAATGAAAATGCTTTCAGGGAATTAAGCGAAAATTTAATGAATTCAAAAAGAATTTATTCCTTAGGGAATGAAAGCCCAGGCCAAAAGTTGATTTAACTAGATTTGATTGAATTAGTTTTAATAATTCTTAATGTTTTGTTCAAGGATTTCATTCTTTAGCTAAAATTTTTGGGATTCATTGACAGAAAATAAATCCTGGTTTTAATTTTTGAATTAAAAAAAATCAAATTAAATTTAAATGAAATTATTAAAAAAAGGAATTAGTTCTTTGAAGATCTGTACTAAATAAAACCAGAGTTGTGTTTTTCTGTATAAATACATAATTTTGCTTTAAAAACTCAATGAAAATACAACGCTATTTTGTCATTATTCCCATCAAAACAGCATTTGCATTTTACTGTAAATAAAAATAACAATATACAAAAATTAAATGCGAAAACATCATCCATGATGGAAAGAAGTGAAAAGAATTTTTGAAACGAAGAAAAAATTTTTTGAGGTGAAACAAATTTGCGTCTGGTGAAAAAATATAACGAAAATTTTCATTCAGCAATCACTACTATGAAATTGTACTAAAATTAGTGTTTCCAATTATTTGACCCTGTCGATTTTAATCTATTAGGTCATTATTCAAAAAATCAAGAAAATGTATTAATCGGTTATTCGGGTCGATTAATCGGAAAAATGGGTGATTAATTGATTAATAGTTTAATACAAAATAAATGTATTTCTTTCATCAATAAGAACAGAAAAAGCTGTTTTTTGCTGAGATATCAAGTTAAGTCTATTGCATTGCCTTCTAAAGTGTTTGTTTGGAACAATTCAAAGCATCCTGAGATTTTTTTTAAAGAATTATGCATTGAGTTTTTTCAGAGGAATCTGACGACTCTTTAAATGGAAAATGTCAGACGTGTTCAGTGGAAGCAAACCTATTAAAAAGCAGAGTAGATCGTGTTTTACAGAAGAGGGAACCTTTGTCAATAAAGTTTGTTTTTATTTTCTTTATATGACTCATAAAAAAATGCCTAAATAAACAAGAGCTGTCTTCAAAAAAAAAAATTTAATAACAAATTCTTAAAAATATGTTATGAATAGTTTTTGCGAAATGTATAAACAAAGTTTGATAGAACTGCCACTGTTCAATGAATCTTTCACTGTCTGGTTTAAGTTATTAGAAAAGATATAAAAATCACAGATTTTTCTGTGTTTGTGCAATGAAGAATTTAAATAAGCGAATTCTTAAATATCTTTGACTAAACAACTTAATTCTACTGAAGTTTCTACTTCATCAAAATTTGTTGATAAATCAAATAAGAAACAAAATTCAATGTAATTTTTTAATTTTTATAAATTTTTTTATAGAATTTTAAATGAAACTGCTTTTTTGAAAATATAGTTTTCGAATTTAAAGCAATTTTATATAATTATTTTATAACATAAGTAACGTCATAGTGCTTGTTAGCAATATACCTAATCACGTATTCCATTGCTGAGGAGAGAAATATATATCTTAATAGGATTTTTGTTAAAGATCTGCTAAGTTTTCTAAAACTTTGCGTTCTG
Source organism: Eustalomyia histrio (assembly GCA_949748255.1). NCBI lineage: Eukaryota > Metazoa > Arthropoda > Insecta > Diptera > Anthomyiidae > Eustalomyia > Eustalomyia histrio. The sequence continues at coordinate 14,959,157 of OX456525.1, read as the reverse complement.
ATGAGATCTTTTGTCAGCTCAAATTACATGCATACGAAAGTTAAAAGTTCTATTTCAATTTCTTGGACATGAAAATATAATTTTATATTATTTAAATTTTTTTTAAAGGAATTAAAACAAAAATAAAAATTGTCTATCATATTTCCTAAAGCCTCGTAAAACATTTCATTCAGTCGATTTGAAAATAATTTGATTGTAGTTTAGTTGATGTTTTTTCTACGATTTTTTTTTTGTCAAAGTTAAGAAAATTAGGAAGTTTTAAGGAAAATAACAGAAAAATTGATATTAAAAAATTAACTGGTTAATCGAGCTATTTTAATTAATTATTGGAGTCTAATTATTATTTGAGTTTTAAATTATTTGTTTTTCGACATTAACCAAAACAGAGGCGATTAATTGAGAAATTGGTTAATCGATTAACCGAATTGGAAACAGTAACTAAAAACAACAATTTGTAGTGAAAATTTCGAGGTAGGGAAAACTAGTGTATCCGTATTGATTTGGAAAAACTAAAGGCATAGTTGAGGTGTACTGAATTCATCAGGTAGGTTGGAATGTTTATTTACGTAGTTTTGGAGAGCGCATAATATGCTGATTGTCTGGCAAAGGTATATGTCACCCATTTTTGTGTGATCATGAAGGGCGAATGGCCCTTCCACTTTTCAACTTTCAATACTTTTCCCAATAAATTAGGTTTAAAAAGCCTATACAATTTTAAACCGTCTTAGCTGTAAATGCCAAAGCATTGGCTTTAATATGAATCTTTATGAAAAAACTATGGCTCAATTGTTTTTCCCCAAGTATGGTTTGGGACCACATGTGTTTTAAAATTGGTTTATAAGCACAATTTGCCTATTTTAATAAACCAACTTTTTTGTAGGAATTATATAAAGTTAGCAGTGTTTAAAATATTATTAACAAAGTCTTGTCTTATCTCTCTGTATTTTGGATTACATAAATTTGTTCATAATTTTATCATAAACAAAGTAAATATTAAAACTTAAACAAAACTTTAATATTCATTTATATATTTTTTAACCGTTTTTATATGAGTGCATTTATAAACTTAAACTATGTTTGTTGTGTGAGCTGCATAATAATTTATATTTATTTAGGTTTTTTTTTCGTATATAAACTTTTAAAACAACAGCTAGTTTGTTCACGGCATAAAGAATACGAACATTACAAACATTATCATCATTTGACTATAATTTTAACTGAACCGTTATATGTATGTCATATTTGAAATGAATGTTACATGTTGAACATGTTTTTTGAAAATGTCTTGATGTTCATCTGTTTTTTTTAATAGGTTACTGAACTTAGATTTCATTTGGAGGGCTGAGAGCTTAATCTGTGGCTGCCAATTTGTTTTTGTATCACATTTTAAAATAGCATTTAAATTGGGGTCTCAGATAAACAAAATATTATGAGGTTTTATGAAAAGGTTTTCTGTTAGTAAGAAACACATATTTATTATTTATAAAAAACATTAATTTTTTTTATACTTATATAAAATATAAATATAATAACAAATATTAATAAATTATTTTTTTTATAAGAAATAGTTTGTGGAACCCAAGCGTTGTTTTGTACAAAAAGGATTCTTATGCAAATACTAGATGTTTAGAAATTTTTCTGATAGACAAATTTTGATATTCTATGGACTTTTCCTTAAAGTAAAATTCCCAGATTCTGCAAACTATTTCTTAGATAAAAATTCATATATTCTTAAAAACAAAACTTAGATTCTAAGGTTTTTCATTGTATAAAAAATTCTTAGATTCTGAGGACTTTTTGTAGTAGAAATAATCTTAAATTCTAAAAACTTTTTCTATAAGTAAAATTTTAAAATCTTTCGTCAATTTGTATTTAGTTTAGAATTTATTTAGCTACCTCGCACAGGTCCTAAGTGGAATTATTTAATTTGTATATTTTCCTTTACAACAAAAATTTCGTGTTTCCAATTGTATTAATATTTTTTTTAAGTAAAAATCTGAGATTCAAATTCCACATTAAGTCTTAACTGGAATCTCCAAAATTTCAGAATTATGAGTTTATTTTTATATCAATACATATGTATTTGAAATTGAAAATAATTTATTAATAACTCTTATATAGAATTTCAAAGTAGTAATAGTGGTTAAAAAGTAAGATTTTATAAAAATGCTGCCAAGTCTTGGCAATTCTTGGCTTTTCTCTTTAAAATGTAAACAAAAATATTTGTCAGAAAAATATTTGAAATTTTTCTATTTGTAACTTGATAAAATATTAATAATAACAAAAGCTAGCAAATAAATTATGTGTTTGTTAATAAATATGGAGCAGGGCATACAATATAAATGTTATATTTCGTTGAAGTCCATATATGAAAACAAGTAGTTCTAGATATAGAGATAAAAGAATAAAATGTTTTTGTAAAAAATAGACAAAATTGCCCAAAAATGAGAATTGAAATTAAAAAAAGAAATTTTAATGAAAGAACAACATTAAAATTCAAAAAATTATAAATAAAATTCAAAAATTCGCAATCGATAATAAAAAATGATAATTAAAATAAAAAAAAATACCAAACGCAATTAAAAAAAATATTAATGCTTCAAAAAGTTCAAAAAATTTAGTATTAGAAATTGCCAGCTTACAAAAAAAAAAATTTCAGAAAATATATTTTGGGCCCCCCCCCCCCCACGGAACAAAATGCTGGGCACGCCCCTAAGTACGAATATAGTTGACACAATCATAATCCCTCAAATATTTGATGCTCTTCTAATATGATTGCCCCAATCATATTCTCTCTCTGCGTGTGTCTAGATGGAAGATATTCCTTTTAAGTTTTAGTTTAAGGCCTATGAAATTATTTACTTCGTTTGCAATTTTATTTATTTTGAGGTATATTTTTTCTTGACTTAATTTGATTGACGTATGAAAAAAAATATATAACATAATAAAACATTTCACATGCTAGTAGTGTTTCCAATTCGGTTAATCAATTAACCGATTCCTCAATTAATCGCCTCTATTTCGGTTAATGTCGAAACAAATAATTTAAAACTCAAATAATTGTTCAACCCGAATAATCAATAAAAATAGGTCGATTAACCGTTGAAATTTTTAATATAAAATTTTCTGTTATTTTTCTTAAAACTTCCAAATTTTCTTAACTTTGGCAAAAAAAAAAAATCGTAGAAAAAAAATCAACTAAAATACAATCAAATTATGTTCAAATCGACTGAATCAAAGCAAATGTTATATAGGCTTTAGGAAATATGATAGACAATTGATATTTTTGTTTCAATTCCTTTTCAAAATAAATTTAAAATAATATCAAATTATATTTCCATGTCCAAAAAATTTAAATAGAGCTTTAAACCTCCGTATACATGTAATTCGAGCTGATAAAATATCTTATCAGAACGCGAAGTTTCTTAGCAATGAAACAGGTGATAAGGTGATTATTCCTAACAAGCACTATGACGTTACTTATTTTAAAAAAATAATATAAAATTGCTTTAAATTAAAAAAAAAAAACTGAATTTTCTAAAAAACAGTTTCATTTAAAATTCTATGATTTTTATTTTTTATTTAACTTTTTTCTTTTCCTTTTACGAGGGCGGATCAATAAGTTTGCGACTTTTCGAACTTCCCTCGTAGTTATATGAAATGCAACACTGCTCCAATCAAGTACCACCTGTTAATAGACTACTGTCAAATTTTGAGCAAGTTCCGTCATTTACTTTGCGTTTAACAGCTGTTCAAAACATACAACCTTGTGGAAAATGAAAGAAAGTGAATTTCGAGTGCTCAGTAAACATTATTTTTTGCGAAAAAAAACCCATCAATCAAACCAAGGAAAAGCTTAATAAATACTATGGGGACACTGCACCATCGAATTCAAAGGTAAAAAAGTGGTTTACTGACTTTTGTTGTGGTCGCACAAGTACAAATGACGCTGAACGTTCTGGACGGCTAATTGAGGTCAATACACCCGAAAATGTCGAAAAAACCCACGATATGGTGTTGGCCGATCGAAAAGTAAAAGTGCGTGAGATTGGTGAGGCATTTCATATGGCAGTGTGGTTTTGATTTTATATGATCAGTTGTTTTTAAGAAAACTGTCTGCAAGATGGGTGCCGCGTTTGCTCTCAATTGACATCTTTAAAGGAGTGGCAAAATTTCATGAATTGTGCTACGAATTGGTACCTCATCCACCATATTCTTCGGATTTAGCCCCCAGTGACTATTTCCTATTTTCAAATCTAAAGAAATGGCTCGGTGGAAAGAGATTTAGCTCCAACGATGAAATTATTGATCAAATAAATGCCTATTTTATGGACCTCGAAAAATCCAATTTTTTGGAAGGGATACAAAATTTGGAGAAACGTTGGAATAAGTGTATTGAGCTAAAAGGAGATTATGTTGAAAAAAAAAATTTTTTTTGTAATAACAAATAAATTAGTTATTAAAATTAAAATTCTATGAAAAGATTTATAAAAACTTAAATATAACATAGAATTTTGATTCTAATTTGATTTATCAACAAATTTTGATTTGAAGTAGGAACTTCAGTAGAATTAAGTTGTTTAGTCAAAAATATTAAAGAATTCGCTTATTTGAATTCTTAATTGCACAAACACAGAAAAATCGGTGAGGACTTGTCGGGAATATCCGTGATTTTTATATATTATATTTTTTTATATATTTTTAAGAATTTGTTATTGAATTTTTTGAAGGCAGCTTTTGTTTATTTAGGTATTTTTTTTAATCTGGACAGTATCATATAAACAAAGCATAATTCATTAATCTCAGGATGCTTTGAATTGTGCTGAACAAACAATTAAGAAACCAACGCATTAGACTTAACTTGATATTGCAGCAAAAAGCAGCTCTTTGTGTTTTTATTGATGAAAGAAATACGTTTATTTTGCATTAAACGATTAATCGCTAATATTTCCGATTAATCGACCTGAATAACCGATTAATAAATTTTCTTCATTTGGGAATAATGACCTAACCGATTAAGCAACAGAGTCGAATAATTGACACTACATGCTAGTAACTCTTGGTGATCAATTTTGCATGATAGCGTGAAGATAACAACGATACAAGCTAAGTATGTAATATATGATGATATGGAAGTCAAGTTTAGTTTAATCAAAGTTAATCAAATATTTCCGTTTGTAAAATAATAATAAAAACAAACACTCATAAGTAACAATTTATAAAATTAGTGCGTAGAATCTTTAGTATAAATTTAAAAATAAATTTAATTTTTTTTTCATCTTTATTTCTTTGCAGAAACCCGATGTCAAACATCAAAACCACAATAACGATTTTAAAATAAATTTCATTATAAATAAGTCTATTACATTTTGGCTCTATTCCCAATTACATACTGCCAAGGCACCACATGCGTATCTATTGCTTCACATGCAGCTACTTTGCACAAGACATGATATGGATGAACGACTTTTTTGCGCAGACTTGATTATAATTAACTATAAACAAACTAAGTTTTAAACTAAATATTAAATGACATAAAGGAAATAACAAAGAAGACGTCCAAAACGAAAAAGAAGGAGAAGAAGAAATACTGTTATGTGTATGTTTTTCAATGTGGTAAAAACGCAAAAAATCGTCTGGTTAACTTAAGTTGTTAGCAAAACTTTATGAATGAGTGAAAGCCTGTCTGTAATTTTTAAATAAAAAAAAAAAATAACGAAAAAATAAAAACAACAACATACATACATTAAAAAAATAGCTGGCAAAAACACAAATAATATACGACATCTATTTAACTACTGGCGATAAACAATCAACACCGACGCACTACGAATTAAAAGCTAAAAAAAAGAGATCCAAGTGAAAACATTGTGAAAAGATCTTAAAAAGCCGACTTTTTGGGTTTTAAAAAGTGCTCAAAGATTTAAGCTTCATATCTGTCAAGGCAAATTTTAAATTTAAGCCAGTTGTTAAACGGACTAAAATTCTTAAAACTAATTCAGTTTGCATCTCTTTTTAATTTATTTAACTACAAGAGAAAGAGCAATATTTTTGTTTTTAAATTGAGTAATGTTAAAGTGTGGTGCTCATGTTGAGGTGTTTTAAAAAAGAGTAGTTAGTGCATGTTTGTAAAATTTGTAATTTATTTTAATCAGTTGATATTTGAAATTATAACGGTAAAGACATTAAACATTAAAACGTGCGCAAGCTCACAGTAATAGCAGAAACATCAACACTACAGTGATTGATCGTATGACAGGTGTTGAAAATATTTTAAAATAAAATTTAATATAAAAATGATCTCTAAAACAACAGATCAATTATAAAAACCACACATGCAAATTAATTAAAAAAAACAAGTGTTTTGATTTTAAATAATTAAAAAATAAACCAATTCAAATAAAAAATTCATTAAAATGGAAAAAATCAGCATATTTTAAATATAACCTAAAATCTATCCATCACCTTACCAAGTTATTTGGTAGTCGATATTTTTTAAAATTTATTTTGAAGTGAAAGTGTTTGTAAAAAAATTAAAAAAATCATGTGCAAATTTCCAACTTAAGTGCAATCAAGAAAATATTTATATTTTTCTACATATAAATAAATTTTCCAAGTTTAACCACCATTAACATTTTTATCAATAAACTTCGGTGTTTTACAAGTTTTGTTATTTTTTTTTTTAATTCGTATCTCTTTGTTACTTTTTCCATCAATATTTGTGTCATAAAACTCTGGCTACTTTCAAAATACTCTCGTTTTACACTGGCCTTAATCAGCGTGATTATTTAAGATAAAATGCAGAATTTAAAATGTTTGCTGCTCATATTTTGTATGCTGTTAATAACGTCATCATTGCAGTTTAGCAGTAAGTTCAAATTTAAATGACAATATTTATTTTCGTAAATTGTTCCCCAAATGATTATTTTTGATTTTAAAAAAATTTGAGGTTTTTACTTTTACACTTAAAATAGTTTGTAAGTTAAAATAACAGAAAATGTCATTTACAAGAAATGATATTTCACGGTCTACTTAATTTTCATTTAAATAAAATGCCTTTTGTTATTTATTTTTAAATTGTGTTTAAACAAATGACACATCCGTAAGAAACAAATCTTTAATCAGTCAAAATAAATGTTAAAATTTTACCTACCAGTTCCTTAAAAAATAAATGATTTAATTATTTATTTGAAATTGTTTCCCTTTTTGTATTTTTTGTTTTGTTTTTTAATCTACAAAATATATGAATACATAGCTATAGACACTTTTTGTGTAAATGTGTTTGTGTACAGGGTGGTGCAAAAATAACCTTCCGATGTTTTTTGGCTGTAATTTAAAAAAAAATGAAAAACTTTGATTCTTCTTGTGGATTATTTTTATTTGGTCTTTTAATTATTTTTACATCAATCGAGAATATGATGTCATGTAAATGGCCGCCGCCACAGTTAATTGTCATTTGAGCCCTTTTTATGGCATTTTCCATCACTTTGGCCAAAACTTCCGGCGATAGGTCCTCACTTTCTTGACGGATATTGTCTTTAAGAGCTGCAAGAGTCTGAGGCTTGTTGACATAAACCCGCGACTTCAAAAAGCCCCACAAAAAGAAGTCTGGAGCGGTCAAATCAGGCGATCTTGCTGGCCAGTGCAAATCGCCAAAACGGGAGATTAGGCGCCCGGGAAATGCATCCTTCAGCATATCGGTTGTGGCACGTACAGTGCGTGGCGTTGCACCGTTCTGTTGGAACCACATGTTTTCCAATCCCAATTCATCAAGTTGCGGCAAAAAGAACTCGTTGATCATTGCTCTGTAGCGCTCACCATTCACAGTAACCGTTTGGCCCGCGACGTCTTCGAAGAAAAAAGGTCCGATGACCCCTCGAGCGAAAACAGCACACCATAAAGTGACTTTGAGCGGGTGTAATGGCTCTTCGTGGGTTATACGCGGATTTTTAGTGCCCCAGAAGCGTAAATTTTGCTTATTTACGTACCCGCTAAGATGGAAATGGGCCTCATCACTCATGATTATTTTTGATGAAAAATCATCTTCATTATTGCTCAAATAAATAGTCACCAATATTCCGCGTTCTGGAGCAGTGTAGCGTAACATTGTTTATAAACGTGTATTTCGCATGTGTTTACTACACAAATGTCAAAACAGAACTGACATTAGGGGCCAATCGCAAAATTTATAGCATTTTCTGATAGGAGGATTACTTTTGCGCCACCTTGTATGTATGTGTGTTTATGAAGTTCTTGTAATATGAATTGAAAAATTTTGTATATATACAACAAATTAAAATAAAAAAACAAATTGAAATTTTTTGAATATTTTTTTTTGAAACAGACAGCAAAACAATTTTAATTTGTAATAACTGTTACGGACGCAAATAAACCACAAATTTCCGTTTTGTGGTTAAATTTTTTTTTAATTTCAAACAAATGAAAAAAATAAATGAAACTGAAAAATATCGGTAAATGATAGAAAATAATTTCGAATAAATGTATAAAAAAGTTAATATAGATATTTCTTTAAAAAATAAATGTATGTTCCTTTATTTTAGAACGGAAAACTTTTTTATTAAACTACAAACAGTAAACAACATAATATTCTGAGTGTTTAAAACAGGCACTAACGATATTAGTTCTAATTTTGAATATATATTTTTTTAACATACAGAAGTTTTCTTAACAAAATGAATTTAAAAAATTTCTGTAAATTATTGAAAAAGATTTATAAATTTTTATGAAACTTTTCCATTGAGTGTATATAACTTTTAATAAATTGAAAGTTTCAATGGACGAGTTCCAGCGAAGCTTTGCTGATTTCATTTAACAATTCATTAATATCTTTCAGTGTACCTAATAGTAATGAAAGTTTAATACACAATGTTTGCCCTAAAGTGTCTAGTTTATCTATCCATATAGAATAAAATGTCAAAATTGATTTATAAATGTAAAAACACTGTAATGTAAAACCTCTGACACTCATAAAAAAACGTTAGTTCAAATGTCCGTTAAACGTGTTTTAGGTTATTTGAACTAATTCTCTCTGTTCTCGTTTAAATCAGTTATTTAGCCATTTTTGTGGTATTTTCTCATATTGGCTTAAGGATTTTCCAGTTTTGAGATTTAAAGTAGCTTTTTCTTAAGGTTGAACTTTAAATGGCATTTTTCTACATATTTTTAATAAAATTTTGTTTACACCTTTTTTATCGTCTGCTCTGATTATTAGTTAACCCATTTTACAGCAAGAATAAATTTCAGTAATAATTGACTAAATTTTTCATGCTAATATTCAGTAATTTGCATTTCTCAATCCAGGTAGTTTAGCAAAAAATTATTAGCTAATTTACCTAAAATTGTGTATGTATTCGCATCCAATAATTTTTGATCCTCTATAACGGGGAGGGAGACTTTTTCGTTGCCGGATAAAAACAGAAATATTGTTTCATTTTTTTCATTGAAGACTTATACAAATTTTTCTTTTAAAAATATCACTATAGATTAACAGATTTTTTATATTAGAAAATTTTAAGGTTTAAGGTCCAATTTTATAAAAGATTGTTTACCTTTTCTGTTCGATTTTCTAGCACTGTTTTATTACTCTATTTCATAGGTATTTTCTCATAGAAACATTTACTTCTATCAATCAAAAATTCTTAAAATTTTTTTTACGTCTTTCCGTTTCCGACTGTTGTTTATTTAAAAAGTAATACGTAAAGTTTATTTTTAAATGAAGAATCAATTGAAATTCATAGAAATATATTTTTTAACTATTTGAATCAGTCATTCAAAAAAAAAAAAACAAACTATAAAAATTTACAGACATTCAGTAGGAGTTGATATTTTCAGCTAAATGTAAAATTTTGTGTTTTCTGCTTAAAAAAATAGAAATTCATATAATTCCTTTTTGTTGTTTTTTACCAAAATAGTTTATAAAGGGTGTCCCAAGAAGAACGCAATTTTTAAATTTTAAATAAAACACAGATATTTAAAAAAAAAATCGTGAAACTTTATTATTCTTCAATTCTAGGCAAGAAAAAACTGGTTATCATTTCACGATGCCGAACACCATTGACTGTTTGCGCTTAACCTGCCTCATTTTCATAAAAAAAGGTCCAATGATTCCTCCATCCCAAAAACCACACCACACAGTGACACGTTGAGGATGCATTTGCTTCTTGTGAATCACTCGAGGATTTTCCTCACCCCAAATGCGACAATTCTGCCTATTGACGAAGCCATCAAGATGAAAATGGGCCTCGTCACTGAAGATGATTTTATCGGCAAAATCAGCATTTTCATGTTGTCTCTCCAATACCCAATTAACGAACTCCCTTCGCTGTCCATGGTCAGCTGGCTTCAGTTCCTGAGTCAATTGAACTTTGTATGCATGAACATGCAAATCTTTCGTCAAAATTCGCTGCAAAGTGGATTTGGAGACACCAATTTGCTGAGCTCGGTGTCGAATTGACGTGAATGGAGTTTGAGCGACATCGTCACGTACAGCTGCGACATTTTCGGTCGATCGACCTGGTCGATGGCGCTTTGTTGTCTTTACATCACTAACAGACCCAGTTTCGGCAAATTTATCCATTAATCTCTTTACAGTTGACTCTTTTGGAGCATTATTGTGACCCCAAATTGATCGCAATTTGCGAACTGTAGCCGCAAAACTTTCACCATTTTGGTAAAACAATTTCACAATGAGAATGCGTTGTTCATTCGTGTAGCGCTCCATTTTTACTAACCTCGTACCTTCTACTAGCAAACAATAACAATTGTTCAAATGTCAAACAATGACACTTCGAATGTTGCCAGATTTAAAAATTGCGTTCTTCTTGGAACACCCTTTATATATACAAAGTTATTTCAATAAAAATTACAAGAAATTATTCAAATATTAATACACACAAGAAAATAAAAAAATATATTTAATATATATCTGTGTGTGTTGTGTTTATTTCATACAAATAAAAAAAATTTTCAATTTTAAAAACAAACCCAAATATCGTTTTTTTTTCTATTTTTTGTCAGTTAAAAATTTATGGTTATTTTAAACAATTTTCTATTGTTTTTACTACTTTTGTCGATTATTAAACAATGATTGAAAATAAACAACAAAATGGGCTGAATATAATGAAAAATCAGTATTCCTCTTTTTGATTGTATTTTCGATTAATTTAATATGTATTTTAGATTATTTTTAACGAAATAATATTGTGAGTGTGGCTGCAAAAATGGCTGCTGACCTTGCTTTTATCTCTGAGACGATTGGATCTTATATTAATTTCTATATTGATAGTTAAGCGGCTTTAAGGGGGATCTCCGCCAATCTGAGATACTAATCGATTTTCCAAGAGTGCAGGGACTATTTAGGTAGACTTTGTACCAACAGGAGAGTGCATGTCTATTAGGTTCTTGGAAACCGGGCATTCCAGTTGCCTGGCGAACATTCGTATGCCACATCAATTTTTGAAACGGGACGTAGCCTCCACCATAATGGCAGGGCTAAGGCGGTATGGGGAATACCGAAACGTGAAGGGTTTCGAGGATTATGTGGAAATCATACGATCCTCCACTCACAATATTATTTCGTTAAAAACAACTTAAAATACATATTAAATTAATGGAAAATACAGTCAAAAAGAGGACTAGTGATTTTTCATTATATTCAACCCATTTTGTTGTTTATTTTCAATCATTGTTTAATAAACGACAAAAGATTAAAAGCAATCGAAAGTCGTTTAAAATAACCATCAACTTTTAACTGAAAAAAGTTAGAAAAAACTACTTTTATGGTTTGTTTTTCAAATTGAAAGTTTGTTTGTATGTTATAACAAAACACAACACAACATACACACATATTTGAATAATTTCTTGTAATTTTTATTGAAATAATTTTGTATATATTCAAACTATTTCGGTAAAAAAACAAAAATGAATTATATGAATTTAAATTTTTAGAAACAGAAAACATAAAATTTTACATTTAACAGAAAATATTAACTTCTACTGAATGTCTGTATATTTTTATAGTTTGTTTTTTGAATGACTGATTCAAATAGTTTAAAAATATATTTCTATGAATTTCAATTGATTCTTTATTTAAAAACAAACTCTACATATCACTTTTTAAATAAACTACAGTCGGTAACGGAAAATATATTGTGAGTGTAGGTTTTGTGAGATACCGAGGGACGTAGGGGCGGTGAAGCATATTGTGTGACATTATCCGGCTCTTACGCGCTCCAGGGCAAGTTGCTTGCGATCTGGAGGATATCTCTAGAATCGGAATTCAAAGACTCCTGCATGCAAAAAAATAGTTAGGAAAACTTTTGATAGACTCGTTTGTTGAAAATAAAAAAAAACAAAATCAATAACCCTTCGTATTTGATTCAAATATTGTGTTTATCAATAGCGCAACTCTAAGCAATAGCACATAATAAACTGCATTTGACAAACAAATTATTGAATAAATGTGCGTTTTTAATACACTAAATACTTGAATCAAAGTAAAAGTACTTTTTTGAATCAAAGAGTAGTATCTTCATTGCTATTCCTGTTCTAGATCCATCTGGATATTCGTTGCAGTAAATAAAATTAAATTTCAAACGAATTTTTATTTTTTTTTATCTGGGAAAATGAAGAAATCAGTAAAACATTAAATGCTTCAATTCAATAGCTTTTTTTATTAAAGTTCTCTAAAAATTCAATAAAATATTTTGTTGAAATGATAATTTATTTATTTGGTTATTTAAAAATTTTCAATAAACTTTTTTTTTATTAAGCTAACAACTATTTTTTTTATTAAAAATAAAATTTAAACCAATAACTTTTTTTGTTGATTCAATAAATTCCGTTTTTAACTGAAAAACAAAATATTTTCTCTAACGCGTTTACAATTTTAAATATTAATACTGTAAAAATCGTCATCGCAGGAAATTCAAAACTTTTATTTATTGAATCCGTGATTTTCGTATTCAAATATGAAAATTATTTTTTTTGTGTGGGGTTTTTGCCAGGAGAGCCTGGGTCACCCTTGGTGCCATCACATCTGTCTGATCTATCATGGGCTATAGTTTCTTATTTGGTAACACTAGGGACCCTATTGGTCTATGCGAGTTCTTTGAGTAGCTAGCTCAATCTAACCTAATTTACAGTTGTTTGTCTAAGAAAAAGTAGTTGTTGTTTTTAACTGTAATTACAATTATTTTTCTATGGTAAAGTACATAATAACTATTACTGCAGTTATTAAAAAAACAACCAATGAAAAGAAAATTTAAATAAAAATATAAATTTATTTTTGCATAAAAACGTAATAACTGAATTATCGTTTGTAACTTTGACTTTAAATTCTAAGCCTCAGTTAAGTTTATTTTTTTTATATAATCTCTTGAAACTTCAATACACTTAGTGCAACGCTTTTCTAGCTATTCCATCCCTTGATTAAAATAATTTTCCTTAAGCTCTGTAAAATAATCACAATTGGGTCATTCCATGTCAAACCGCACAGCATTCGGATTTGTCATCTCCGATTTTAATGAAATTCGCCACAAATATTGTAAATGGGTAGTGTTTATCAAATAATTAACCTTTTGACCCTAAACCCTTTCGGTTTTCGAAATATGACGTCATGAAAATTGGCAAAAACGTCAAAATATCGAAAAAGTGTCCATACAAAGTCGCCCATAACTTCTAAACTATATAACCTAAAATTTTTCTATTGTTACCATTTTTAAACACTATCCATTTACAATATTTGTGGCGATTTTCATTAAAATCCGAGATGACAAATCCGAAAATGACAGTTTTTTGTGCGGTTTGACATGGAATGACCCAATTGCATTTTTATTTGAGGTGAAACGTTTGCCAGCAAGGACTTGGTAACAAGTACATATCATAGGGAGCTAATTAGGAGAATAAGGTGGGTGGTCAAGCAAGTCGTACTTCAATTCGTTGAATTCTGCTATTATTAAAACACTCTTCTGTGCTGGTTCGTTATCTTGATTAAATTATTAAATCGTTTTCTCGAATTTTTGCAATTAATTGATCCAAAATATTCGGAATTCATTGTTTTACCGTTTTGCAGAAAATCGATTAATAAAATATATTTGTAATCCAAAAAAAGTTATGAAACGACTCTTAAAATCTTTTTTATTTCACTTAAATCGATCCAAAAAAGCTTCAGACATTTTCATTCGAATAAGTTTTTTTTTATAAACTGTTAACAAATATGGCACCCATCTTGTAGAAAGGTGTTTCATCCGTTAATCTAAATGCAATATAAAATGGACTCGATCATTTGAGATGCCTATAAGAATACCTATTTCACGCACTTTTACTCCCCAGCAAAAAAAAGTAGCTAATAAAGAGAAAAAGAAGCAGTGATTTTGACTCCGGTGTTGTGAAAATTTGGATCGGAATCATAATTTGGAACTTTTATTTTATAATCCTCTTTCATTGTATCTAAAGCCCTTCTTATGGTTCAGTGAAAAATGAGATCTTTTGATGTTCCCAAATAAATTTTGAATTTAACAGGGCATCACTAATCGGGCCTTAGCCTCATTTTCATAATCTCTCGGTAGGTTCTACCTGGGAATTTAACTTACACATTTGTTTTTGTTTCCCATATAAAGTTGGAGTTTAACTGTTGGTTAAATTATAACGGGTCTTATTTATTAAATCGGGTCTTATTTATTAAATTACTTTATTCGAAATTCTTTCAATGTTTACTACAACAAATTTTTTGCTTCCTGCAGCCATAATAACCACGATTTTAAGAATATAAAATCTGGTAAATTGTAAGTTAAAGATTGAAACAAATTACTTTAACTTAAACCATAATTATAAATGTCAAATTTATAAAGAAATATCTATGATTAATGTTGTTTTTAAAATAACCCAGTAAAACCGCACATTACCACATAATGGGTAAAGTAATGTATAGCCATAGGGGCCGATGGATTACTTTACACCTTACTTCATTGATGAATTTTATAGGCGATGAGCCTCAAAGTAATGTATATACCCATTACTTTAGAGGTGATAATGTAAGGGGTTCTTATATGGTTACGAGAATGAAAAAAGTAATGTGTCTAAGAATAGATTTTTAAAAAAGAGGAATTTTTATTAAAAAAAATTATTACAAATATTTTATTTTAAATATTTGTAATTAAAAATAATGTGGTCAAGATGGGAATCGAACCAGGGAAATCTGGTTGCCAGCCAAGAACTCTACCCACTGAGCTATCGACGCATATAATATTTGATTGCTTTAAACTTAAATGAATTGTTGCGCTTCGTTTTTTTCGCTAGTTTTGTCAAAACAAACATACATTACCCTTTTGCTTACAAAAAAGCACAAAGTAATGTATCTAAAAATAGATTTTCAAAAATATTTCAATTAATACTTTACATTTATAAATCATACGTTACGTAATCAATAATCAGTAACTTATTACTTTATGCTTGCAAATAATGAAAAAGGTAACGAGCTATCACTACAAGGTAACGCATGAGAATATCGCACCCATTACCAAAGTTTTGCTAGGAAGTTACCCGTCATTGATTTGAAAAGTGTTAAATTTCATTTAAAATTAATGTTTTGGAAGTTGTGAAAAAGAACTACTTAAGAAGAGGAAAATCAGAAAAAAATAATACTTTGGAATCAATAAAAAATTGATTCATTAAGAATCACTTTTATTCATTCTTGCTTAGCAGCTGTTACTATACGAATGAGTTGCCAGATCGTAATGAAACTTAACATGTTTCCAATACATATAACTTTTTTGCTGTTTATACCGCCTTCTCTGCGTCAGGATAAGAACATTTCGAACGGCTCTCGTAGCTGCTGAATTTGTTGTTGCTGTACATGTTAAATTTAGCCGCTAGTTAAATTTAACTGGACATTCAGTAGGAGTATAAAGTAGTTACCATTTCTTATATTTAAATATTATTTTTTGTTTATTTTTTATAAAATTATAAATCCGAAAATATTATTTAAAAAAATGGTATTTTATACCACATTTCAGTTATTTAAACAATTTTTATAGTAAAAAGTTATTTTACTCTTTTTGTTAGTTGTAAGTAACTACGTTTTTATTATATCGAATTTTGAGCAGATTTTACCAAAAAACTTTTTTGAATGCATTTGAACTCACCAGAATATTTTTTCTTAATTTTTTTTACCAGGTCACCTTAATTTTGGAGTTTATTTTGCAAATATTTTTCAAATTGTATTCTCATTGTATTGCCTAATTTATAAATTATATTTATCAAAAATTTTCTCATTAATGTGAAAAATGCCAACTTATTAACACATTCGGTTAACCATGAATTATGTCGTAATAATATCGTATACCAAACAAAAATTGACGATAATAAAAAAAAAAATAACAAATAACGGCTAAAGACCCAAAAAACGAGCTTGTTACTTGTATTAATAAAATAAATAAATTGTTACATCACTAAACGTTTGTCACTTTAAAAAATCAAAATGCTGTTATTTTATACATATTTTGTTTACCTTCATATCTTTCTAGGCGAATTATTTATTTTTGTAATATTTTTTTTATTTTATTTTAAATTTAGCAAAAATAAAGATAAATACTAAAAGAAACCACTTATGGTGGAGGGACATAAAAATTATTATTGGTAGTACATAGTATTGCAAAGCATTATGAATACCATATTTTTTAAAATGCTGTATGTACTACAAAAGGCTGTATATAAAATTGTTTTATATGATTACACAGTGCAACAAGAAATTTTATCCTTAATAACCCAAGAAACATTTTTACGGACTCTCCGACACGTACGGATTCATGAATCCGGCTTCAACTGCACGTTTACGGACCGTAAATACGTATCCGTCAAAGCTTGTACGTAAACGGAATATTAACGGACCGTATAATTGAATTTTCGAAAACAATACGTTTTGACTCTGTTTTGGAGTAAAAATTAATGATTATTTTAAACGACATACGATTGCTTTTACTACTTTTGTCCATTATTAAACAATGATTGAAAATAAACAATAATGAAAAATCAGTAGTTCTCTTTTTGAATGTATTTTCAATTAATTTAATGATTGCTTTTACTACTATTGTCCATTATGTGGGGGCAATTCGAAACCTAATTCATGGATTTTTGCCATGGAAATGAAGTTGTCACACAATTGTGTTTGGGGTCGATTGCGAGCAAACGCGGCACCCATCTTGCGGAAAGCTTTATCATACCCAAACCCCTGAGCTATGTGAGATGCCTATGACTTCCACAATCTCTCGCACTTTCAATCTATAATCGGCCAAAACCATATCATAAATTTTGTTTAATTGTTTCAGGTGTAGATACCTCAACTGGTCGTCCAGAGCACTCGGCATCTTTCTTGCTTGCATTTTTTACCATTGAAATTGATGGTTCAGGATTTCCATGGTATTTATCAAGTATAGCCTTGGATTGAGTGATGGTTTTTTTTTCGCTTAATGAGCACTCAAATCCACTTTTTCCATTTGCTCCTCAAATCACGCGGTAGTCTGTAGCCTGTTGACAGGAGCAGTGTTGCCCATTCTGTTAGAATGCGGGAATTTAAAATTATTGCTTTTTTGTCTAAAGAAACCGTAATTGTTTTTGCACAAATTATTTTTTAGAGGATCTCAGTCCTTGACTTTAGCTGCCTTAAGGACTAAATATTGGGTTATAATTCTGTTAGAGTGGTTACCTATAATGAAATCAGAAAAAGATTCCAAAATCAAAATTTAATATCTTGAAAATGGAGCATCAAAAAAATTATTATTTTGATATAAACAACACACAAAATCTTGATTGAAAATACTAAAAATTTCGATCAAGGTTATGGTGGATATGGTTGATTTTAAGAACCACCTTATATGCCACTTACGTAGTGCATACAATAATTTCAATTAAGCATGCTTACAACTCATCCTTTTTTAAAATCAAAAAATTCGCTATGGCAACATTATGATTTCCAATTAATACTTATAAGTTAATATAGTTAAAAAAGGATTAACTGCATAATCGATCATTAAATATTTGCGATTGAATTTTATTTTAATCTGTTTGATTACGAGTAGCTGTTAATCCAATTTGTAATCTGTTTACAATTTTTAAGCAACTCTGTATTTATACTAAGTACACCTGCTAACTTATCTCAAAAAAACCAAAAATAAGTGTCTAGCCATAGTTATAAATGTCAAATTAACTCGCCCTTATTGTTTATAAGTATCTGCTTTGTTAAAACGACAGTTGGCAACACTAATAAACACACATAAAGTCAGAAAAAATTCAACGTTAAGAGCCAATTTACATGGAGACTTTTTTGCATGCAATTATTGTTTCGTGGCGAATGCAAGCGGTGTAACAAAGAAAGCGCGGCTTTGGTTTTTGTGCATGTTTTTGTTATTTCTCTTTCGCACTTATATGTATTCTGCTTTTGTTGCTTTATTCACATTCGGTTTTACAGCAAAAAAGTCACCGTATAAATATACATAATCAACTTTGAAAAGGAAACTAAGGAAATTGCATACAATTAATGGCATCATATACCTTAAGATACTGCCGCAAAACTATTTTGGCGCTGTCGACAAATTTTTGCTCACGCCAATGTTTTCCATATTCATCTTATGCCGAATAGTTATCCTTGGTATTTTAAACTGACAATGTTAATATTTTAACTCTCAATTTAAACTGTTTACTAAGACTAATTTCGCAGTTTAAACGGGCTATTAAATGTTGGGTAGAACTATAAATAAAACTATGAACTTCCTGGCCCTACATATGCATGCATTTATAATCAAAAAATATGCATTTAAAATTTAAAAATATTCATTTATTATTTAATTTTAATAACAATATTACATATTTTAATGCATATTTTGCCATATTTGAATGCATTTTTTTTTGCTAGAAATGAATATATTTTCATATTTTGTTAAAATTTCATGTTTTTAAGGCACATTTATACGTGAGAAATCACTAAAATTACTCCAAAATATGCATTAATATTTCTTCATTCGCAAACATATTTGGTTAATGTTGTTTCCAGCTAATAACAACAAATATGTATTTACAAGTACTTCTGAGCCCTAATTATACATAATAATTAAAAGTAACCAAATGTGACAAAATAAATATTTATTTTTAGATTTAAATTGAAAAAATCAATAAAAATTTTGTTTGTTACTTTTCATTTCCTTAAACCCTGATGCTAACAAAATGTAAATTTTTTTCCTAAGCATTCTTTACTATAACACCATCCGACAATGTTCAACTTTTGGTTTTAACAAGGAGAAAATCCAATATATTTTATAAGAAGTACTAAATCAGTGAATTAATACTAAGTTAATATATTTGTATGGGAGTCTGTCCTAAGTTTTAAAAAACTTCAAAATATTTTTGCACAGTTTTGAAATTTTACACGGTAAAACGAGTGGATCTAAAACAAGTAAGAGCGGCTTAATTCGGCTATGCCGAATCTTATATACCCTTCACCATGGTTGGAAAAAACTAAAGTTTATATATGGACATATATGGAATGGACAGATTTATATACGGACGCCTTTAGGAGGAAATTAACCATTTAGTTTGGTGATAAAACTTGGACTCGGGAAGATTTATGGTTCCAGAAAATAGGTATTTAAAAAAAATTTATGTTTTGGGCATAACTTTTTTGTATCTGAACCGATATTTCCGAGTTTTTTCAGCAAATATGTTATACTAAAGATTTTCGATCTAAAGGTAAAGAGGTGAAAGAAAAGAATTTCAACAAATCGTTAAAAGAAATCACTAAATCACTTATTTCTACAAAAACGTTTGATTTAGCTGGCAAATTTGCATTTGGGAATTTATTTCGCTTTTTTATTAAAAAATATTTTTAATTTCTTTAGCTTAATTTTAAAAATTTTAAGGAAAATAGTTTATAATTTTTTTTTATAAATCATTATAAGATATGACCTAAAATAGTTGCACTCAAAGGGAAATTATGTATAAAATTTTCTTAATATATGAGAAATAAAATGGTTTAAAAATCTGTTTATAAATTCTTTTAAATCGGAGCAAAAAATATAAATAAAAACGTTTGTATTTTGTTTGTATTAGGGGGTTTTTATAAAAATGTTGATGTTTTTAGCCTATTTATGGATTATTATTTAATTATTAATAGAAAATTTTAAATAAATTAATTATTAAATGTCAAAAAAACAAAAAATAAATAAACAAAAAAAAAAGTCTTAAGAAAATAAAAAAAAACTGTACAAAAAAAAGAGAATTGACCGGGATTCGAACCCGCGGCCTTAGAGAAAAAAAGTATTTGTGACATAGCGTCTAGACAACTGAAGCTAGAGGTACATATATTAAAATAGAGGTACATATATTAAAAGTCTTCGTTCATTAGAGATTTGTTTGGTTTTTATTTAAATGACAAATCTTTGTATGTGTTTGTTGTTTATGTATAAAAGGTGGAGATGAAAGAAAAGAATTTCAACAAATGGATGTGTTTGTTATACGTAAAATTCTACATACATATTAAACAAAGTGATTTTACGGAAAAAATTAGAGGTAGTCCTGGTTTTTTGCTAATATCTCAGCCATTTATTAACCGATCTGTCTGATTTTTAATAGCAAACAGAAATGGATCACATGTAACAGAAATAAATAACAATAAAGTCAGAAATAAATAAATAAATAAATAAATAAATAAATAAATAAATAAATAAAGGTTCTTCGGAAAAACCATTTCAACACACAGACGACATCGTTAAATCAACTTCGCTCTTCATAAGGACCCAGAATCTATATACTTTATAGGGTCTAAGATCAATATTGTAGAAATTACAAACGGAATGACAAACTTATATACCCTTCCATCTGTGGTGAAGGGTATAAAAAGGGAAAGAAGCGGGTATTTTATGTGTAGCCCTTCTTTTAGAATACATAATTTTGCTCATGAGTGCAAACTTGTGTAGGACGGTGTAATACTATTGAACTCCCGAATTATTAAAATCAAAAAAAGTGTTAATTAGTTTTATGTAATAAATGAAACTTCTGCATATTAAAAGGGTGTCATGTTAAACATTTTACAATGGATCATTTATTAACATCTATTTTATAAGGCGTTAAATTAAAAAAAATATTTTTTATTACAAAATGAGACGTTAACGATGTTTGTATTGTTGTTTTAGTTCCATGACTTAAAAACACTTTGACTTAATAGTAGATTTTTTAATGGATTTTGGTACTTTACATTTGTGTTGCGGTAGTTAAATATTTTCCATTTTATAATAGTATCTGTTACAAAGAAACAAAATGATCGATTAATATTATTAAATTAACAAGGAAGGAAACCCTTGGGACACCCATCTATTGCGTTGAAATTTGGAAATGACTACCCAAAAAATATATTTACGGACTCTCCGGCACGTACGGATTCATGAATCCGGTTCTACTACACTTTTATCCGCCAAAGCATGTACGTAAACGGAACATTATTGGACCGCATAATTGAATTTCCGAAAACAGTACGTTTTGACTCCGTTTTGGTGCATCCGTTTATGTATCGTCAAATACGGACTTCCTCGAATTTCATTAGTTTTTCTTCCGTTACTTTTGAATTTGTTTTGGTGTCAAAAGCGAATAATTGAATAATAAATTTAATTTGAGGTAAATATTTATGAAACCTAAAAGAAGTTTTACGGTGATGTGCGCAAAATTTGCAAATAAAAATATTGTCTGCCAATTCATAATAGTTTTTGTTAAAAAATGTGCAAATTTGAATTGTATGCTTTAAAATTTTGTTTTATTTTTTCATGATATTCAGTGGGCGATAACCGCAGTGATGGATAGAGTTATGCTGGAGATGAATATTTCATTTAATTAAATGTGTAAAAGTTTCATTTTGTTATTTAATAATTACATAACTATATAAATGAATTTAAGAAAAAAAACTATAATTTGTTATTCAAAATTAAATAATTAGGCATTTACGTAAATCCGTTTTTTGTTAAAAAAAACCGTAGGAATACGGATCCGTAAACGGTCCGCCATTGACGGACTTTCAACGGAAAACTCCGTTTTTCATCCGATATATCCGGTTCGCAAACGGTCCGTCATTGACGGACTTTTGACGGACAACTCCGTTTTTCATCCGATATATCCGGTACGTAAACGGTCCGTCATTGAAGGTTTTTAAACGGATTCGAATCAGTTTCAATGTTCCTTGAAATCCATTTTTTGGTCCGTATACGGATCCAGAAAACGGTACGTAAATGGAGTTGAAAACGGTACGCAAACGGAACGTATTATTTTTTGGGTATCTACAGCAAAAAAGGGAAAAGAATTTTAACTCTTTTTTGCCATCTTTTACGGTTTTTATATACTTATAATATTTTTTCCTTAAAATCTTCTAAACATGCCCATTAAAATAATTGAATATTAGTTGCAAAGGGGACTACGGACTTTTCGTATTGAGTCGTTTCATTTTATTTGTTACTAAATTAAATGACAAAACCGATCAAAATATTGCATTTTCACTTATTCAATATTCAATATAACAAATAATTCTTTTCAAATGAAAGTTTTAACTGAATATTTTAACTAATACGGAAAGTTCGTAAATTTGTGAAAATACAGTGTATAAATTGTAATGACGTATAATTTGTTTTTAAATACCCGTAATGATATCAGCCTACTTTCCGAATTACTTTAAAACTAAAAATAATGAGTAATTAAATCACAAAATAATGCGTTACTAGAAATTACTTATTTTTATACCCACCACAATATGAGGGTGAGGGTATATATTAGTTTCTCATTCCATTTGTAACGTGTCGTAATATAGGTTTAAGACCCCATAAAGTATATATATTCGTGATCCTTATGCAATTTTAAGTCGATTTAGCGATGTCCGTCTGTCTGTCTGGCC
Organism: Eustalomyia histrio; assembly: GCA_949748255.1. Lineage (NCBI taxonomy): Eukaryota > Metazoa > Arthropoda > Insecta > Diptera > Anthomyiidae > Eustalomyia > Eustalomyia histrio. The sequence continues at coordinate 14,936,218 of OX456525.1, read as the reverse complement.
GTCGTTCTGTTGAAATGGCGATCACGGCGCGAAGACACAAGCGGGGTGTTAATTTTTACCTAGATTAATGTTCATCCTCCTGGGCAGTTTGGTATTATAAACAAGCAAAACCGGTGTAATTAAGTACAATTTTATAGTGAATATTTTATATTCACCTCAAAAAAATGTTTTCACCGCTAAATTTTTTTTTCACCTCCATTCGGCACCTGCCGAAAAGCCTTTTTTACATTTTATAATTATTTTAAATATAAAGAAATGTTCTGTATCTTTTTTAAATTTTTTTGAAAGTCTATTTTTAGACTCATTATTTTTCAACTATGGTAAGGAAAAAAAGATAGTTAAATCAATTATGATATCATATTTGCATTAACTTTTTGCTTTTTTACGAGCATTTTTAAAATAGCTGTGAATATTATTAAATTAAATATGGTTCTGGTTAAAATAAACATTTTTGTATTTAAATTAATTTTAACATATTAGATTTTGTTTTCGCAATTTAAAAATAAGTAGAAACATATTTAAATTAAGAAGAAAACAAAGTTAGTTTGATTTTAAAGCTGTTCCTAATGAATTTAATGTTGTTTCTTCTTGATTTTAAAATGATTTTTTTTTCTGTTTATAAAGGGTGGTTAATTTATAAGGGACGATGTTGAATAAAACACAAATTATTTAGGAAATTATTGTCATTTCTTTTTAATATGATAATATGGTATGGTTCAATTATGTATGGAACAAATGGCCGAGTGACCTCGGCGGCACACCTCCATCTGATGGTCCAAATTTTCAATGACGCTGAGGCATAATTGAGGTTCTATGCCGTTAATGTGCCGAATTATCTCATTCTTTAGCTCTTGAATTGTTGCTGGCTTATCAACGTACACCTTTTCTTTTAAATAACCCCAAAGAAAGAAGTCCAACGGTGTCAAATCACATGATCTTGGCGGCCAATTGACATCGCCACCACGTGAGATAATGCGGCCATTGAGTTTGTGGCGCAAAAGAGCCAATGTTTCGTTAGCTGTATGGCAAGTGAAACCGTCCTGTTGAAACCACATATCGTGCACATCCATATCCTCAATTTCTGGCTTCAAGAATTCCGTTATGATCTCGCAATAGCGAACACCGACGGCGAGTCGAGGTTGACAGCTGTTCTGCCACACTATCGCGAACAACTGCAATGTTTTCCGCAGAACGAACTTGACGAGCATGTACAGGTGTTTTCTCATATCCTACAGACTCGATTTACAGAATTATGTGCACAATTTTCCCGATTATACACATTTGGTCGATTATGCTGACCAAAAAAATCACAAAGTGCATTTTGATTTGAACGCCCATTTTCATAATAAGCCTGAATAACTTTAACGCATTGCTCGATTGTGTATCTTTCCATGGTTCAAATTGAGTTAGTCTGAAATTAAGAAATGTCAAATAAAATGCAGAAAAAACTTGACGTTTAGGTGTGGTTCACATTCAACATCAGCTCTTAAAATTTAACCACCCTTTACATACAAAATTGATTTTTAAACTTATTACACATATTTTTTGACTTTTCGTACGCCACATAAAAGTTATAAGAAATATAACTACCCGAGTAAAAAAAGTTAATCTGGTGCAATATTTAATCATATCCAATTTGATAATCTTTAATATCTGCTGTAATATCTAGCTCATCTTTTTTGATCCGAAAAATGGCAGATCAAATTAGATCCAGCAATATAAATATAAATTGAACCGAAAAATGGCAGATCAAATTGGATCTAGCTATATAATTGGGAATATGATAAGATCTTAATAGATCCGAAAAATGGCAGATTTAATAACACTCAGCAACAAAATTATCCAATATAGTCTAAATTAATTTTCATAAAAGGAACATTAGATCAAAATTTAAAAATTTTCGTAACTTTTAATTAATTCGCGATACCTTAAAATGGAAAATTTAGTCAAAATATATAAGTAAAAATTTAATTGATCGTAATTTTAATGAAGATTATGAATCTTTAATCAAATTTGAAACCAAATTTGTGCTTTTTAAATTATCCGCGGTTTGTGAAAACTCAACTATCTAAGACTTTTGCAATTTACTTACCACGGGCTTTCACTAGCCAGCAAAAAAAAAGTATCAAAAGAAGAAAAAAAGAAGCAGTGATTTTGATTCCAGTGTTGTGAAAATTTGGATCGGAACCAATGATTTTTACATAGGGGTGTCATAGGGTGGAAGTTTTCTTTTATGATCCTTTTTCATTGCATCTAAAGCCCTTCTTATGGTTTAGTGAAAAATTAAATCTTTTGTTCTTCCCAAATAAATTTTGAATTTGTAATTTAGATTTCTACAGGACATCAGTAATCGGGCCTTAGCCTCATTTTCACAATCTTCCGTTAGCTTCTACCTGGGAATTTAACTAAGCGATACTTTAGATAATATTTGCGTTTGTAGTAAATAGCTTTTTTTCAGGGACGGAAAATTCAGTACGTTAGTACTTTTCCATCAACTTGAAAATAACTTTCAAAGAAAGATTTTCAAACACACAAGGAGCAGTCTATGTTCACTAAAAGATATACATTTAATAAAGCGTGGGAACAGTTGTTTTTGTTTATTGAAAACAATGACGGTGATCCCGTATGTTTGGTTTGTGCACTTAAAAAAGTTTGTAAGTTAAAATAACTGAAAATATCATTTAAAAGAAATGATATTTCATTTAAAACCCGGTCTACTTAATTTTCATTTAAATTAAATGCCATTTGTTATTTATTTTTAAATGTTGATTAATCAACTGACACATCCGTAAGAAACAACTGATATAATCAGTTAAAATAAATGTCAAAATTTTACCCACCAATCCTTAAAAAATAAATGTTTTTTCATTTATTTGAAATTATTTCCGTTTTTGTATTTTTTGTTTTTTTTGTAATATACTTGTACAATACAAAATGTATGTATGCATATGAAGCTATAAACACTTTTTGTGTGAATGTATTTGTATATGTATGTGTGTTTATGAAGTTCTTGTAAATTGTATTGAAAAATTTTGTATATATACAACCAATTTAAATAAAAAAACAAATTGAAATTTTTTGAATATTTTTTTTTGCAACAGACAGCAAACAAAATTTAAATTTGTAATAACTGTTACGGACACAAATAAACCACAAGTTTCCGTTTTGTGGGTAAATTTTTATTAAATTTCAAACAAATGAAAAAAGTAAATGAAACTGAAAAAATCGGTAAATGATAGTAAATTATTTCGAATAAATGTATAAAAAAGTTAATATAGATGTTTCTTTGAAAAATAAATTTTTATTAAACTACAAACAGTTAACTACATAATATTCTGAGTGTGGTTATAATGCTAAACGCACAAACATACCATTGAAAGGAATTATAATACATGCCAAAAGAGATTTCTGAATAAAAATTTAGATAGGGCCAAATTAGTAGATGAACTGAAATTAAAGTTTCAAAAGAAAAATTTGCCAATCGACCAATTTCAATATGAAAAAAATATCATAGAAAAGATTCCTTTTGTTGTTGCTCTATCCTTAGCAAAGCACTGCAAGCCTTTTGAAGATGGCTTTTTTTTAAAGATCTTTCAAAAGAAGTATTCAAGTGTTTTGGCTTAAATAAATTATACAACTTATAACATTTCGAAATTCAAAATTTACATCCTTGTATTGTGCTTTAATATATGTAAAAGCTCTCGTCGAAGCTCGCTGTAGGTGAAAAAGCTCTTTTGTAAAAGCTTGCACATTGCGCATATGAGTTGGACGCAACTGCTTTAGAATCAATGAAAAATTAATTCCTTAAGAATCACTTCCATTTATTTTTGCTGGGTAGACATGACATTGTTTTTAATATTTGAATGGATAATAGTTATCCGTGTAACTGAACGTAAAATTTAACATATTTTTTGGTTTATCGCTATCATTTAGCGTATTAAAATTAAATTGTTAAAAAAATCCTGCCTTACATAAGAATTTTGCGTAGAGGCAAATATAAATAAATTTCTTAAACAAAGTGGAACATTTTTTGTGTGAAATTTTCGCGAAATACGATTTCATAAACCTAATGTACGTCCAAAAATATAGTAGATTTAATGAGTAGCGATCTTAAAAATTTTATTTAAATTTTTCTCAAGTTTAAGTTTACTTAAAATAAAAGAACAAGTGCAGCTTTGAAACTTCAATGGCGATGTGCTACCTCTAAATAACACCTTTTTTTAATTTCTATGACAAAACATATTTTTTTACCATAATGACATTATTGTAGGATTGTGGTGCTCGTGAATTCGAACTTTTTTATTTTGCACCGCATTAATGTAAATATATACACTGTAAATACAGTGTACTTCTCAAAATTAATAATAGTTAAAATTGGTATCAATAGAAATCTATTTGGGAGACCAATCTAAAAATTTATATATTTTTTTAATTACAAAATTCAGAAAGAAGTTTCGAACGTTTTTGAATCCCATGTGTTACCCTCAAGCTTTGAGATTGAACCGCTATAAATGTATGCAGGTATGTTAGTGATCTTCCCTCTATCACATACCCCAAAGTGATACCTTCCAAAGATACCTTCCTTGTAAGTTTAAGCTAACTGCATATAATAGTCACCATTAATAGGCTGACAATGCGAAAGATTAATTTTCAAATGACGACTAACTTACGCAATTTCTATGTCTAATGACAGTTAAAATTATTGTATAAATAGTTTTATAATGTACATTTCAAAGTTTTAATTGTTTTAGAAAAATTTTAATACATATTTTTTATGACTTCCTTTAAAGAATATTTTTATTTGAGAGTAACACGTGCTTAGAATAAAATGTTTGCTTTTTGTGCTTTGATTAATTAAGATGGAACCAAATTTAGACAACAGGTCATATACATAAATTAAAATTAAGTGCATAAGTAAATACGCGTAACTACGCTTAAGATAATACGTCAGTAGAAATAATTTAAAAATATTAAATTTGCTCATTCTGATACCATACACCAATAATAATGTGGGTAAAATTTCAGAAAGTGGTCCAAGTTTCGGTAAGGGGACTGATCGTGTATTATGAACAGAGAAGAAAATATAGAGATAAATCTCAATGAAATTGCCGAAAAAGTTAATTTAAGCAAATGCCGTGAAGGTGAGTTTATATGGGAAGGATAGGACCATATGATTTTTTAAGCCCACCTCAGATGGGACTTTTTTTCGCAGAGGGAGGGGTAAATATGGACCGTTTCTAATGAATTTCAGTAATGCTTGCCTTATGATCAATAGAAACTTATGTCCAAAATTTCATGTACATATCTTCATATTGCGACCTGTAGTTTGATAACAGGAATTTGATCGACAAATGGATAGACAGACAGACGAACGAACGGACAGACTAACAACGCTAAATCGTTTTAGGAAGTTATTCTGAGTCAATCAGATATTCAGATATTTTTGGTAGCTACAAATATCAACACAAAATTATTATACCCTCACCCTAATTAAGTTCTGTTGAAATTTACCCAACTTATAGTAGGAAACTGTACTCCTACTATAAGTTGGGTAAATTTACTCTATGTGCGTAAATGAAAAAAATACATACACACATTATGCGTAAGTTGGTGAACACAAAACGCGTAAAATTACAACGAAAGTGCGTAAAAATTAAATAAAATTATTAAATTAGAAAGTAAATTTACCAAATTTGTGAGTAAAGAAACACGTTTTACGTGTAAATGTACACATAAAGTGCCTAAAAATCCATTTTAAATGCGTAAAAATGTCCTAAAAATTTATAAATTTACCACCACGAACAGCCCAATTTTTTTGTAATAAAAACAATAGATTTATTTTTAATATGAGTTTTATTAATAATACACTCACAATATATTTTCCGTTACCGACTGTAGTTTATTTAAAAAGTAATACGTACACGCAAAGAAAAAACATGGTTGGGAGAATCATATTCGAAGAGCATCATATATTTTTGGGTTTATGATTGTGCCAACCATAGTCGTACTATATTATGGTTATCATATTATGATAGTAAAATATTCATAATTTTACCATAATATTGACCCTACTGTTATATTATGATCCAAAAATTACCATATTATGATTCTAAATAAACATATTATGATGTTGAATTAATCATAATATGATTGCATGTAATCATAGTATATTCAAAATTTTATTACATTATGGTCCCATAACTATATTACGATTTCTGGATTATCATAATATGAGCCATATAAAATCTTTATAAAGAATCTTTTTGACAATGAATTGATTAATGTAAATAATATTAAATGTATAAGAAATTTTCGAAAAAAACCTCATAAAAAATCTTCTAAAGTTAAAAAAAAAAATAAACTGGATCTTAATGGGTTAATTGATGAAATGTTTTAATGCCACATGAAAGGTATTTTCTACCCATCTGATATTTCCCCAGTTTTAGTAAACAATATATGATTGTTGTTTTAAGACATTTTGGTTTTTATAAAAACAAGACAATACTCGTATTAGGGCTGTAAAAGTCACAGTCATGTTTTATTTAATGTATAATTATTCATTGATTGTTGCCAGCATTTTATGGTTGCATAATTATCATATTTTTTTCATAGTCAGAATTTTTGTTACCACAGTATGGTTTCAGCCAATCATGTTATAAAATAGAAGGTGGCAATCATAAAATAGTGAAATATTTACTATAATAATGATGGTAGTGACCATGTTGATGGTTAGACAACCAATAATATGGTTTTGACAACCATACTTGATTGCAGCAAGTACAATATAGTAGCAGTGATCATGTTGCAACCATGTTTTTTCTCTGCGTGTAAAGTTTGTTTTTAAATGATGAATCAATTGAAATTCATAGAAATATATTTTTTTACTATTTGAATCAATCATTCAAAAAACAAACTATAAAAATCTACAGACATTCAGTAGGAGTTGATATTTTCAGTTAAATGTAAATTTTTATGTTTTCTACTTCAAAAAATAGAAATTCATATAATTCCTTTTTGTTTTTTTACCAAAATAGTTTGTATATATACAAAATTATTTCAATAAAAATTACAAGAAATTATTCAAATATACACACACACAAAGCCAATAAGAATATATACATCTGCATGTGTTGTGTTCTGTTTTGTAATTACATATAAATAAAAAAACTTTCAATTTGAAAAACAAACCACAAAAGTAGTTTTTTCTAACTTTTTGTCGGTAAGAATTTGATGGTTATTTTAAACGACTTTCTATTGTTTTTACTTTTGTCGATTATTAAACAATGATTAAAAATAAACAACAAAATGGGTTGAATATTATGAATATCAGTAGTCCTCTTTTTGATTGTATTTTCGATTAATTTAATATGTATTTTAAGTTGTTTTTAACGAACTAATATTGTGTATGTTTTATTGAATGTATGAGTTCGCACCTAAACAAATTACTATAGTAAAGGAAAAACATGTTAATAATATGTAGAATTTTGCACATAACTGATTTTTTTTAATTGTTCATTCGTGGGAAACAAAACTTCGTTCGAAACTTATACCTTCGAGTTATTTTTGAAGAGCAATTTTTTTAAAAACATGTGTTGTACAGCGTAATCATAAGGCTTATTTCATTTAACACTTTAAAGTTGGCTTAAAGTATCTTTAAATTTTTTCGGGAAAAGATACTTACGAACAGGATAAGCTGATGTGCCACATTTTACATTTAAATGTGCCCGGCATATCACGTTTTTAACTTGGCATATGTTGTGTGCCGATCATATATTTACATGGCAGACTTTAAATCTAGATGTACCCAACTATTAGCACATGGCACATCAAAACACAACTGTTTTCACATATGGATGTGGCTACATGTATGTTCCAAAGCTCACCCAGTTTACAAATAACATCAATGAGGTATTGGTATTGATTAAGACTTCCTCTTTTATGTCGTCCAATGTTTTTTCAAACTGTAAAAAGATACAAATAACATGTATAATATACAATAATTTTAACCCTTACCACAAGATGTTTATATTAATCAGCTACAATCAGTCGCCTCTTCAATAGCACTTTCTGTTCCTGAGATTTAAGAAATTAGCAGTTGTTCATATAGAATAACGTTCGCAAACGCATTCAATTGTTTGCATAATTTAAAATTTTTTTTTTCCAAAATTTTCATCATATCGGCAGAAATTGAAAATAATTTAAAAATGTCATAATTTTATTACCAATATAAGTTAGTATATTTACAAACTTTGTGCGTAAAATTTTTATTCAACAAAATAATACTAATTTTAGGCACAATGTGTCTAATTGTAAACACATAGTGTCTAAAAATACTTTGTGTGTGTATTATTGTATATCAAAGAGTGTGCAAAAAAGTTTTACGCATTTGGTGTTTATATTTACCGAATTTTTGTAATATTACATAAAACTTTACCCATTTTAAAGTAGTAAATTTACAAAACATTTTTAGAGTGCTGACTACGTAGTGTGGTGCTAAAGTATAATTAGTTAATTAAACAAAAAGTTTGACTGATTTTCAATTTTTATCTTAATATTTACTTCCAGTCGTTATGCTATAAACTCTTGAGAATTTTTAATGTTTTTTTTAATAATTTTTTAATTTTATCTTTTAAAGGTGCACAAGAAAATATAAATACCACAAATCTCCTGACACCAGATGAATCTTTAAATCTGAAATTTGCAAATAGTAATGCTAATCATACAGAATTAGTTAGAGCTGTAAGAGAATCTCTTAAGGAATATGAATTATATCGACAAAGAGTAAAACCCTCAAGGTAACATTTAACTCAATAGAAATGTCTTCAAAAAAATCCTTAAAAAATAACATTTCTTTTCTTTTAAAGAGTAAAACGTGCTGCTAAACGTGTATGCTATGGAGAATTGGGTTGCTATGAAGATTCTGGACCATTTGCATATCTTGAAATGTTACCATCTCCACCAGAGGAAATCAATACGAAATTCTTTTTTTATTCTACAAAAAATAGATCAGATAGACCTCTCATGGAATTACCATTTCTAAATATGACAGAAGCTTTTAAAAATACCAAAGCCTATATTAGGAAAAGAAGTTTAAACAGTTCGGAATATTCAGATATGACTACCGAAGGGCCCCAAATGACAACGTTGCCACCAAGAAAGGCAACTTTTCACAAAACACCTTTAACTCTAAACGATTTGGAGGGTTTTGATGAAATGTCCGTACGCGTTATAGTACATGGTTTTGGCTCAGCTTGTCCACATGTCTGGATATATGAAATGAAAACGGCTCTAATGGCTGTGGTATGTTAAACGGCAAAAAAAAATCATATTTATTAAGAATTTGTGTACTAATTTTAAAATTTACAGGAAGATTGTATTGTTATTTGTGTAGATTGGGAAAATGGTGCTACATTTCCTAACTATGTAAGAGCTGCTACCAACACTCGCTTAGTGGGCAAACAATTGGCCATGTTAATAAGAAATTTACAAGAACATAAGGGTCTTAATTTGTCACGTACTCACCTTATTGGCTTTAGTTTGGGTGCTCATGTATCTGGATTTGCTGGTGCAGAATTAACTGGTTTATCACGCATCACCGGATTAGATCCAGCCGGACCTTTATTTGAAGCTCAACATCCTAAAGTTCGTTTAGATAATACGGATGCTGAATTTGTAGATGTTATACATTCCAATGGTGAAAATCTTATATTGGGTGGTTTAGGATCTTGGCAACCCATGGGTGATGTTGATTACTATCCCAATGGCGGAAGAGTACAATCGGGTTGTTCAAATCTCTTTGTAGGTGCTGTTACAGATTTTATATGGTGTAAGTATTTGACAGTTCGGGTGTAACATATAAAGGTGTTTAATGTTATGTCACTTTTTTCAGCTGCTCAAACTGCTGAAGAAGAAGAAGGTCGTTCTTTGTGTAATCATCGCCGTGCTTACAAATTCTTTATTGATTCGGTAGCTCCGCGTTGTTTATTTCCCGCTTTTCCTTGTGCAAACTACGATGACTTCTTGAAAGGCAAATGTTTTCCTTGTGCTCAAGATGATGATGATTTGGCTGAGGGTGTTCCCCGTTGTGGTAATATGGGTTATTATGCTGATCGTTCTTCAGGCCGTGGACAGCTGTATTTGGTCACTCGTGAAGAGGAGCCATTCTGTGCTCACCAATTTCAATTGCAAATTTTTAATTCATTCAACGATTTGCCATTACGTACAATCGGTCGTTTGGAAGCCATTTTGGAGGGCGAAGGTGGTCTTAATGAAACATTTCAAATATCAGAGTAAGTTTAAATTAAATCAAACGATAAACTTGAGATCTAATTGAAAATTGAATAAAACAAGCAATTGGTTTTCATAATCGACTTTACTGGTGACAGATCATAACACCCACAAAACTTATTCCCATTTCAATTTCGGGAATTATGACCGAATTTATTTCGGACATAATCCCTAAACTGAAAGTGGGTTGTGTGACCCTTTGTCCCACAGTCCTCATAGAAGTTTGGACTGATTCGTTATAGGGATTAGAACCAAAAATATTTTGGTCATTATCAGCAAAAATATTTGCCTCAGCGAAGCCGGCCAGCCGAAGGCGGCTATAAGAAATGAATTCCTCAGCGATGCTGGCTTCAAACATGCCAGACAGTAGAAAACTCCTTAGCCCATCAGAAAAACTTTAATGTGATAAAGACTGTGCCCACAATTATGGATTATGTCCTTTTGAAAAATGGTCTTAGAGCACATGGGATATATGACCATTTTTAATATCGTGTTGTTCATAGTCTTAGAGCACATGGGATATATGACCATTTTTAATATCGTGTTGTTCATAGTCCCCATTTTCTTTTGGGGATTATGACCGAAACATTTTTGACCATAATCTCTAAATCGAAAATGGGTACCATAATCCTCATAATCGAAATGCCACCGAATTTACTGTTTGTAAGATTTGTGGGTTTAAAAATTTAGCATTGAGTTTAGTGCTTTTTAAATTTGAAGGCCTTATACACCCAGAAAAATAATTTGTTATTCTATCCCAGTTTGAATCCATCGAATTGTTCGGTTGCTGCAACAGAAAATCAGTTGTTTGGATGTCCTTAAAATCCACAATTGTGTTTAGTATTCTTATCTTAAAATTCATCATATATTTCTGTGTTTGTTGGAATTTTGAAAACTTAAAAAAAAAACTTAAAACTTTATCTGCCTAAAAAATTTAACATTTTGAAAGTTTTTAAGTCCATAATGAACTGCAGTTTGGTAAAACATTTAAATACAGTTATTGTAGAGCTTTGTAGTCCTGAAAAATAAACGTTTGGGTTTGGAATTTATATAAACTTGGATGCCTTTTAAATTTATGCTTAAACTTTGATTTGACCCTAAAGTCAGTTCTTTTAGAATTTGGCTAGAAATAAACATCTTTATATTGAAATCTAGCACCTTAATTTCCAACTCCCCGAAAACAAATTTTATCAATATAATTTTTTTCTTACTTTTACAGAAAAGATGATTCTGAATTCTTTGCTGGGGATATAGTCTCTAAAATTATTGTACCACATCCAGCACTTGGTTTTCCCACTACACTAAGCTTAAATTATAAACCCTATAGCGGTTGGCTATCAAAGGGCTTACCTCACTGGGACATCGACAAAGTCATACTGACCGACAGTTATGGTAGAAGTCATTCGATATGTAAAACTAATACCAAATTATCAACAGGATCTCCAGTACGTATAAAGCTACAACCAGGTAATTGTGAATTAGAAAATCAAGATGAATATGGTGTGTTTACCAGCAAACCATCTACCGAAGTACCCGATTCTGCAGGACAAGAAAGTGTTAATTTGCCAGAGTCTGATGCTGTAGAAACTATCAAAAAACGTAAAAATTTTCTAAATTTAGGAACAAGTTTTAAACTAGAAGAAAATCAGTCATATCCCCTAGAAGATACTGAGGATTTACCATGGCAACCAATATTGGAGGGAAATTCTTTAGATAAAGAATTGGCAGAAACTAGTCGAAGCTTTTCATCAGAACCCGAGGAAATATTTGAACCAGTATTAAATGATAAACGATTAAATGTCAATCGGGGACGTAATTTAAATGATTTTACTGCTAAGGATGAGATAGTGGAACCGATATTAAAAGCCACTACTCCGAGAGTCAAAAAAGGCAAAGAAATTATATTAACTGAACCTCCCACTACTGATAAACCAGTTAAATTAGAAATTATTAAAATTTCAACCATAACAAAAGCTGATAGAGCAAAATCGTCTACTGAAGAAGAAACTATAACTGTACAACTATTTCCCTTTCGTTTGGGAGAACTTCTGCAACGAGCCGAAAGATATGCAAGAGAAACAATTTTGCCATTAATTTCGGTACAAGCACCACGTTTCTTTGGGTTTAATTTTGCCAATAATGAGGAAACTCTTAAAACTGAAACTAGAAAACCTCGTTATATACCAAGGTTTGAAGAAGCTTTAACAAATAGTACCAGTAAAAATAAAACTCTACGCAGTAATAGTAATCAAAATTCAAGGGATTTGCAAGTTTCTGAATCTAGAGTACAAAGAAACATATTTGAATTATTACGACCGACAAATGTTCCATCAACTGCAGTAAAAGAAGAAGAACCTCAAGAATCCAATAATGAAGTAACTTATTACACTAATATGCAACAAACAGAATCACGTTCTTTAAAGCCTGAAGATCCAAAATATGAACCGGTTTTTATCGATTTACCTACATTTAGACCACCACGGAATGTAAGATCTGTAGATTCAGCTTTAATTTATAAAAAGAAAACACTAAAGAAATCTTAGGTTTTCTAATTGTTGATAATTTTAAATGATTTTATCTTTTAAGAGATTTTTTTAATTTACTGCTTAGCAGTTTGTTAAAAATCAGTTGTAATTATATGTGATATTTTGAGAAATTTGGCGTTAAATTTTTTTTTTTTAAATTGAATAGAAATGTTAAGGATGCTGCGCCATTTGTTGTAGCTAAAACATGTTAATTTACTTTCATATTTTTTTTAATTTATTACAAATAAGTTGATAAAATATTTAGTTATAAGTATTTATTTATTAAAAATGTTTGTATATACTATATGTTATTATAACAAAAAAAAAATATAGGAATTTGTTAACAATTTAACTAATTATTAAATGACTTAAAATAATTAAAATTTTTAAAATAAAATTAATAATAATCAAACACGGTCCTGACTTTAATTTAAAAGCCCAATCTTGTACTAACTTGCATTTCGCTAAATATATTCTTTTAGGTTTTTTTTTGTGCTGAAACTGCTGCTTTCAATGATCAAACTGATTTACTTCGAAAAATCGGGTTTAAAAACGAATTTTTCGGTGGAATCATAGATTACTTTACGTTAAACTCAAAATAGCACTTAGAGCCAATTTACACGATAAAATTGATTGCATGCATTTTCTCAATTGTCCTTTTAAAGTTGCTTCCAAAGTTATGTCTATTTATACGGTGATTTTTTGCACCCATTTTCTCTCTTTTCTTTCTAAGACCGAATGTGAATGAAACAACAAAAGAAGAATACAAATGTCTGAGAAAAAGAAATTTTGTTATGCACGAAAAACATACTTATTTTGTTCCCCGCTTGCATGCAAGAAAGCCACCGTGAAAATTGACTCACACTTTTTCTATATATTTTCCGTTACCAACTGAAGTTTATGTTATTTAAAAAGTAATACGTAGAGTTTGTTTTTCTATGAAGAATCAATTGAAATTCAGTTTAAATCAGTTATTCAGAAACAAACTATAAAAAATACAGACTTTTAGTAAGAGTTAATATTTTTAGTTAAATGTAAAATTTTATGTTTTCTGTTTTTTAAATATAGAAATTAAAATAATTCCTTTTTTATATTTTTTTAATTAAAATTGTTTAGATACAAAATTATTTCAATAAAAATTACAAGAAATTATTCAAATATACATACACACATAACCATTAAAAATATATACATCTGCGTGTGTTGTGTTTTGTAATTAGCCTGTATGAAGTCTGGGGTCAAGTGTCTCCAAGTCACCACTTTTGTCTACTATTTTGGGTGACTTTTTGGTGACATAGTCAACAAAGCGTCTAAACTTTTTACATTTCCTTATTTTGGTGGCACTTTTTACATTCCTTTCTTTGCAAAGCTGTGCTTCTTTTTAATTTTTTATTGTTTCTTTTTTTTTAAATACATGTGCAAAATGAGTTTTTAATAAAAATATAAAGAAAAGTAAATTTCAAAGGTAAATATACATATTATTTGAATAAAATATATAATGAGCAAAAGGAATTACAAAGGACTTGTGAAAAAACAATCAATTTATAATTTATAACAATTTTTATTAATAAAATATCTAATTTTCCGAAATAAATGCACCTGTTTAAACTTATTTGCCTTCCTAGTGTGGAAATCTAGTAAAAAGTTCTAAAAGTTTAGACTAGAATTACTTAAATGTACTGGTTAATCTCTGGTTCCAATGTCTACATCTAGTCAATAGTTGTTTAGATTTGCAATGACAAGCAGATGTTAAATGTCTACAGCAGAGACCGTTGGCATAATTAGTCAGTAGTACTGGTGACAAAGTCAATAGTGAATCAGTATATATCGACAATTCCTTCAGGATACATACAAATACAAATACTTTCAATTTGGAAAATAAACCACACGTTTTTTTCTAACGTTCTATTGTGTTTACTGCTTTTGTCGATTATTAAACAATTATTGAAAATAAACAACAAAATGGAATGAATATAAGGAAAAGTCAGTAGTCCTCTTTTTGATTGTGTTTTCGATAGTTTTTAACGAAATAATATTGTGAGTGTACTTACGAAGTATAGCGACTTAAAATTTCGTCAAACGATTTTTGGAGTACTATTAAAATGAACTCTGTCCAGCACTGATTTCGATGCTCTAAATTTAAATGATTTTTTAGGTCAGTTCCAGATTTTAAATTTACGTTAAAAAATCCAATTGGTTATATATCTCTTAATTAATAGTGTACGTTTATCAACACTATTCTTAGTGCATAATACGCCATTTTATTGTTTTATCTCATACATTTTCGTCAAAAAATTCTCAATGGCGAAAACACAAAAGTTTTACCTTTTATTTGATATAGACCAACACTCAGGGGATGATATAGTATTTTTAACTATTCTAATATAATTATTTAGAAAACAACACACTTTGTTTTAGTTTTATTTTTTTTATTTAAAAAGCATTTTTATTATTTTTAACAAATATATTATGCCTGAGTGTTAACATGGTAATTTTACTAGTTTTTTTCTATGAAATTAGTTTTTGACGAAAAATTTAAAAACTTTTTAATTCAGTTGTTTCTACTTACAAATTGGGATATCGTTTTCTTTTACTTGACGTGAAAAGAAATAAATTTTTTGGCAATTATTTCGTACTTTCTAAGTTTACTATTTTTTACTAGAAATGTAAACAAACAGAGCCATTACTAAAATCAACAATTTAATATTAAAGAAGAAAGGAGAAATCGGAGAGAAAACGCCATTTTATAGTTTTTACTAAATATATTGCAGTTATCCTCGTGTTGTGATATATTTTTAGTAATTAAATATATCTATTTCATTCTAACACCAAATTAGAAAGAGTTGTGAGAGTTAATATATTGTCAGCTTATTATTGGATTGAGCCAATGACCATTTTTCAAAATGATTGAGTTAGGAATTAATTATATATATATTATATCTATTTCCGAAAAGCGTTTCTGGAAATCTCGTATCATATCTGAAATATCCAGTGAGTGAGATACGTGCGCATTGTGGATACAAAAATTAAAAAATATAAACTTTCTTTTTTGTTTTTCTCTATAATGACTTTTTGGCTAATGGGTCAAAACAAAAATAAGCTGACGATTTTTGGGTAAAATTAGACAGAGTTGCTAGATTTTAAATGTCTTGTCATCTGTGATGGAAAAGTTGATACAATTGTACTTTTTTTGATACTATTTTATTTAAGAAAAAAACCGTGATACTCCCGAGACACATTTGATACTCTCACACACTTTTACCAAATAAAACTTTGATATTCACTTATCTTTAGAATGCAGAAAAATAAATTTAAAGAATCTAACTTTATGCACTGATATAGAAATACTATTTATTAAAACAAATACATAAATCTGCATTAATGATAAAGCTTTTTTGGGCAACTTTAAAATATGAATATGAAATATGAATTTTTGAACAAATTTAATTTTTTTTTGGATAATTAACTAGTTTTGGTTATAAAATTTTGAAGTATTTTTAGAGAATTTTAAATGTTTTTGAATAATTTAATATAATTTTTCAACAATTTTAAAACCTTTTTGGACAATTTGAAATAATTTTTACACAATTTGAAAATTATTTTCGATAATTTTGAAATATTTTTACACAATTTTAAAATTATTTTCGATAATTTTTAAAAATTTTTACACAATTTTAAAATAATTTTGGAAAATTTTGAATTAAAGCTGGAAATGGTGTAGTGTTAAATAAAATACAAAATGCACAGATTATGTCGCCATAACTAATAAAAGCTGAAAAAATGCATTAAACCAAAATATAAAAATGATTTAATAAAAAAATTATAAAAGGCCTTCAGAACTATTTTCACATTGAAATTTTTAATTTAAATAATCAGAAAACAATGGCCCGTAATCATAGTCCCACACTAAAGTCGGCTTTTTTTAAAAACAACTTTAAATTAAAAACTTGTTATTATCTATTTTGCTATTATAGTCAGAATTAAAGCCAGTTTTAAGTTGAACCGGCTTTAAATGGGTATCACATCAAATGTACCAAATGCCCGCATACATTTTGTACTAAAAAAGAAGCAGGTGGCAACATTAATCAGCTGATTTTATATTTGCCGAAAAAAATAAAAAAGTGTGTAAATAAAAGATTTGCAATTGCAAAATGTAAAAAGGAAAAAACTTTATAAAAATGGATTGAAAAGTGTATTTTTATTAATAAAAATTTATTAACTTAATAAATGTTATGTTTATTAACTTAATGAATGTTATTGGTATAATTTTTCTTTTAATAATTTGCAATTTGTGTGTTGTTAAACTGGATAGAGTCAACTTCAGCTAGTTTTAATTTTATAGCAGACTTTAGCGATTAAAGTATACTTTTACTTGTCTATAGTATGCCTAAAGTATACTTTTAAGAAAAGTCGACTTTAGAACTCTTAAATTATACTTTATTTTAACTATGATTATGTGCCAATATTTTCCATATACTATAGCTTTATAAGCTTTAGAAGTAATGAAGAGTGATTTTTTTAAGATATGCATCGGCTTTATATCCAAATCACTACATTTGAAATATGAACATGTTAATTCTTTTGAGAGTTCCTTAGAATAACACCAAATAATCATAAAAGAATGATAACTGAACTTTAGGAAGCAATAAATAGCCACAGAATGACTACCATTTTTTTGCTGGGTATATGCAATTAGATTCAACAAAATTTGATTAGATTATTTTTTTTTGTGCTTGGGTAACTAAAGTTTATATTAACTTAATCTCTAATTTAATGTGTTACTCTTTTTTGTTTAATTTTATGTAAAAACGAATTTCTATTTGTGTTTACGTTTATTTTTAGGTATATTAATTTTATGCTATTTTTAGCTAAAAATAAAAAAAAAAATTAGTACTCTGAGGTTCAAAAAAGTACTATTGAATTTTTATTTTGATACCGAAAAAAAATCAATTTTCCATCCCTGCTTGTCATATTATGAGTGTGTGAAGAGATGCCAGATTGCATATAATTAAGCCAGCCTTATTCTTTTGTTTAAATAAAACTATTTTTTTTTAAATGTTTTCAGTATTTTTATTTTTTTCTCTTTATTTTAGACTTTTTATGCCAAATATTTTATTACCATTTATAGTTTCAATATGTATAATTAAATTGTTTTCTTATTTGGTTGTTGTTTTCAATATTGGTTGGTTTATGCTATATATTCATACAATTTATATCTTTTTTAGTTTGGTTTCTAAATTTGTTTCTTTGTTTTTTTTTTTAGTTACCACCAATATATATCGTTAAATAAACTTAAATTAAATAACTAAATATATGTATGTATTTATAGATGTATGTTTTCATTTTAAGATTTTTCTATAATATATTTATATGTATGAATGAATGTATATAGAATATTTTGTGAAGTGTGTAAAATAAAAAATATTATTTTTGTATTAGCTCTGTTGTAAATTTTTTAAATAATATTTATTCACAATTTTTGTTATACGGTCAATGTTAAGAATTTGTTAAATTTCTGGATTGCTGAATTTTGTTTTACAAAACTGAAATAGTATTAAAAACAAAAATAAATAAATTAAAAAAAAAAAATGTTTGTAACGCCAGCGTCACAGATTTATTAATTTTTTTTTTAAGTTTTTTCTCCTTTCAAATTTGTTTTTTTTTTAATTACTACCATGTATAGGGTGTATTGTATGTTTGAAATGTTTACCAGGAGGTTGTAGACATTTTTTTTTAATTTTGTTTTTTATCTTTTGTCATATTTAATGATAACATTTACATTTATTTTCATTACACTTTTTATTTGTTTTTGAATTTAAATTTCTAAATTATTTACACTTTTAATACGAATAGTCATTTTTAAATATTTGCTAAATATTTTGTTTTTACACTGTATTTTAATACTTTTTATTTTATATATTTCACTGTTAAATATTAAAGTAATTGTTTTATTTTATTTTAAAGTTTCTATATATCGTAACTAATTTAAAAAATTACTGTGTATTTCCCAACCTTTTCTTCAGTTTTGTTATTTTTTCACACACAAAAATTTCTTTTTTTAAATTTCTACAATTTAAAATTTTGTTGAATAAGAAATCCTTTTAAGCAAAAAAGTTAATTAATAGTCATCATTTGTAATATTAATATTTTTTTTATTAAATCAATTACATAATTAATTAACTGTGACTTTGTTATTCAACTAAATTTTTAATTGGCGGAATTTAAGAGATATTTTTCTTTGCGTGCAAAGTGTGTATTTTATTTGTGTTTTTATGTCAAGTAATTACCTAACTTTTTTCTTTGGCATTGTAGCGTTTTTTATATTAAAATATTTACAAAGTTTTAACGCTCAGTGCTTTGTGTTTGTGGAAAATTTATCTTTTAATACTAACCAACATTTAAACGTTTACTTTATTTTGTTTGACATTTACTTAGGTATCTTTAAAAGATTGCTTATTAGTTGCCCCTTAATTTAAAACAAAATACATTATAATGTGAATCAAAATAGAAATAAAAACTTGCAAATTTTAAGTGTTTTTGTTTTAATAAATAATGTGTCATAAATTTTTAATTAATTGAAACAATATTGTTTTCGAAGTCATATAGTCAAAATTTACAAAATAAAATACTTTAGCCTTAAAATCCACTTGTAAACGGCAGAAAAAAACAATTAAATGTAGAGCAAAATACAACTCTGAATAGAGCTACATGAATTATTTTGGATATACAGATCAGGTTTTTGATTTAAACTCAAAAAAAGTTTTCAGCTGTCGGTGTTTTTGTTGAAATAAAAAAATTTCTTGTAATTTTCCTAGAATTTCTGAGATGTTTTTGCAATCACAGTAAAATTTTAAAAATTTTATTTTAATATTGTTAAAGTACTGCGAAATATTTTACAGATAAACAGTTGGCAACTCCGGTAATTTTTTAATTTTTTCTATTAAAGATTGTAGTTGAGGCATAAGTTAGGTTACATATATGTAATTCCAGCTTTAAAAAGTACTTTGGTAGGAAGGACCGGTGATGAGTTTTACCCTATTGCAATAAAATTTGGATAAATTATACTTCTCATCTATATTAGAAATAAAAGTTTAGCAATAAGTAAAATGCGTCTGCAGAATAACGGCACAAAATTGCTAATTACCGAGCTTATGTTTAGGATGTAGAACACGTTTTTATGTTAACTCATATTTTGAAAAATTTCAAGAAAGAAGGTTCTTCCGTGATTACTTGTATATACACTTGTAAAATTAATAAAACTTTTATATTTTATTTTTTCCTTATAATATGTTGAAATTTATTTAACTCTTTAAATTTAATAATTTTTTGTTGTTTTCTATCACTTTTCTATTTTTTTTGTTATTTGTGGCGTCTTTTTTTATAATAGTCAAAGGAAAATGACAGTTTGACGTTTTATCTTAGCAATAATTGCTAATGATTACTGCTGGAGAATTATTGCGACATATTTGCAAGTAATAAAAATGTACGAAATCGAATGGTTCATACCAGCGTTTTTTTTTTTTTTTAATTTTGACATTTGCTGCAATTTATTTAGACATATATATTGCTAGTCTAGACAAGATAGAGAAAAAAAAAACGAGACAGGTATAGTTTTTAGCGGACCAATTTAGGGGTAAAGAAGTGGGGTAAAAAATTAGTTATAATTTTGAAAATTAGCAAATTTCTTGCCAACTGAATCAGAATAAAATGTATTCCAGAGTCACTTAAAAATATAATATTCCAACTGAAATTCTGGTGAAATAATAGAATTTCTGTCGCCACAAACAAAAACAACGAGTGGCTGCAACGGAACCAAACTGTTGGGAAAAATTCAGTCCTCACAATGAGTTCATTCTATCCCCAGCAAAAATAAATGAAAATGATTCTTAAGGAATCAATTTTTCATTAATTCCAAAGTATCATTTAGTTCTGATTTTCCTCTTCTAAAGGAATTCTTTTTTACAACTTCCAAATATCATCATTTTAAACAAATTTTAATGCTATTTTGAGATTAATGATTCAAAAAAGTGTTATAAATACTTGAATTTATGGGATTTTATTCAATATTAACCCGCTAATGATTTTTCTCCTGATATCGATGATATTTATACTCTTAGCTAATTGGTGTTCTGAAACAAAAATAATAAATCATTTTACAAGTTGGGACCTCAGACTAGGTTTGCTATTATCAATAAAAATTAACAAAGCGTAAATATATTTTTAACGATTTTTTAAATATTTTTTTTTTCGCTTTTTAGCATTAGAGGGTTAAAGAACTTTAGTTCATATTATAGTGTACCCCCGAAATGGGTTGCCAAAGGTATATTGGAAAACTTACAAATGTAATTTCTAAAATTTGACGGCTATATGGACTATAAAAGTGGGTAAATTGAAATTCTCTTTATCGTCCTGTGAATCAAAGCCTTTTGGATACTAATGACTTTGAAAAGGTTTTAATAGATGCCATCATATTTCCCACTTCTACCGAGATACCATAATTTTTCTGTAAAAAAAAACAAATTTCTTAAGTTTGTTTTCATAATTATAAAATATAATTGCAATAATAAATTTCTTTGAAAATTCATTTATTGTTAGTTAATTTATTTTAACTAAAGAAGCATTACGAAAATTTGCACATGTTTATAAGTTAATGTTGGCAATACTGCTTTAACTGGCAAAATCACATGTTGACATGAAAAGTCTTAACTCACGAACGAGTCGACCGACTTTAGATAAACTATCTGCACGACCATACGAACAAAATTAAATTGCATTCAGTTTGACCATTCGTGAGTTATAAAGTCACAACACACTTGCAAACATTTTTATTTAAAAAGATAAATAAAAATTCGTATTTACCATCCAAAATATTTTAACAAATTTTATAAATTAATTTTTAAAGACAATTTTTAGTTAAAATATTGAGTAAAAAAGTTCATATTCTTAAATTTTTTTTATATTCTATTTCGATCGATCTACATGCATATACACTCCAAAACAAAACCATAATATCTAGTGGAAATTTGGGTTTAAATTTTGTTAATGGAACCGTAAATAATGCTACCAAATTAAAAATAAATCGAACTATCTGTGGACCTTGTCCTTATATAACCTCTTCTTCCTTATGTTTGCTTTAATACAATTTTTGGAAATTTCATTTTGATTTATGTAAATATTTTCCGCCCTGTTTACAAACATAAAAATGGTCAGAACACTTCCTGTAATTTGAACCAAATTATACTTAATGCAAAATACCACATAGTCGGCATGACCAACTTTAATCTATTTACTGGTTTTTAATTGTGTTCAAATCAGCGTAGCACAAAATATAAAATTTAAACGCACGTTTCTCGCAATCGTGAGTTCAAAATCGGCTGCCACTGTACAGTCAAGGTGGGTCCCTAAATTTTATTTTAGTAAATATTTTGCAGGAGATTTTGAAAAAACTTGGTGTTTTATTTTATTTAAATTTTTTTAAATTATTATGGATTTATTATTTGGTTCCCATTAAATATTAAAAGCATGAGAAAATACAATCTTGTAAACAAATTATTTGTAGAATTCTTTGAAATAAAAAAAAATTGAAAAATATTGTTATTTGAATTTTTGAAACCCATTCAAATATTGTCTTCATAAGGTTCTTACTACAGAACAAACCTCCTAAAATGCTCAAGCCTTTGAAAATAAATGTAGATTTTTACTGTACCTGAATTGAACTTTTGACCGAATTGAAATTTTGGCCCATAGTGGGATGTAATGGAACATAAAAGAATATCCTTTTTAAATTTGCTTCGAATAAATTATGTCCTGTTCGCCTTATATTCGAAAAAAATCATTCATTTTTAGAATATTAGTAAATATTAAAAAACTTAGAAATAAAACTTTCATTTATTGTGTAATGTTAAGGATTTTTTCCAAGTACTTTCTCAAGAGTTTTTAAAATAAATATTTTGAAATATAAAAAAAAAAGTCAAATAAATTTTTTAAAATTTTTAACAAAATCTTTGAAGAAGTACCAAAAAAATCTAAAAACAAAATTATAAAATTTATAGAAAAGAGTTCAAAGTTATAAGTATTAATGCCTCTTTTACCATATATTTTTTAAAAAAAATTTAATTGTTTTTGTTAGTATTTTTAAAATTTGTTTTTTTTTTAGTAATATTTATATGGAATACACATAATTTTATATAGCTGCAGTTAAGGTTTTATTTTAGTATTTATGTGTATTATTATTTGGTTTTAGTATATTTTATAAATTCATTTTTTATTTTAATTTAAATGTTAATAATTACAAGTAGAAGAAAAAGACATACTTTTGTTGTAGTTTTTTTTTTTTTAGTTAAGATTTTATTTTTCATTTTAAATAATTTTTCACTCAAAGTTTTTTTTAAGGGTATTTTTTATTTAATTAAATTTCATTTGTTTTTATTTTTAAAGAATCTAAAGTATTTTTTTTAGCAATCATTTTCAATGTTGCCTTTTTCATTTTGGTTAAGCTTAATAGTTAATAATATTACAATAAAATGTATTATGTATATAGGTTTTTTGTTGTTTTTTTTTCTATTTGTTTCAATAACCTATTAGTTTAACATGTTTTTTTTTATTTAATTATTTTGTTTTTAAATGTAATGCTAAAGATTTTTTTTCTTTTAGTTATAGTATATTTTCAAATTTTTATTAATATTTTTAATGATATTTTTTTAACCATCAAGGTTGTTTGTTTTTTTTTTTGCATAATTTAATAAATATTTTTTTGCTAATAGCAAAAAAAAAAATAGTTTGTTTTTATATTTAAAATATAAGAGCGGGATCCTGCCCTGTCAACAAATTAAAAAAAAAATAAAATTAATTATAATAAATAAAAAAAAAATAAGTAAAAATAATAAATTAAGCTAAAAATTGTAATTATAATAAAAATGTAAACAATAATAATATTATTTGGCCATAATTTGTCATTTTAGTTAAAAGAAAGTGTTTTTAAAAATTAAAAAATATATAGTATATATATATTTAAATTTCTTATATATATATAAAAAGTTATGTGTGATTAAATGTCGTTAAAGTAAAATAATTATTTTTAAAATGTATTTTAAACAATTTATCTTTTTGTAGAAGAAAAAAAATAATTATAAAAAAATTGTGCTTTTAATATTTTTTTAAACTTTTTTTTAATTAAGAAGACTTAGTGATGTTGTTTTTTCTTTTGTAATGGTAGAGAGTTTAAGGAAGCATTAATTTATGTTTAATTAATATATTTCTTTAAATTATTATAAAAAAAAAAAACAAAAGTATTATTTTATAAAATAGTTTTAAAATAAAAAATTGTGTATATTAATTTTTTTTTCTTAAATTCGAGTCCAACAGTTTAATTATAAAAATTATAAATGTTTTATTGTTATTTTTAATATTTTCTTTCATTGGTTTCAGTTATATAAACTGTTATACATATGAATATTTTAAAATTTGGAAAAAAATTAATTTGTATCAGCTTTATAGTTTGTTTAACTTAGTTTATAGAGTTGTTTAATTAATCTCAAAACAAAACTGAGTTAAACTGAGAATTCTGTTTTTCTGTTATAGTTTAAAATATTTCAAATTACATGATGTTGCCATATTGATTTTAACAAAATAATTTATTTAAAATTGAAATCGACCTAAAAAGGTGGTAGGATTTAATAATTTATTTATAAAAATTATTGTCAATCAGCTGTTTTTTATCATCAAATTAATACTTTAAATAGTTTAATTTAAATTAAAAACTAAATTAACCGCTTGTGAATAACAGAATTATAAGTTTAACTTAAGCTTAACTAATGAACAAAGCGTCAGAAATAAATGAATTAAGCGTCATATTCTTTAAACACTTAGGTCTGATTTTAAATATGAGTTTTTTTTATATGGAAAAGTACCTTTAAGTTCGAAAAAGTTCTAATATAGTTAGTTTCAAAATTGGTCTAAAAAAAGTTGGAAATACAATAAAATAATACATATGTTACGATTAGAGCCTTTACAATTAATATTCAGATGTATAACAGTTCTTTTTTTTTTTACTTTTGGCAATGTTTTTAATAGCACTCATTACACTATTAAGCGGCCTTTAAACGAACAAGCATGCTGTATCATTAAACATGATCAAATGCCGTACAACATGCTTGATCGTCTCCAGATCGCTTTAAACGAAGTTTGTATTTGAATTACCTACTAATGCAAAATATCTTTTTTTTTTACACAATTTCTCTAAATACAAATATGGCAAACATTTAAAAACCGATCGGTTAGTTTTCGATATTAGATTTTCACTAAAAACCCGGTGGTCTTAAATTTTAGTTTTTATTATTTTGAAATGTACGGAAGTTAAGATTTTTTTTGAGTGTAATATTGTCTTTTTTATGTACAAGGATGTTCCGAGGATTCTGTAAGAATTCAGAAAATTACTTTTACTACAGTTAATTACTTTCGTTGTTTTATATTTAACACATAAACTTGATACTTTATTGAACAATTTTTTGTACTTAACAAAAAATAAATTGAAATTAGTGTTGGTAAAAAATGGGCAGAGTTGTATTTCGGGTAGATGATGTGAAATATAAAAATGCCACACGGCTAAAATTCTAAGCCCAAAAATACAACGCAACTACAAGGAATACGTGAAAAGTTTGATATAAAAAATAAAAATTACATGAAATACCGGTCTTTATATAATGCTTCTTCAGCTTAATGCTCATTTAGTTATAGGTAAAGTGACGCCTTTACCTATGTTTGTCTCTTTTTAACGCATTTATTTAGATTGAATCAGCTGATTCGTCAGGCTACGTATAACTAATTTTAGTTGGAAATTTAATTTTTTTATACATAAAAAATACATTTAAAATTAGGTTGAAATTTTGCACTTGATATGAATCCTTACAGAATTCAATTTTTTCAAAATTTCACAGTATTTAGTCAAATAGGCTAAAAATAAGATTTTTAATAAAAATCTAAAAGTCCGATCGATGTTAAATATTTTTTTTTGTATTCAGCATAAATTCTGTAAAAAATATGTACTGCAGAAGGAGATATTTTGTTTTTTATATTTTACAGTGTTATTAGCCGAATATTGCTACAGTTTTTTACTTTCACTTTGTTTTTAAAAGAGATTTTGTTGATATTGCTCTTACTAAAGGGGGTTTTCTTATTTCTTCAATCTAAAGGATTTCCATACTTTTAGAAAAATTTTCTAATTTAGTACAAAATGTAAATATGCGTAAAACATTATTTCTCGATTTCTTTAGATTTTATAAACTTACACAAGAAAGTTATGGTATATTTTGGTAGCGTAGTGAAAGCACTTTTCTTCATTTACCTTCTTGTGTACAGATAATTAGAAAAATTTGTAGTAGAAAGTACTTATTTTCTGGTAAATAAATCATAAAAGGTAGGTACTTAACTTTTACTTACAATCAAGTAATTATTTGTATTTATCGCTATTACAAGTAAGGGTTAAGGCTTAACTGCAATTGTTTTAACTGACTTAAGCTTTGCTTTTGCTATGAAACAAAATTTTAGAAATACTAATTTTAAATTTCAATAAAAAGCTTGAATTTTCGTTTCATACCGATACCTAACTTAAGTCATTTCAGCTTATTCTGTTTCTGCCTTTAGACATACACATAAAAGAAAATTTTAATATCAAGCAGAAATAACATTAAATTAAATAGAAAGAGCTGTTGAAATCCATGTAAGTTTGTTTTCTTTTTAATTTAAAAATGTTTCTACTTATTTTTAAAATAAGCAAACAAAAAATGTTAAAACATTATTTTAACTAAACTCATATTTACTTTAATACGATTTATAATTAATTTAAAAATGTTTGTAAAAAATTTTATGTGAGTTTAAATGTGATATAATTATAGGTTTAACTATGATTTTTTTCGCTGTGTATTCGTAAAAATTTACAAGTATAAGACAAGTACTTTCTTTCCATGACCTTAATATATTTACCGGATAATAAGCATATTTATACTTTTTTTTTTGCTGACTTTGCTTTAAAACTTGCAGTAATTTTTGCCAGACATGGCGATTTTAACTTAAAAACTAAATTTGTCTAAGGAAAATAATAAAAGGAAAAATCTGAAATTATTAATAACAACAAAAAATGTTCTGTTTTTTTTTTTATAGTATACATTCTTAATTTTTTGTTATTTTCTATTTCTTAATTAAATGGCATGCAAAAAAAAATAAATTTTAATATTAAAATTATTTGAAACTAATTTAAATAGCATAATAAAATCAAGCTTATAATTAAAAATAAGAAAAATTTAATTAAAAACATATAAAAAATATGAATAAAATATTTTTTTTTTTTTTCAAATAGTTAGATATTTCAAAAAACTGTTATATTTTTTTCTTAAAGCATAGTAAGTTGTTATGATTTCAGGTTAACAAAATGTTAAACTCCTTAAAAAAAAAATATATATTTACTTATGAAAATTTTGTAGAATTAGTTTTCATGCAAATTTTATGTACAGAACTATTATTTTTCTTGAAATTTTGGGTTGAATGTGATTTTCTTAAAGCACAATTACACTCGAGAGATAGAGGAAAAACACCCCTAATTAATTTAAATAAGTTGCTAATTTGAGATGTTTTTTCCCTTTATCTCTAACAGTTTTCTCTCGCGTATAAATATGCTTTTATAAAACATAAAAAAATTTTACTTTCAAAATTTAAATTTCGATTTGTTACCTTTAAAAATCGTGTTTTAACTACGAAAACAATTTACTATGCTTTTTACAATAACCACATTTTTTTTTTCAAATGAGTTTATTAGTAATTTCAAGTCACGTTATTTTTTTTTTAACAGTATAACAGTTCAAAAAGTCATTTGGTATAACAGTACGTTGTACAGTGGAGCAGATTTAAAATATTTTTTAAATAATTCATCAATTTCCTACCAGGTATGTGGATTACTCTGAAAAATTTCGATAATTTTTGCAAAAATAATGTTTAATTCATATTCAAAGATATGCTTAAATTGGAGGAAATTGTTTAATATTTAAGCAAAGTTTACCTCCAAAGTTCATATAAATACTTAATTAGCGAATTATAGGGTGTCATTCATAGTAAAAACGGAACTTTGGAGGTTAACTATGTTTAAATATTAATTGATTTCCTCCAAATTTGGCATATCTTTTTAGAATGTCAATTATAATGAAATGTTTGAATATTCATTAAAAAATATCGGTACTTTTTTTTTTTGTCAAAAATTTGATTATTACAGCTTTTGATGTCTTCTTGTCTATATATAAAACAAAGATTGAACAGGACATATGCCATCTCATTAGTGGAATATGTTGCAGCTTTTTATTTAAAAAAACCAACTTTAAATGAAATTGAAATTTTAGTAAAAAAAAAAAAAAATAAAATTTGTAGGGGTCTGTTGAGAGAATAATTAGCAAAGTAGTCTTTCAGAAAAATACAAATATAGTATTTGCTCTGAACTTTTAATGTGAACACACAAGAGTCTTGGTACCTTTTTGATAAAAAAAAAAATGGATAAATTAAATTTTTGTTAAAAATTTCAAAGCATATCATTTCAAGGTAGTATCAGCGACATCTAGTATGTTATCCAAAAAAATTTTGAAAACCAAAATCTTCAAATGATATTTTGCTGAATTTTTTCTCTGTCAAAGTAATTGTTAAAATTAAGCTACTTTTCCTCCGTTGTCAAGTTTTTTGGCTTTTGCAATGTGGCAACACTATGTGTGACAAAGAGAGAAGCCCAACAAGATATACCAAAGATGATTAAGTGGATCTTGTTGATCTACTCTCCTTGTGAGATATCCCACTCGATAGTTTTCATTGAAAATACATTGGGCAAATTAGTTTATCCTGTTCTCTCTACTCTCTTTGTAGAACCACAGTTATGTGCGAACACCAAACGAATTACATGCAAAACAATAACAACTAATTTAAATTTAAGGAGAAAACCTCTTACAAATCCATGTCTAGTCAAGACTAGTAGATTATAAAATGCTGTTGAAAAAGAAAAAAAAATCGGTTCATAAATCGAAAAAATGGCAAGCTTTGAAAATTATCACATGCTCAAGGGGCTCTACTTTGGCGTCTACACCCAAATATTCCGTTACGAAATGGCTGAATTATTTCGAAAATATTTTGATTCAACGTCACTGTGCGTTGTCCGGTTGTAATGGCGGTGGAGGGGGGCTTGTGTTTGTAAAAGTTAAAATGTCAATATTTATAAAAAAGATTTGAAATAAAATTTTTAAAAATATGTTTTTATAATAAAAATGAATTCATGTTTGGTTTTCCAAGAAAATTAACATAAAATATAATTAAAATATAAAATATAATTTAAAATAGTTAAAATTTAATAAAACATTTATTGTTTTTTCTATAGCATTTAAAAAAATGTTGTTGTAGTTCTTTTTTTTTTGCAATTATTATTCTTTTTTTTGATATTTCCCTAAACAATTATTTAAATTTGTTGTATTAATTTTTAATGGTAAATATTATTATTTTTTTAATTATTTGTTTTGCCAACTTGTCGGTGTCATAAAAAT
Source organism: Eustalomyia histrio (assembly GCA_949748255.1). Lineage (NCBI taxonomy): Eukaryota > Metazoa > Arthropoda > Insecta > Diptera > Anthomyiidae > Eustalomyia > Eustalomyia histrio. The sequence goes on along the minus strand of OX456525.1, from coordinate 14,906,844 downwards.
GTTTTCTTTTGTTTTGAATTTTGTATATTTAAAAAATATTATTTTCATTTTAAACTTAAATGAAAAATCTATTTTTAGAAAAAAAAACAAAAATTAAAATGAAATATCTTAACTATTTTTTTTCTTTTTGTTGTTGTTTGTTATTTAATTGCTATTCTAGCATTGTCTTAAAAATGTTTTTAATTTGTAAAGAGTTTTGTTTGTTTGTGTGGTGTGTTGATTTTGTTTTATAGTTACAATATGTTTGAAATTCTATTTAAATTTTTTTTGGAGGATTTTTTTTTTTTTTAATATTTTTCTAGTAAATTTGTTTTTTTTTTTAAGTTTTTATAGTTTTTTGTTGTTGTTATTTTTAAAGTCACTAACGTATAAGCAAAAAATTTTGCGCCTTTTCAGTAATTTTTCGGCAAAGTCCCACGACTCTCCGTCACATTCCAGCGTGATGAGGTTGATTTTGACTCCCCGACGGTTTATTTTCACCCGTTGTAGTCAAGGTAGTATTAGCAACATCATCCTCATCACCTCTTTCGGTTTCATCACCCTCTTCCAATTCAGCTAAATTTTCTTGATCGGATTCTTCAAGGGTTACCTAAGATTTAGTTGAAATTAAAGAATATTTAATTTTTACATATCTACATTACAATAAGTACTTCTACAATTGCACACAGTGAGAAATTGTGAAATAATTTGAATAATTATAAAAGTTCTTGAATATCGATTTAGAGTATAAACACAATGTAAAGGTCTCTAATTTTTTCATACAATTTGACGTTTTAAATTGTGCACCGATTTCCGTGAGAGATAATATTTATTTAATTTTTTCAATGGATTTTCTTGTTCTCTCATTTTTAGATAAATATCACCAATTTTGACTTATTTTTAAAACAAAAATGATGCACTCAAAAAATATTTTCAGTAATATCAAGTAAAAATGACAGTTAAGCTTTGTTTTTATATACAGTTAAAAAGGACAAAACGGTATTTACACCCACAAAAAAAAATTAACTGGAATTTAGAAAAATTAACTTGTTTGGAGGTAAAATTGAAATCAAAACGCTCCAGACACTTTTTACCAAAATTTAATAAAATTTTCATTGAAATTAAGAAACAAATTTTACTTAAAATTTGGTCAAAATTTCTAAATTATAGAAAAATTTTACTTTTGAGAATTAAATTTTTATTAGAAAACATAGCCAATTTTCCTCTTAATTTGTTCATAAATCATCTTAAATTTTACTTTTAGCTAGGAAATGTTTCCTTGGTTTTAAGAAAAATTTGATTTTATTTAAGTTTAGTAGAAAGGAATAGGAAAATATTTTCTAACATCAAGTTAAATAGCACTTCTTTTCAGTGAAAATTATCCTTAAATTTGATAAAAATTTTCTAATAAATATGAAACTGTTCCTATGATAAAGGTAATATATTTATCCATATATTTTAAAGTACTTAAAACTCACTGTGTAAGTATTTTCCCACTTTTGGAGGACTTTCGCTTTGTAAGGATACTTTTTGCCTTAATTAAAATTATACTAAACTCATGTATTTAAAATATAAATTAAATTCCATTAGCAAAAAGATAAACAAATTAAAAAATGTACTGCAGGAATTGCTGAAACGTAATAAATTGTGACAAAGTCAGATCCTAAGCAACACACGTCATCTGTGGCTAAGGAACACTAGGGGTTCTTTGTCTTCTTAAATTAACTAATTTAATGAAATTTTTGACAAATAGAAAGTGTCACAGATACATTTCTTTGTTTTTAATTTATGTTTTTTTTTCTACAAAAACCAAATTTTTCCTATATTTAAGAAAAATTTACTCAATTTTTTTTTAATTTACTTGAAGAAATTTTTAAGAAAAAAATCCTATACCTAATTTTTTTAAAAAAAAGAAAACTAACTTTGAAAAACAGTATTTTATTAAAATTTTTAAAATTTATCTGAACTATGTTGCATGAAAACTTTCCATAGAAGTAGTTTATCAGTTTCTAAAAACAAATACATTTTTATTAATATTTCATAGGAAAAAATTTATTACTTTTTGTTTTTAATTGTCCGAACTTATGTTTAGAAAATAATTCTTAAAAATTAGAAAGTGGTATACTTCAAAACTGAATTTAGAAATGGCTTTCCTAAATTTAATTAATTTTACTTCACGTGAAAAAAAAATCCACACACTTTAGGTTCAAGTACTTCCTCATTTTAAGTTAGACACATGTTTTGAACTAAGTGGGAGTAAATTATGTTTTAATTTTTTTTTTGAACTAAACTTAATTTTATTACATCTTAAAAATTGATAAATTTTATAAATTTTTATTTAATATACTTGTTTTTTTCCCCTAAAATCAAGAAATATTACTTAGGAAAGATGTGAACTATTTCTGAGTATGTAAACTACTCGTATTTCGTTTTTATCCAAACATTAGAATTTTTATTCATTTTAAGGAAATTTTTCTAAGATTCGATTCGAAATTTTTTTTTTAAACTATTTAAAAGGAAATTTTGGATTAATTTTTAGTTAATTTATAGCTTTAAAATAATTAAAAATTTAGTTATTTTTAAAACATAGCAAATTCTTTTTCCCGGGGAAAAATTTCACTCGAACTTTAAATGCTTCAAACCATAATTTTAATTGCAAAAATAATCGCTTTTTTCACTAGAAAAATAGTTGCCTTTTATATTAAATTTGAGTTTAAACAAATTATCATCATCAAGGTTATCGCGAAAAAAAAATTTATATGGAGTATAACCGTTTTTTTACGTGAAATCGAAACAACTTACTATGCCTTAACTGCTAGAAAAAACAACTAACATACTGTAAAAATAACTAACAATGTTTAAGAAAATTTCATAAAAATAACTAATAATATCGTAAAAATTATTGACAAATTTTTACTACATTAATTTTGAAACAATTGGCAAAAATTGGTAAAAACTATTGTTATTTACAGTTAATTTTTCGGTGTTGAAAATTTTTTTCTTTCAATTGCAAACAATTTACACTTGTACTAAAAATTGAAAATTCAACAAATTTTTTTATTTTTAAATCACTAATAAAAATAAACTATTTAAGCATAGTAAGCAAATAACTGTTATACTCCATATAAAATAAATCACAATAATGACTTTCGCGTGAAAATTGTAAGAAATTTGTTTTCAAGAAAATTTAATAAAATGTAATATCCGGCAAAAAAGTGACATTGTGATTGTGTCATTCTCATAACGTAAAAAATTGTACTGTTCACAACTTAAATTATGATTTGAGCCATTTAATTTTTTTCAAGGAAAAAAAATTTACTGTGTTTTTTTCCTGTTGCAAAAGTACTGGTTTCGTAGTTCTTTATTATAATAGTAAAAATTATTACCTTAAACAACTGTATTGAAATACAGTACTTTTGTTGATTTGAGTTGATTCTTAAATAACTAAGATAATGGTAGTTTTGTATTTTTCTATAAAAAATAACAGCAATTAAATACATTTAAAAATAACAAAGACTGATAACTGCACAAACAACTGTCATGAGTGTATGTCAAAAATCCATCAAATAATTAGTTTTGATTTTTAATAAATAATTTTCAAAATTTTCAAAAGATTTTCACTGTTGCAAAAAGAAAATGAAAAAAAAAATATATTAACTACCAACCTGAAATCTTATTTTATCTTCATTTGAAGCTGGTTGTTCATCTTCCTGTGATGGTGGTGGTGATGGTGGTATCATACTCTGATAATAGTCTCTATTCTCTTCAAGCGTATCTAATATATGTTGAGCATCTGGATGTACCAAATCGGCCCAAGTTTCCCAGAGTGGATGTACAATATAATCAATAAAGCCGACCTGCGACTTTTCAATCGTAGCATTATGACGATCACACATTGGACTAATATCCATGCCCGATAAGCGTTCTTTATCACCTTGTAAAAAGAATTCTTCCATTAACAGGCTAACCCAGCGCTTATAAAGTGGCAATGGTTTTGTTGGATTACTTAAATCGGCACAATGGACAAGATTTTCAAGAACCTTTAAAAATATAAAAAAAAACAAAATTTATATATTTTAAATTTTTGTTTTTGCTCCAAACTAACCTGTATACGATCTGTGTAATTGTCCAGCAGTAGTACACCAGATCCTGCAACTTTTTTCGTTTCTACCATAGTTTTTAAATCAGCCAAAAGGCTCATATGTTTGGACATATCAGTTGATAGTACAATATCAATAACCATTTTTCTTAATGTTTGGCGTTGTTTCCTGGAATTAAAAAGATTAAGAATAATACAAAGATTTAATTAAAACGTAGTTACAAATTTTTCAAATAAAGGAACACAATGAAAATTAGAAAAATTCCAATTGTTACTAAAAAAATTTGAAAAATTACAAAAAAAAAATGTTTTTTAATGGAGATTTCTTATTTAAAATTGTGATTGTAAAAATAACATAAAATTTAAATTTTAAATTTAAATCTGTTATGTGCAATTTAAACCCTACACCAATTCTAATTTGGTTAAAATTTCCGAAGTGGTCCAAATTCCGGAAAGGGTTCTAATTAATTTGTATACCCTCCAATATATATAGTGTGGTATAAGTTTGTCAATCCGTTTGTAACCTGTCAAGATATAGGTTTAAGACCCCATAAAGTATATATGTATATTCGTTATCCTTATGAAATTTTAAGCCGATCTAGCGATGTCTGTCTGTCCGTCGCCGGGGTACTCATTTTTACTTAGATTAAGGGACATCCTCCCAAACAGTATGGTATTGAAAATGAGCAAAACCGGTCCAGCTGTTAAAAAGTTATGAGTGAAAATGTGAACGTACCTCTAAATTTTCCATACAAAATATTAGTGTACAATTTCATAGTAGCGACTGGCAAGTAAAATATTTTTTCTTGTTTTTTTTTTAATGAGTCCCTTAAAATTGAATAATATTTAATATTCACCTCAAAAATTTTTCTCAATACTAAAATTTTTTTTCACCACAAAAAATTTTTTTTACATCAAAAATTTTTTTTTTAATTCAAAAAATTTTTTTCACCTTTTTGTATCAAAAAAAATAAGAACATTGGTGGAGGGTGTTTAAAGATTCGGCACAGCTGAATTTAAGCCTGTTTTTACTTATTTATAAACAGGACGGAAAATATAGAGATAAATCTAAACGAAATTCTCGGAAAAAATAATTTAAGCATATACCGGAAAGGTGGCACTAGGTCCGATTTAGTTTTATAATTTTGGAGTCATGAATTTCAATCAGACATGTACGGGTTGGTATGTCTAATTACCATGTAAACTTATTTCAGATAGGACCTTTTAACAAGAAGGTAGATCTTAATATGGAACTACTCTAAGCAATTTTAATAGTGATTGTCCTTGGACCAATAGAAACTTACTTATCAAATGTCATCTAAATATCTTTATATTGATTGATATCGATTGGAAGGACTTTTGTTTTAAATAAAAAATTTTCTTGCTAAGATTTGGATATAATACTGTCCCTAAGTAAAGACAACACAATTTTTATACACAAATTCCATTATGAATACTTACTTTTGCATATTACAGAATATATCACATCCTTGATTTTGCAATAATTTAAAGGCAACAGCTAAATGATGATTTTCCAAAACAGATTCGTCATTATACATTAAGGCTAATTCGGAACCTATAGTGCCAAAGCAAAGAAACATTAACAATCTCATTAATATTTACCAATGTTTTTTTGTTAACTTTTCTGCCACTACAAACAATTATAAACAAACTTACTTGAATTAACTAAAAATTGATTGGTTACACCAGGATGATCAACATCATGTATACAGGCTGCAAATAAAGCACCGCCCACTTCTAATGGCGTAAAAACACCCTCAAGTGCAGGAGTATTTAATAAAACATTAGTACTTTGTGTAACATCAGCCGCATGTAATGAGTTATGAAACGGATTGTCTTTAACATAATGGTCCTCCAGAGTAGACATAAAATTAAGAAAATTTTTCGGTGGTATCATAAGACTGGTCAATAATTCTCTACTCTATTAGGGGGAGGGGAGAGAAATGGAAAATTAAATAAAATTAATTTAAAAATTGTATTACTTAAGATTTATCTACACCAACACTAACCTGAAATACTGTGTATGCAACACAGGTGAGTGGACGATTAAGACTTAAATCGCCAATTCTAAATATATCAATGCCCCATGTATCCAATTCGGCCAAATGTGGACCCAAGGTGGCTTCATGTGTTGTTTCAACACCATATGTGGGTAAACGTTCGCCGGTAAATGAGTTTGTATGTGATAAAGGACGTTTAACACCAGATATCTGGGACATGGGTGGGCCTCTTGGTGAACGACTGCGTTGTGTTAGTTGTGGTATAGGTACATTTGGTTCAGTATTTTCTTCAAAACGCATCGAAGGTAAATCGAATTCTTGTTGTTTATCTGAAATTAGTAAAAAAAAAGTAAATTAGGTCATATCATAAAATCTTCCATACTTCAGCAATTTTCACTACCATTATATGTCATTGCTATTTAATTTGTATTAGATAAAACTTTATTAAAATTTTCTTCTTAATTTTCCGTATCTCGTTAATTGTTTTTTTTTTGCACAAGATATCAACAACAAACTCAAAATCTTGATACCATCCATATTTTCAGATTTTTAGATCGAGTTTATCTAAAAAACTAAGCATAGCTAAGACTTTAATTTCAAATATTTCAAGTATCTTGAAATCCCAATGACATGAAATGAAAACGGACAACTATTTTGACTCAAGAAAGTTCAATGACTTCCATTTGTTTAAAAATAAATGCGCCTACAAGGAACCTTCACAATGACATCAGTCACACATCTAAATGAAACTTAAATATGCTGTAGAGGAGAAAAAAAACTATGGAATAAATATTTTTTCTTAGATGCGCAAAGTGGGGTTAAATGTGATCCCATTTTCATTTTTTCAAAATGGTTTTAAAGGAAATATATATAAATTGATCATAAAATGAAAGGCATATAAAAATTTGTGTAGTTCTGTAATCCCATTACGCAAAAATAAAACGAATTCAAATATTTCAGTGTTCTTTAATTCACTTTCACTAGTTATTTTTACCAATTGAATTCGACAGATGGTTAGCAGGCGAATTCAATTAGTATGTGATTTTATTATTATGAATTATATGTTGTGAGGAGAAAAGACACTTAAGTCATATAATTTATGATTATTTTTATTAATTTCATATTTTATTTTTACCAATTTAACAATTATTTACACTAAAATAAGAGTTTTAAAAAAACATCTATATGTAAATTTATGACAAAAGTTTGCTTTCTGGGGATCCCTCAAAAAAAAAAAAAAAAAATATATATATATATATGACCCCCTTGGAAATTAAAAAAGATTTTTTTTTCTATATGGAGGTAAGGGAGCCGGTGCTCCTGGTATCCTCTAGGTTAAACAAAAAATTTAAACTAACACAAAATGGTAAGTGTGGCGTCTCGAATTAAAGGAAATTTTCTCGCGATTCCAAATATGCATTAGTTTTAAGATCCGGGAAATACAGGTTGGTTGAAAAGTTCCTGCGCTCGAAATGAAAGAATACTGTTTTTGTTACGAAATATATTTTTTATTCAATATAACCTCCTAGAAGCTCAATACACTTGTTCCAATGATCTTTCAATAATTTGATCCCATCCTTATAATAATTTTCCGGAAGCTCTGCAAAATAACCGTCTACGGCTGCTATGGACTCTTCATTCGACGAAAAATGCTTTCCACGAAGGAATTGTTTGAGATTTCTGAAGAGATAGTAGTCACTGGGAGCCAAATCTGGTGAATACGGTGGATGTTCAAGCAATTCGTACTTTAATTCTTTGAATTTAGCCATCGTCAAAACACTTTTGTGAGCAGGTGCATTGTCTTGATGAAAAATTATTTTTTTCTTTTTTAAACCAGGTCTTTTCTCACGAATTTTTTCATCCAACTGATCCAAAAGGCTGCATTAATATTCAGAGTTCATTGTTTTACCTTTCTGAAGATAATCAATCAACAAAATTCCTTTTGCATCCCAAAAAACTGATGCCATAACCTTCTTTGCTGATCGTTGTGACTTCACCTGCCTTGGAGCTGAACAACCAGCTTCAGTCCACTGTAAACGTTCTTGTTTCAATTCAGGATCATGGTGGTAGATCCAAGTCTCATCCATAGTTATAAAACGACGCAAGAAGTCGGTTTTATTCGGCTTAAAGCTCCAAATTACGCTGAGAAATATGTTGTCGATCCAGTTTTTGTTGAATTGTTAATGTGTGCGGCACTAACTTTCCAAAGAGTTTTTCCATACGTAATTCTTCATGTAAAATATGGAGTACTCGTTTGTCTGAGATGCCTATGGCATTAGCAATTTCACGCTTAGTCAAACTTGGATCTTCACTAACCATATTATGTACCTGCTCAATGATTTCTGCTGTGGTTGCAGTTTTTGGTCGTCCTTCGCGTGGATCGTCTTTAAGGCTGGTACGACCACGTTTAAATTCACCAGCCCAAGATTCAACGGTGCGTTTTGAAGGTAAAGACGCCTTATACACTTCTAACAATTGTTCATAAATTTCCTTTGCTTTTAAACCCTTCAAAACAAAGAATCTAATGATTGCACGATATTCAATTTTTTACATATTAAAAAAAATCAATGACACGTCAACTTCAAATGGCTTGTAAACAAAGAAAGAATTGACAGAATGACTTGCAACTTTGCATGTGTTCTCAGGACAGTTTTACCAACTTGAGAAAAAAAGTTTGGAGCTAGCAGTGCCATCTATTGGTGAGCGCAGGAACTTTTCAACCAACCTGTAGACTTCGCGTTACGTCCATTTTAGAAATTTTTTTTTCGCTTAAAAAAAATGGAATTTATTGTTCGCATTAAATGGAGTGGAATTTCGAATAAAATTTTTTTTTTGCTTTAAACAACTAAACAAATTTCAAACAAACACTAAAATCGTACGAATTCAAGAACCACCATTTTACAATTAGGTGAATTTGAAAAATTTTGACAACATGCGCGAATGTCTACCTAATGTGACAAAAATATTGAAAAGTTTGCAGAAGTGGACGGAGAACAGGTTTGTCGATTTTATGGATAATCTTGTCTATTTTTATTGATTTTTATCAAAAATTAGCGATTTTTCGATATCTTTCGATTTTATAAATGTTTATCGATATATGTGACCTTCTCCGAGAAAAGGGACCTAGTGTTTGAAAATGAAGTTTTGAGAAAAACGCATTTAAAGTTTCATAACGCATTATCACTGTGAACACAACTTCAGTTAGGAGATGCGATTCGGTATGGTTAGTTATGATTGGGTGCCGACTTTGGCGACGTTATGCCGACTGTGGTGACGTATTAAAACCAAAAAATCAAAAAAAAAAAAAAAAAATTTGAATGTTTTTCTCATTTTTATCGATTTTCCCAAGTTCGTTTTGTACGTTTTTATGAGGTAAATGAATTTTTATCAGAAATCTAACTCGTTTCATCTTATTCTACACCCTTTTAGGAACCAGAATCTACTCTTAGGTCCAAACCCCTTTTTTGACACACTAGGTCCCTGTAATGATATATAATGATATTATCAACATTTATCGGTATTAATTGTTTTTATCATTATTTATCGAATATATCGATTTACAACGGAAACATTTCATCAATTTTTTTTCTACAAATAACAAATAATACGTACAATACGAAAAAATTTACGGTGTTCTGACAATGGATTATGGTAGAGGAGACAAAAAAAGATATACGTGTGTCGGCGTTTTGAAAAATAACTTCGGAATTTTATTTTAGGGGGGTTAAAGTTTTCCCTTTTTGCCAATTCGTGCAACATAGCGGTATGTGAAATAATTTGTTAGTTGCATTTGAGGTGTAGGTTATGTTCAGCAAATTTGTAGAAAATATTAACGGAAATATATTTGCAGAACATATTAACCCTTTAACTCCCAAACATAACGGTAATTTTTGGCTCTATTCTAACAAATCGTAAAAAACACTCTAAAAAAGGGGGAGGGCGAGAATGCAATGATCTAGACATATTTAATTAGGCATATTAATTTAAATATGAAAAAATTTATTTTAACTAAAATGATATTTAAATTATTAAAATTCCCAGGAAAAAAAGATCTTACCAAATAAAAAATATGATAAGCAGTAACTATTTGAAGTTTAAAAATGTTGCTAAAAATGTTGCTACAAAATAGTATGTTAATTCAAATATAAAAAAAAATTAATTTAATACGATTTGTGTTTAATTCAGGAATTATTAATGACAAAGAGATTTCAATCCAACTCTCCAAATTTAATGGAATTTGAGCGCCCCGGTAGGCTAGTTGGTAGCGTGCTAGTTTATCAGTGCGGGGGTCGTGGGTTCAATTCCCACCAAAGGCTCTGGTCTGTTTTAGCTACAACGAGCCGATGGCCTTTGCTGCTAGTGCTCGGTTAGGGTATTAGGATATAATTTGTAATTATATGATTAATATTGAATAAAAATAAAAAATAATGGAATTTGAAAGATTAAACTGCCTTGAAATTTAATACTCGTGAATATTTAGGGTGTAATAAAGCGCCAAAATTGTTATTCACAAAATTTAATCAAAATCAAATATTGTATTTTGCCATCAAGTATTTACAGTTTTCCCCAAAATAAAAATAATAAATTTATTATATCAATTTTTCCCCCTATGTTTTAACTTTTTAACCTATTTTATTTAAACTTATATTTTTTCCATTTTTTTTATCTGATTTAAAAAGAGGAATTTCCGTTTTTTTTCTTTTGATTTTAAGCATAGTTACTAAAATATAATTTGATTTTTTTTTTATTTATATTTTATCATATTACACATTATCATCATCAACATCATTTGAACAGTATGTTTAAAACAAGTGGTTACTTAAAACCGACAAAACCCTTGCAGTTTACTATACAAATTTACAAATACAACAAAATTTACAGTGAATAAAAAGAGTAAACAGTAACGAGACCAGGCAAAAAACCACAACCATCCTCCCACAGGGGAGTAGGTGATACAAGATAAAGAAAAATGCGTGGTTGATGATGTTGGAAAAAAGTTTTTAATATAAAATTCAAATTTTATTTGCAAATTTTTTTTATATATTTTCATCCGGCTCGCAGAAAAAAAAACAGTTTCAGCATAAATATATACAACATATACATTTGAAAATATATACCTTTAGGCTTAAAATAAATATGTATGTGTTGTTGAAATACATACAAATAGAAACGTATGCTGAAAAGCATTTTATAAAATATATACAAAAAGGTTTTTTTTTTTAGTTTTTTTTTGTTGTAAATTCGACCCTTTCCGTTTGAAAAACGATAAAAAGAAAAACAGTGAAACAAAATTATAAAATCAATTTAATTTACAAAACATTTTTTCTACTTGATTTTACTTAAGGGTCTAGACACTACTTGCAGTTAAGAACAATGTACAACATAAAAAAAACTTGTATCCTTATGTTTCAAGTATAAAACATATGTAAAGAAGAATTTATTTTTTCAGGGAAGAAAAATAAATAAGAATAATAACTTAGAATCTGCTAAGAGACATAAGAGGCAGCAAGTCAAACATTTTTGACAATTTTAATAATTATATTAATTATTTAATAATTAATATATGTGGATTTGGAAGACCTTGAGAAATAAATCCCTATATAAAGTACTAAAAGTTTTTTACAATAACGAAAAATAGTACCAATTTTAAGTGCCAGTAAATGCGTCTTAAAAATCTCTTTTCGTTAATATCACTGCATAAAAACAAGTACCTATTTTTGGCACCATTTTAAAGGCCCCAAACGTAGGAGATGGCAAGACCATACATTTTTATTCTCTATCAGAACCTTAAAAATTTTATTCTCTATCATATATCACAAATCGGAGTGTGAGCGTTGGAAGGCTTTCCTTGTCAGTGAACGTGGTTTGCAAAAACCTTGTCACCGTGATTTTGGGGTTTCAATAAGAATGCCTGTTTTAAAAAGATCAGGTCTGAACAGTCCTCTTTAGATCTAATTGTACCAGATCTACTGAGATTAATTAATTAGATCTGATCAAATCTAGACAAATCTGGCATACCGTATATAATCAGATCCAATTTACTCTGGATATTATTTAATTAAAAAACATCTTTATTCTTATATACATTTTTATTTTTCGACCTGTGTAAAAAAGATTATAACTGATCAAAACTGCTTAGATCTAATTAGATTGGTGGTACATCTGATCATATATGAAATCATATTTGACACCAGATCTTAGCAATTTAAGCCGTTTCTAACACCAAATAAAAATAAATACAATATTGTAATAAAGGTAAAGGTGTATCGTAATAAAGGTGAATCTGATTAGATATTATATCTCCGGAGCACCAGATCTAAAAGGTGGTTAAATTTTAAGGGCCGATGTTGAATGTGAACCACACCTAAACGTCAAGTTTTTTTTCTGAATTTCATTTGACATATCTCAATTTCAGACTAACTCAATTTGAACCATGGAAAGATACACAATCGAGCAACGCGTTAAAGTTATTCAGGCTTATTATGAAAATGGGCGTTCAAATCAAAATGCATTTCATGCACTTCGTGATTTTTTTTTGGTCAGCATAATCGACCAAATGTGTCCACAAACCGGGTCTGAAAACACCTGTGCATGCTCGCCCAGTTCGTTCTGCGGAAAACATTGCTGTTGTTCGCGATAGTGTGTCATGAGGTCGGCCAAGCATTTACGTGAATGGTCTTCGCTATCGCGAGATGATAACGAACTTATTGTGGCCAGGAATTGAGGATATGACCCTGGAAGATATGTGGTTTCAACAGGACGGCTCTTTTGCGCGACAAATTCAATGGCCGTGTTATCTCACATTAACGGTATAGAACCTCAATTATGCCTCAGCGTCATCGAAAATTTGGACCATCGGATGGAGGTGTGCCGCCAAGATCGCGGCGGCTATTTGGCCGATATTTTTTTTTATACATAATTGCACCATACCATATTATCATAATAAAAAGAAATTACAATAATTTCCTAAATAATTTGTTTTATTCAAAATCAGCATCAGCCCTTAAAATGTAACCACCCTGTACATAGATATGTTCAAACCAAATTTTTTATTATTTTCTCCCTAATTTCGGGATCTATTTATATCTGGTACAATAAGATTTAATGACATCTGTTCACACGTTTTTTACTTGGGTGCCTTTGAAAAGAGCTCAAATGGCTACGATCTTGTACTAAATCTGATATTAGATATGAACATAAATGGCAACAGTTTAGATCCGATATGATCAAATCTGCTCATATCTGGCCACAAAAATGAAAAATTTTTTCAGATCCCTTTAGATATGAAGCGAGTTGACACTATCTGCCCATTAAGTGTATCACGTATGCCATATCTAATCGTAATCATGATCAAATTTAATTCAATCATATCTCAGTAGATTTATGCAGATCTGATCTAATCTTATTTACACTGGTATAAGTGATGTAAAAGGCGGTGCTTTTCTGATAAATAAAAAAATATTTAAAGTATTATAACATTTACAACGGCAATTGAAAACATGTTTCTGAAATTATCTTAATACTGTAACCAAAAATGAGTGGGACACAATGGATACACTGCGAGTAATTGCAATTTGAAATTAAATTAAATTACCGATATAAAAAATCGTTCATCTCCAAAATCTAGCGGAAGATGATATGACTTTTGCATATGAGGACAACTGTCATTTTTGTGTTAATGAGGACAACTGTTAGTTTTGTATTAATATTTTTGAAGTAAACAGGTACAGAATACACGTCGACTCCTCAACAACGCGACTATACAAATAATCATTACTATTTTTTTACCGAATAATTCACCAGGCACATTTTCATCTGAACGGATCCGTAAATAAGTCAAAGTCACTGCATGGTGCCCATTAATCTCGGAGAATAACACGATTACTGTGACTGTTGAGCTTTACGAACCATAATAAACGAGTTTTTATTGATGCAAATTGATAAATTGGGACTGGAGAAAATGTAGTTCCAACAGGACAATTTAACTGCGCATACTGCTCGCGCGACAATAGATATTTTGAAGAATGCGTTTCCGAGTCGCCTAATGCCTCGTTTGCAGTGCCTTGTTGCATTGGCCAGCACAACCGTCCAATTTAACCGCTACAGAGATCTTTCTTTGGGGTTTTTTATAGTCACCTGTCTATCCGAAGCTCTCAAAGAGAATATCCGGCATGAGTGCGATAACTCATCGCCCGAAATTCTTTTCAGAACGATGGCAAGTGCGATAAGAAGAGCCCAAATCATCATCAACAATGTCGGCGCCCACGTACCCGATAAAATCTTTCAATTTTAATGGAAAAAAACTTAAAAGTATCAGTAAACATCAAAAAGGTATGCACATATATAATGTCGTTTTATTTTAAACATCGAGGAAAAGTTTTTGGGCCACCCTGTACATACAAATTTTAGCATATTTTATGAATTGCCTTTAAATGTACTTATTTGCATAAATTTATGGAAACATACTTTTAGGCTTATTGAATGATTGATTTAACTGTGTATGGTTGTTTTGTCTCGTTTTAACAATTGTCTTCAACCTAAGAATTGTTTTTTTTTTATTTATGATTTGTTAAATTCATTTAATGGAATTTATTTATTTTATTTTTACTAATATTAATGTTAAATAACTTACCCAAAAATGTTGAACAAATGTATTCTGAAATTTGATTTCCCGATTTACTAGATTCACTGAAGTGTGATAATTCCTTATTAAGCATGCGTTTGAACTGTAAGTAATAAGATTAGATTAAGTAAACTTGAACGAATACAAATAAGGAAAGTATACTTTTATATGCTTTTTGATGATAAAAATATTTCAAAGTATACTTTCAGTTGTTGCTGCTGCTGCTGCTGTTGATGTTTTAAACTTACCTTAAGTGATGCCATATCGGATACACTGCGATGTGTTTGTATTGTTTCCAGTTGATCTAAACACCAGTCTAATTCTTCTATTGTATCGGTGGCCAATCGAGTGTATGCCTCTTCACCCTGATTTAATTGCATGCCCGCCGTTGAGGGACGTCCCATTGACGATTGTGTTGGTCGCCTAGATCTTAGATGATTAATACAATGTTCGACCAGACAGTGAGTGACACAGACAAGTGACACACACGTACACAGACACAGACACATACACATTAACAACAAACACATGACAATCATATCATTTAAAAGAAAAACCATCATAGATCACAACAAATTATATAAAAAAAAAAACAAAACAAAAACAATACAAACGAAAAATAAAATGGCGGTTTAAAATCAAAATTTTAGAGCAAAAGCATTATGGACGAGCGAGCGGGTACGAGCGGGCGGGCGGGCATAACAAAATATGAAATTAAAAAAGGAGAAAAAATTTGTTTTAAAAAAGGTGTTTTAAATTATACAATTGCAAAAAAAAAAAAAAAAAAAATGGATAAACAAAATTTAAGGAAATTATACAAAATTATTTATAAATTTATTATGATTTTGTTTTAATATTGTTATTTGTTTTTTTTTTTTTTTGTGGAGGAAACAGGAGAAAGAGAAAAAGAAATA
Organism: Eustalomyia histrio; assembly: GCA_949748255.1. Taxonomy (NCBI): domain Eukaryota; kingdom Metazoa; phylum Arthropoda; class Insecta; order Diptera; family Anthomyiidae; genus Eustalomyia; species Eustalomyia histrio. The sequence goes on along the minus strand of OX456525.1, from coordinate 14,891,208 downwards.
AAGGTAAAATTATGTTAAAAATCTTTTAAAAAGGGGAATAAAAACATTGAGATTTGTTTTTTAATCAGAAACAATTTTGCATGATTAGAATGTGCAGAGCAAAATATTGACAATAGTGTTAAAATTTTGAAGTATGCTTTTGGGGGTTTCATTATTAAAAAATATTTAATTAAAATATTGCTAGAACTTAAAGTCTTCAAAGAAATTTTTCGAATTCTTCAAGTATACTTTCAAGAATATTGGAAAATTATAAAAAAGTTCGCTTTTTGAAAGGAAATAATCAGAGCACCTGGTTTTATTTAAAAAGAAAAATCAAATTAAATTACGGTATTGAGGTCCCGTAATTTACTTTTTGATATTTTTACACTCAGAATATTATGTAGTTAGCTGTTTGTAGTTTAATACAAAAGTTTTCTGTTCCATTTAAAAATAAAGGAAGATACATTTATTTTTCAAAGAAATATCTATATTAACTTTTTTATACATTTATTCGAAATAATTTACTATCATTTACCGATTTTTTTCAGTTTAATTTTTTTTTCATTTGTTTGAAATTTAATAAAAATTTACCCACAAAACGGAAACTTGTGGTTTATTTGTGTCCGTAACAGTTATTACAAATTTAAATTTGTTTGCTGTCTGTTTCAAAAACAAATATTCAAAAAATTTCAATTTGTTTTTTTATTTAAATTGTTTGTATATATACAAATTTATTTCAATTTAAATTACAAGAACTTCATAAGCACACATACATAAACAAACACATTCACACAAAAAGTGTTTATAGCTTCATATGCATACATACATTTTGTATTGTACGATTATATAAAAAAAAAAAATACAAAAACGGAAATAATTTCAAATAAATGAAAAAAAAAACATTTATTTTTTAAGGATTGGTAGGTAAAATTTTTACATTTATTTTAATTGATTATATCATTTGTTTCTTACGGATGTGTCAGTTGATTAATCAACATTTAAAAATAAATAACAAATGGCATTTAATTTAAATGAAAATAAAGTAGACCGGTTTTTAAATGAAATATCATTTCTTTTAAATGATATTTTCAGTTATTTTAACTTACAAACTTTTTTAAGTTTTTGGGTGTTATTTACCCAAAAACTTTTAGAAAATTAAATATGAAAATTTTATTTGTTCTTGTAAAACGATATAAAGGGTGGTCCAAATACAGTTATTTTTTTAAATCATATGTTATTTTGACACTGATAGATTTTATCTGTTTGAAATATTCACTATCAGTCAGTATCATACCTCCGCTTTACGCTGTACGCAAGTTTATGCAAAAAGTTCGTGGGACTGGCTGGCTAGTGGACAACACTTATGGTCCCCGTCATCGTAAGGTGCGTACCGATAAAAATGTGGCTGCTGTGGCCGAAAGTGAGCAATTCAATCCAAGTACATTGACTCACCGTTGATATCAACAACTCGGAATTTCAAGAAGCAGCATGATGAGAATTTTGCATAAATATTTCGGATTATTCGCTTACAAGGTTCAACTCAGCAATTGAAGGCAAACGACAATCCACTTCGTTGCGGCTTCTCAGTTTGGGCCTTAGAGAAGTACCAATCGGACTTCGAATTTGGCTGGAAAATCATCTTTTCTGACGAGTCGCATTTTCATTTCTATTTTTTAAACATGTTTAGAGGGAGGAGCAAAAACAGCAAAGTTTTCCCCATAAAGTCCCCCAATATGCCCTCTGCTAGATATATAATTAAACATGTGTGCTCAAATTCATTGAGAATAGGAAAAGTTCCTCCTTCGGCAAAGATATACACTAGGATGGAAGTTTTTTTTTTTTTGGAAAATTTTGCGTGAAGGGGCAGTGGGATAGGGATCCCTCTTAATGTGTGGTACTAACAACTTCAGGTAGAAATTCGCAACTCAAAATATGAAGAAATGTAAAGAAACCGGAAGTAAAATACCGAATTCGAATAAAATAGTTGCAATCAATTCGGATTATATAAATGAAAAAAGCGTTTGAATGAACGCAAATTTGTTATAATATTATTCGAAGCATTGAGCATTTACTGTACTTTAAAATTTAATTTTTATATTCTATATTAAATTAATAAATTTATCCCAAAAGTAATGCTATACTTTTAGGATTAATAATTAAATCCCCAATAAAGCATACAATTCATAGATTTATAATTTAAAATATTTTTTGTTTATAAAAAATATTTTTTTATTGCACATTCGTAAATCAATTTCGTTTTGTATTGGCTGAATAAAGATTAAAATATTTTTATTGTTTTTTTTTAAACATAAATTGGATAAGGGATTTTCTTTTTATAAAACACCAATATAATAATGATAATATATAAGAATTATTTTTTTCATTTAAAAAGGGTACTTAAACATTGTAATAAAAGTTATAAAATTTAGTATTCCACAACATTATATTAAATTAATGTATTTTTTCAAGACAACATTATACTAGATTAGTTATTATTAATATTTAGCCAGGTGCAATTTAGTATTTTAAGAAAAAAGGGTTTATGTTACAAAGAACAAAAAAAAAAAAACCCCAAATCAAAATTAATCAAAATAACTTACTTGTTAGATGCTGTAACATTTGTCAGACTTAATAAATTATTGCGTACAGAACGTAAACTGGCTAAAATTTGGGCAAATGGTGTCACAATGAGATCCTCGCCATGGCTATAAAAAGAGAAATTAAAGAGAATTTGTATTAGCAAAATATGTTTGATTAGATTTAATAAAAAATAAAATAATAAAATAAAATTGTATACAGTAATTTTACACATAAACATTCCATTTTTTATTAGAATATAATTAAAATTACTATAAGCACGAACATTTAATGCAGGGGTGCCTAAAAGTTCCTTATGGAAGAGTAAACACCAATACATTTAAAGAATAACTAATTTTTATTCAATATTTTTTATTGTTAAAACCAATACATACAAAGAAAAAAGAAAAAAAAAAATATTTCATATCATACGTTAAACAAAATCTACATTGATGATCGCTGTCGTCAATGTTTACCAGCAAAGCATACGAAAGTGTTGTTGCTTTGCACTTGCGTGTATACAGTGAAGAATGATAAAAAAAAACTAATAAGGCAAAGTTGTTTGTGTATTTCGTATTGCTACTGCTGAGTGCTCTATGTCTATTAAAACACAAAGCCTATAGCTAAGAGCATTTACAAAAACAAATAAGCATCAAGAGCATAGGGTTTGGACACCCTTGATTTAAAGTTATTAAGATAGAGAGAAGGGAAATAGAAGTAAACAATATTTATATAAAATTTATAATTAATATAAAACGTAGGCTTTAATTTCATAATAATGTATAGCTAAGCTATATAAATAAAAATTGTTTTAATTAAATATAATATTTCATTATTTGTCTTTATTAACAATTATGACAAGTATTATGCAGTTTAATATCAATAAGTGTCACCAATAAAATCGTTTAAAGTAAAAAGTTTCGAAAAACGCCAAGGATTATCAGCAAATATTGGGTCTTATTTTTAGGGGTTAAGAACTTTTATTTAAAATAAAACACAAATTCACGAAATTTAAAAATATTTTTATTCCAATTAAAAGTATATTTAATGGCAATTAATTATTTGAATACTTAAGTCTCATCATTAAAATTGCTGCTGTTATATGTACCATTTTTTAACTAAAAGTGTTAAAAAATTTGTATGTTAAACTGTTAAATTGAATTAATTTTTATTCAGATAATTTTTTTCAAGATTATCTAAAAAATCATTAGGCAAAGGTTATTATATCATGATGAAAAAGAAAAATATTTTTGGCTGTCACTTTTGGCTGATAAAAAATTGAAAATTGGTCATTCCAAATGGACGCACATGTGTCCAAAATTATTTTTTAATACTAAAAGTCAATTAATTAGCTATCAAATAAGAATTCAAAATAAATGATTTCGTAACCTCTAAAAAACACCCTTTACAACTTTTATTTAGATCTAAAGCTCCATGCAGTTAAGGCTTAAAAATTTCGAAATTTTACTTCAAAGACTTCAGATAAATTTTATGTTTTTTGTTAAAGTGTTTCAGTACAGTTTAAGCCATATGGAATACCCTGTTCCATTTTAAAATCAGTACTTTTAAACGGATCAATGTAAAAGTTAGTTGTAAATTGAGGTCAAAAATATAAAAACATGTTTTTCTACACACCGCTATGAGAAATCAAATCAAAAATTTGTATATCCATATTGCCTACATTTTTGTCCCAGGGTTGCTATATATTTCAAAATTTGTATATGGATGAAAAAGCTGAATGTTTAAGAACATCGAAAAAAGTTTCAGTAGGTTATTTTTAACTCAAACCAAAAATATTTTCTTATATGAAAGTGCTATTCGTAAAACAAGTTTTTTCCTATACAAACCGTGTTAAAAAGATTAAATGTGATCAGATCTGTTTAGATCTTATTAGACCTGGTACTAGATCTGACAAGATATGGATTTATTTTATACATTTTGATTTGAATTGATCAGATTTAGTGACAAATATGTTCATATCTAAAGAGATTTAAAGAATTGGGTGGTTTTTATGGCCATATATGAGCATATATATTCATATAGGTTCATATCCGGTACCAGATTTGTTCATATCTGAAAACATATACTAGATTTCCTAGCAGTCCTAGCAATTTGAACCGCTCGTGTTAAAAAGATCAGATCTAGCCAGATTTCTGATTGTACCAAATCTGGGTAGATCTGACTCACAATATATCATGCCATCCAATTTGATCTGGACTTATAATATCGTATCGATAAAACAAAAACTTTGAACTTAAATTTAAAAAATATATCATATTTTTACTGCAATTTTTGTCGGTAGAATCGACCTGTAAGATAAAACAAAGGTATATACAGTTATTTTTTTTATTAATGCATTTTAAATAAAAAAAAATTCAAAATAAAAAAATTGTGTGATTCTAATTATACACACACATTTTAGCAACAGTTTTTTAATACACGCGCTTTAAATAAAATGTTTTAAAATAAAATGTTGCTACCTTATTAAAAAATATGTAGAAATTGTAAGGTTGACAGTTTTAGTTTTTAAAATTTTTTATATAAAAAAAAAGTTTTTCCTAAAATGTGTCATTTTAAATAATAAAAACATAAATATATTTTCCGATTTTAATTTTTTTTTAAATTTGTGTTTAAAATATTTAGTGACGTCAAAATTTTTGCCTTCCTTCTATTTTTATAAATTTTAATTTTTTAAATTTATTAAGAGGATTATTTTTTTATCATAATATTTTGTTTCGTTTTTATATATTTTTTCTCAATATCACATTCTTATGTGATTTTTAAGTTTTTTTTTTTTATTGAAATTTATGTATATTTTTGTTTTCTTTTTGCAAAAAAAAAAAAATATATGTGTATATATATATTTTTTAATGTGATTTTGATTTGTCATTTATTATCAACACAAGAAATAAGTGAAAATAAGTTTCAAGAACAATTACATGTAGGATAATTATATTAAAGTCACTGTAAAGCATACGATATTAAAACAAAGTTGCATTTATATAAATGATAAACAAATTTTTAAAAAAAATGTGTTAAGGCATCAAAAATGACAATTCATAAATTGAATAAATTATGTTGTTAAAATATACCATTTAAACTGGTGGTTTTAGAACAATTTTGTTTAGTATATAAATACACATGCGTAATTTTTGTTGTTTTTCTTGTCGTTTTAAAAAACAGGGTCATTTGCAAAAAAAAATGACAAATATTTGTGACAATATTTTCTTAGAACATTTTTAAATTCTAGCAATTAAATAATAAATATTGGTTTTTGACACATTTTATTTTGTGAATCTACAGAAAGTTCTTTAGAATTCAGTAAATTTCAACAGTCATACTTTTTTCAAATTTTTGAAAATTACACTGAGAGAAATATCTACACATTAATGCAATTTAGCATAAAATATAATGAAAATCTGATGTAGTACATACAATTAAAATATTTAAAATAAAATCGTTATTTTTTATATTTTTAAAAATGTCAAAAAATATATAAAAATATATAAAATATTTGGGCATTTCTAAAATTATGAAATAGCAATATTTGTCCTTAGATTGTTGTAAGAATTAACAAAAAAACATAATTTAAATATTGGATTTAATTTTTAGGCGCTTTGGGAATTTAATTGCCACTTCAAGCAGGTGACAATTATAAAACTTTTAGTGTATAACAATTCCTTAATATCGAAAACATTCAAATTCGATCTACAGTTGATTAAAAATAAGCATATGAATTTATCTTATAATTTATTTTAATCTTTTAAGTGTTGAAAATATTAATAACACTTATACGTTGCGATGTCCATATTATAAATCAAAAATATTTTTAATTAAAAAAAATCTACATATTATATTTGTTTTTGTTGGTCATAATTTATAACAGAAACATAATTGGAAAGATGAACAAAACAGAAAAAATGCTATAGAATGCTTAATAAAATCTATAGATATCAACACATGACAATAACATATATACTCTTTGAATATATTTTATGTACATACATATTTAGAAAAAGAAAAATATTTTAAACACTGTGATAATAATCACGTAGCATACATAACCAAATGAGAAAATGAAAGTACAGTACAATGGTTTTATTATAAGAATGCCTTAGAAAATCACGCTTTTGACACAAATGGAAGATTTACACTAAAGATTATCACAAGACATGTCAAAAATTTAGGTCTTGTAAAATTTTCCTTAAAACAAAAACAAATATATGAGCTTAATTTTTTACAAACCTGACAATTTTGCACTACACACAAAACAAGTGTAAAAATTTGGTCTTGAAAAAGTGTAAATTTTAATGGTGTTGCCACCCTTGACCAACTTTAAAAAGACAAAAAAATATTATTAAAGAGGTACGTAAAGTACTCAAAGTACACCAACACTTTTTAATTATTTAAATAACTTGGCAGCACTTTTTAAATTGAAGTAAATAAAATTATTTATTAAAAAAGTGTATATATAGTCTTTTATAAACAAGAACAATTCTCATTAAAAAAAACAGAAATAAATAAGAATTGAACTTAATTCATTAAATAAGAATTGAACTTAATTCATTAGTAGTTAATGAATTAAGTTCAATTCTTATTTAATTTTTTTAAAAATACCTAACCACTGTAGTAGTGGAAAGGTATTTTTAAAGAAAGAGTAAAGATTAAGAAAATAGAGTAAGAGGGTACAATAATAAGCATATTAGTGACGGCCCAGAATTGACAGTTGTGAAATTGACAGTTGTGAAATAGAATCTATTTAATTGTTTTTCTTATTCATTGTTTTTTGTTTCTTAACAGAGTTCCCGTATTTTAACATTTTTTGTAAATAAAAAAAAACATTGAGTAAAATTAACATACGATGTTTTATGTCATGGAATGTATTACGGCTCTCAACCGACTCGGTAGGAGCAAACTCCCTTAACCTGGGATGAATTCCGGGCAATGAGGGGCATGAGGGTAACGACAGGGCGGATTGTCTGGCCAACCTTGGCGCCCGTAGGCCTTTCATAGGCCCTGAACCTTTTTACTGGGTACCCATGGGCTATATTAGGGAGAGGTTCTGGATGTGAAGAGAGTCAACATTTTATGATTATTGGCAAACATCTCGTGGTCAACGACAGGCCAAGAGATTTATATCTATACCCAGTGGTGGGTCTGGGCGACTATTGGCCCATGGTCGAAGGGACCTAAGGACCCTGACTGGATACTTTACTAGTCATTGCGAGCTTAAGTACCATAGGCACAAGAAGGGTCAATCAGACACTGAGTTCTGCAGGTTTTGCGGGTTGAAATCGGAGACGTCAGAGCATGTCTTCTGTGATTGATCTGGGCTTTGTGTCAGGAGGATCAGGTTTTTGCATGACCGTTTCTTGTCGTTTTCCGATATTTGGAACCCTTCACCCGGAAAGGTTCTTGGCTTCATCAATAGCTTGAATCTTTAGGGTGGTTCTGGGCAGCACAAAATACCTATTATGGTCGCGGTGCGCAGTGCCATTTGAAATAATAATAATGTCTCTCATGTTCTCTTTGTGTACTAGCAAATAAGCAACGTACTTAAATCCATCTTAGTATGTTAATTTTTAAATTTTTATTAAAAACATTTTTGCTTTAATTGTTTTTATAAAATTAAAATGAAAAAGCAAAAAAAAAAAATGGTTCGGTAGTAAGGGAAGGAGACACTGGAGAGGAAAGAATTTCTACGGTGCTCTCTACACTTAAATAAATATAACAATCTTTACAGTCACCGTCGTACGTTGCTTTTTTGAGCGCGTTTCCTGTCACAGCAACAATCGTTGTATGTTCTTATTCTGTGCCATACTTGGGACTTATTAATTGATGATTTCATTAGCATTTCATTATCATGAATTGTAATGCAATTATTTTCATTACCATTTTCTTCAATAATGATAATAATTTTAATTGTTTGATTTCATTTGCTTTTTAATCAATTAAAAACAAATATTTGCAATTGAGAGATGATCTTTTTAAATATCGTTAAAATTGAGATAAATTTCTGAATCTGATCATTTTAAAAATTAAGTTACGAAATGGAATAAAGTGAGGATCGAGAGAAATCGGAACACTAAGCACTGCGGACGAATCGCAATGAAACGTGGAATGAAATTTGTGTCCCAAGAAGAACGCAATTTTTAAATCTGGCAACATTCGAAGTGTCATTGTTTGACATTTGAACAATTGTTATTGTTTGCTAGTAGAAGGTACGAGGTTAGTAAAAATGGAGCGCTACACGAATGAACAACGCATTCTCATTGTGAAATTGTTTTACCAAAATGGTGAAAGTTTTGCGGCTACAGTTCGCAAATTACACAATAATGCTCCAAAAGAGTCAACTGTAAAGAGATTAATGGATAAATTTGCCGAAACTGGGTCTGTTAGTGATGTAAAGACAACAACGCGCCATCGACCAGGTCGATCGACCGAAAATGTCGCAGCTGTACGTGATGATGTCGCTCAAACTCCATCCACCTCAATTCGACACCGAGCTCAGCAAATTGGTGTCTCCAAATCCACTTTGCAGCGAATTTTGACGAAAGAAATGCATCTTCATGCATACAAAGTTCAATTGACTCAGGAACTGAAGCCAGCTGACCATGGACAGCGAAGGGAGTTCGTTAATTGGGTGTTGGAGAGACAACATGAAAATGCTGATTTTGCCGATAAAATCATCTTCAGTGACGAGGCCCATTTTCATCTTGATGGCTTCGTCAATAGGCAGAATTGTAGCATTTGGGGTGAGGCAAATCCTCGAGTGATTCACGAGAAGCAAATGCATCCTCAACGTGTCACTGTGTGGTGTGCTTTTTGGGCTGGAGGAATCATTGGACCTTTTTTTTATGAAAATGAGGCAGGTCAAGCGCAAACAGTCAATGGTGTTCGGTATCGTGAAATGATAAACAGTTTTTTCTTGCCTAGAATTGAAGAAATGGATGTGGAGGGCCACATCCAACAAGACGGCGCCACATGTCATACAGCCAGAGAAACAATTCAATTGCTGCATCAGTCATTTAAAAATTGCGTTCTTCTTGGGACACCCTTTATTACCGGGGTTTGTTAATTTACCTTATCTTAAAAATTGATAATAAAATAAAAGTGACCCTGTGTATTATAAAAAATTATTAAATGGGACCCCTCCCGGACATTAAAAAGAAAGGTCCCAAAGAAATTCCGGGGGATATATTTTTATAAAACAAAACAGTCACAGGGTGACCCAATTTCATACGAACGAAATGAAAGGGGAAACTAAATTTGTTTTTTCGGAGTGTGATAATTTATATCATAGTAATTGATAAAGAAAAATTGTCACCCTTTGGCTGTTTATAAAAATTCCATAGAACCCCTCGCGGACCTACCGTATGTGTACTATAAGCTTTGCCATTTTTTAAAATGGCCAGTATCTCGAAAATTTTTTCTAAGGAACAATTTTTAAAAGAATCTTAGAACAAATTTTAAGGTAACTCCCTGTTCTTAAAAATTTTGCTGGGTATATCCATATTGCCACATTTCATTTAAATCTGTCAGCCCTTAAATAATTATATATTTTCTTTAATTTTTTTACGAAGTTTCAAATTTGATTCTTTCTTGCGTTAGATTTTTATCGTAATAATTCAACTTCTATATTCTATATTGCTTGTGTTTTTAATTCTAATAACTTGATCTTATACTGTTTGATGTAAGAAATTAAAAAAAAAACGAACAAAACAGACTATAAAATGCCCTATGCCAGTCTAGCTAAAAGTCAACTGGTGTTTGGGGCCGATTATTTAATGTATTAAAATGGACTTGTACAGTATTAAAAATTTTTTAAGATGAACACGGATAAGATAAATTATCGGTTTAAGAACAAGTTTTAAAGCTTCAGTGTTTTGGCAACAAATTTTATATAAAAATAATCTTAAAACGATTTATTTCTTTAAGTCTTCTTAATACGATCTTCGGAATCATTTGTTTCCTTGAAACCCTGTTTTTAGCAAGCGAATGGAGCAATTTCTTCACAGGAATTGTTTGTATTATTGTACCAAAAAAAAAAAACATGTACAAATACTCGCGTGAAATTATTCCTATTCCTTTACAAAAACAGGGGATAAATGTACAGAAAACAAATAATTCAAAAAATCCAATGAAATCATTTAAAATTGTTTTAAGAAACTTTCTTAAAAAATTTTACTCCCGTTAACATGAGACTCTCTTATAACAAATCTCTCTTAAAACTGGGATTTCATTGTCTATAATTGGAAAAGCAACCCATACTATTTTTGCTGCGTAACTATTTTTTTTTTTTTTTTTGATATTTTTACCAAATATAAAACGGAGATAATTATGAATTTGTCACCTAAAATTTCATTAAACCTATTTTTTGTCATCCTTAAGTGGGCACTATTTCTAAACATAGACCGATTCTAACCAAATTTCATTCATATATTTTTGTATTTGCGACCTATAGCATCCGAACAAATATACATAGGATCCAATGTATGGGCGAACCTTATAAGGGCACTAGATCTAAATCGATTCAAACCAAATTCCATAGACTTCATACTGCGCTAATATGAGTCAATGTAGCAAAATTCATTAATATATCTTAATATTTGTAACCTGAAGCGTACGAATAAGAATACATGGACGAACTACCGTATACTATAAAGGTGGGTCTAGGTTCAATATTTTCTTTATTTTTTGTATATTAAAGTAGGGTATAAAAATTTAGTATAGTTTAAAAATGTCACATACATTCATATTAACTAATTTATAGTTTTATATATAAAATATTTTTTTTTTAAATGTACAAAATTTTTTTCATGTTTTAAAAAATTCTATTACACACAAAAAAATCATTGCCAAGTAATTACAAGTAGTTCAACTCATAACGATTTTTTTGCATAAACTATTCAAGTAGAAAAAACAAAGAACTTCGCAAAGTGTAAGTATATTACGCATAATAATAGCAAAAAAGGGCTGAAATTCTACTAATTACTTGGTCATGATTTTTTTTCTGTGTACCTCACCACTTCACTAGAAAAATATTACGTCTTGTATATAAAATTTGCGTGAAAACAAATTCTCCACAATTTTCACATGGAACTGAAAAATCATTTTTTTTAATGGAGTATAGCACATTTTTTTCAGGTAAAATGGAAACAATATAATATGCTTTTCTACAAAATATTTCTTTAAAATTTTCTGTACCTTTGATTTTTTGATTTTATTTGAAACATACTATCACGATCTTCCATCACCGTCATGACCAATTCATCCTCTAATATTGTGGGTATCATATTGAAAAATGAGTGTACCCGGGGTAGGGATTGGGAACCGGGTGAATTTTTATTTAACATCATATTTATGGATTTTTTTTAAAACTTTTTGTATTAATAATTATTAAAAACTACTTGTACTAAAATGTTGGGGATTATTATTATAGCATCACCATTTTTTTTTTTGAAGGTAAGATATTGTTTTGGAGTTTGGTGGAGTTTTAAAGTATCACAGTTGAAATTATAAATACGACAATTTTTTTAACTATTTAAAGCCTCTTGGATTTTATATATTTCAATAAAATTCTTAGAATTTTAAATTTCATTGTTATTTAAAAAATATATATATTTTAATAATATATAGCTGTTTTTTTTTGAGGTGAGTCAGTGTAAATTTGAATTTTTTTTATTTAAATTTCTTTGTATTTAATAATTTGTTAAAATTAATTAATTTTAAATTTTAAAATATTTCACTTTCTTTTCGTAAAAATGTACAAAATTATTTGTATTCACAAGATAATTTATTTTTAATTAAAAACAACACTTTTCATCAAGTATTGTTGATTTTGTGTTATTAAGTTTTATATGTAATTTTATAAAAATTTTCACTTTTCTACAAAAAATTTGAAGAATTTTATTTTAAATTACGTGTTTTTATATTATTTTCACTTTTAAATGTAGTTTTTGACGTTTCTGTTTAATTTGTTTAAGATTTTTTATTAAGAAAATCATTTTAAAATTTTATATGAAATTTTTATTACAAATTTTTTAATTAAAATTTTTGTTAAATATTTTTTAAAATTACTTAAAAAATCATGACGCTTATCGGATTTTTAATAAATGGCACCTTCTTTATGTTGATTATAATAAAAGTCACATTTTGTATTGCAATAATTTTATTTATTTTAATTTACTATAAATTTCCTTGTCTTTATTTATGTTTCAAGAAAATTTAATATTTTTTTATTATTTTATTTTGCGTTTAATGACCTTCTTAGTTTGTTGTATTTTTAAACAATGTGCTTTAAAATAAATTTATCATCTTTATTTTTTTTTTTTAATTTATTTCCATAATTGAGATTTTATTTCACCACTTTCTTTTAAAAAATATAAATAAATATCGTATATTTTGATTTCAAGACCTCTTAATGTTGTGTCACATACAAAGAGACATATGATTTTTAGGTCTTTATTTTTTAACAGAAACAAAAAACGCATTTAAAGTTTTTTCTTTTATTTTGAAATCTTTTCAATATTAATTGTTGATGACTTGTGGTGTGGTGTGGTGTTGTGTAGTGCGCGTTTTTACAAATTGTACTAAAATATGAAAATGAAATTTTCATTTCAAATCTCCCAGCGTAGGAAAATAAGAATGCTTACAGTGTGTATTTTCTTCTGTATTTTCACTCTAGCTGTAGTAGTAGTACACACCATAAGAAAAATATGAATATTTCTTGTTTTCATGAAATTAAAAAAAAATGAACACATGAAATTATTTAAGAGCTAAATATCATTATTATATCTTGATTATCATTATTAATATCATCATGTTTTTGATTTTGTTCTATTGAATAATGTTAGAAGATGTTGATTATACTGATGATGATAATAATAATAATAATTTACATTTTTAAGCATGAATCGAAAGAGAGAAGGTATCCTTATAAACCCTTTCCTTGCTTTTGTTCACCACATCACATCTTTAAAAAAATATATATAAATTATAATATTGAAAAAAGCAATTAATATTTTTAAAAAATATGTTTATTGGGATCTTGACCATTATCTTGGCTATCAGAAATATTTATCATATGTATAAGCTGCTCATCAGGGCCATATTTGCTAAGGAAGTTTATTATACCCTCCCACCATATATGGTGAGTTATGGTAGTTATATGAAATGCAACACTGCACCCATCAAGTACCACCTGTTAATAGGCTACTGTCAAATTTTAAGCAGGTTCCGTCATTTAATTTGCGTTTAACAGCTGTTCAAACAACCTCGTGGATTTTTTTAAGAAATGGAAAAAAGTGAATTTCGTTTGCTCATTAAACATTATTTTTTGCGAAAACACCGTCAATCGAACCAAGGAAAAGCTTGATAAACACTATGGGGACTCTGCACTATCGATTTCAATTTTAAAAAAGTGATTTGCTGACTTTCGTTGTGGCCTTACAAGCACGGAAGATGCCGAACGTTCTGGACGCCCAGTTGAGGTCTCTACATCTAAAATAATTGAAAAAATTCACGATATGGTGTTGGCCTATCGGAGATTGAATGTGCGATACATTGTGGAAGATATGAGCCAGTGGTTTCAATTTTGAACGATCACTTGGGTATGAGAAAGCTTTCCGCAAGATGGCTGCCGCGTTTGCTCACAATCGACCACCAACGGAATCGTGTGACAGCTTAGTTTCCATGGCAAAAATCCATGAAGTAGACTACGAATTGCCCCCTCAATCGTCTTATTCTCCGGATTTAGCCACAAGTGACTATTTCCTATTTTCATGCCTAAAGAAATGGTGGAAAGAGCTTTAGCTCCAACGATCAAATTATTAATCAAACAAATGCCCATTTTATGGACCTCGAAAAATCCTGCTGTTAAACGTAAAGTAAATGACGGAACTTGCTCAAAATTTGACAGTAGTCTACTAACAGATGGTACTTGATGGGAGCAGTGTTGCATTTCATATAACTACGAGGGAAGTTCGACAAGTTACGGACTTATTGATCCGCCTTCGTATATATCAGTTTTTCTTTCCATTTGAAACATATCGGAATATAGATTTAAGATTCCATAAAGTATATATATTCTTGAACCTTATGAAATTTTAAGCCAATATAGTGATGTCCGTCTGTCTGTCTGTCACAGCGCGAAGACGCAATAGGGGTACTCATTTTTACCTAGATGCATAAATATACATCCTCCCGAGCAGTTTATTATTGTAAATGAGCAAAATCGGGCCAGTGGTTAAAAAGTTATAAGTGAAAATGTGAAGGTACCTTTAAATATTCTATACAAGTTGGTGTATTTTGGCACAATTTCATAGTAGAGACCGGCAAGTAAAATATTTTCTATTGTTTTCCAACCCGTCCCTTTAGAGTTGAATAATATTTTATATTAACCCCAAAATTTTTTTTCACCTAAAAATTTTTTTCCAATCTTAAAACTTGGTTTCACATCCAAAAAATTTTCACCACAAAAAAATTGTTTTCACCTCATTAATTTCAGTTTTAGTCTTTTACATTAATTGTATCAAAAACAGTGAGAAAAGTTTTTTTAGAACATTGGTGGAGGGTATTCAAAGATTCGGCACAGACGAATTTAAGCCTTTTTTTACTCAATCTTTTAGATATGAAAATCATGAAGTTATGTTATGATAATAAATCTATATAAATTAACCTTTAATTGAATATAATCGTGATAATATGTGTTCAAGAATATTTTACTGGAGATGCAGAAAAATTTGAAATTAATGTATTTTAGTTTAATATTGATTATTGCTAATCAAATTTGTAATTTTTTCGTACTCGTAAATTGGATACTGGAAAAAGAAATTTTTTGTATCAAACTAGCTGTTTTATTCAATAGTTCTGGAAATACATGTAATATTATATAACAATTTTGAAATAACTTTTTAAAGAGATTTGTACTGGTCACTTTTCGTATTTTCACCCTGTCTTTAATGCGCTTTATTTTTTAAATTTCATCTCTTTGTGTATATGATCATAAAATTTTAAAAAGCATCTCTTAGTGTATATGATCATATCCCAGGTAGTAAATATTTGAAATCTCAGGTATATAGCCGAAGGTTGTTTGGACAGGACACTTATGGAGACATTTTCACTTAGCACTTATTCCATTTTTTAGTGGATTCTACACTGTAATATTAGCTTAGAAATTTAAAAATCCCAGTTCTAGCGGTTAGTGTATGGGTTATTATGACTGCGCTTTTCCCTTTCGAAGCCCATTTCTTCCAAGGAATACACATTTCAAATTTTCAAATTTAAGGGGGAGAATTTTCATCACGTTCCTGTCGAAAATTCCGAACAGAACCTTATCTGTGAATAAAAACATACACCGGGCAACAAATATTTTAAATTTTTAATAACTAGCAAAAGCGGTTTGGGCAGTCCTTTAAGGGACTCCTTTTAATCCTACTTTTTTTTAACACTTCTCAGGCGAAAATTCCATAAATGACATCAGTTTTGAATTGTCACATACTATTAAATTTTAGATTTATGGCTGATGAGATTTAGGCAGGGCGTTTACTTACTCCCTTTGCTCCTCTTCCTGGAAATTTTCTAAAATCCCGCTGTGGTGGATATTTACAAAGAAGGATAAATCCACATGTCAAATTTCTAGCATATGCTATTCTTATTTTTAATCAAAATGGTTTTGCCAAGCCGGTAGGGGGATCTTTTGAACCTCTTGAATTCCTGTTTTCTCACGAAAATTATTTAAATTACCTTATCAATAGTCTAGGAAACAAATATTTTAAATTGCTGGTTTGTAGCCAAAGCGGTTTCGGCAGGACGGTAAGGGGGAGGCTTTTTCTTTTTGAACCCCCATTTTTAATTATAAAATGTACCTTTTAAATCAGTTAGCACATACTCCAAGGAAGACCTTTTATGTAAGACAGGTTTCTGCGAAAGGAGTTTGAGAAGACCTATGAAGGGGGAAGACTTTTTTCTTGTTGCCCCTTCTCATAGGAATTTTCTAATGCCCCGTGTTAGGGGATGTCTGCAGTGGAGAAGGAACCTATACAAAATTTTAAGTTTTTACTTTCAGCGGTTTAGGCGGCGGATGATGAGTGAGTCAGCCAGTTACTCTTTTATATATGAGGCAAAATAAGTTGAACATCAGAGTGTATGTAAACTTCAAAATTGATAAAGATTTGAATTTAGGAAAGATACACGTGACCGGTTCATTGTGATAGAGACCGGTCACTTTAACAGGGGCTTGTCCCAGGAGGGGGTCAATTGCCCTTTGTGACATGTCACAGGACTTTTCTAAAAGAACATGTCATGACTTTTTAACCGATCACCTGATAGGTACTTTAGGAATCGGTCCTCTTTTCACCTATCACGGACCTATCATGAGACAGGTCCGGAATTTCAACTGACCCGTTTTTTCCCACAGGGGAGCTGAGCTTTGTTTTGGTATGAAACAAAATTTTAGAAATGGAAATTTTAATTTTAAAAAACTTTGAATTTTCGTTTTATAGCAATCAAAGTCAAGCTTAAGCCAATTGTAGTTGGGCTTTTATAGTTCCATAATTCTAGATTTTTTTTGTAAAAAAAGATATTGGAATTTATTAAGAATGTGAGTTTCAACCTTGGAATACCTTCCTTGCGAATGTCTGTACCATGTAAAAAAAAAAAACTACACAAATTGTTTAGCGTAGAAAATAACACACTATATTATTTTGTTGACTATAAAATGTTCATTTGTATGTGTATTTGTCAGAGTTGGATTAAAAACATTATCATGCCAATTTCATTATTATTGAAATATTTCAGAGTTTCTAGTAATTAATCGCAATTTTCTTCAATAACGGTTAGGGTAAAAATGTGCACTCACTATAAAATCATTTTTAACAAAATGTAAATTTGTGTTTTATTTTTTTCCGTTACAGTTATTACAAAATTAAACTTTGTTTGCTGTTTCAAAAAAAAAAATGTATTAAAAATTCCAAATTGTTTTTTATTTCAATTTTTTGTTTATATGCAAGATTATTCCAATTCAAATTACACGAACTTGATAAACACAAACACACATGAGGTCATTCACACAAAATGTGTCTATAGACTGTGTGAGTATAAATTTTGTAGATTAAAAACAAACAAAATTACAATAAACTGACACAATTTCAAATAAATTAACAAATCAGATATTTTTTACGGAATTGGTAGGTAAAATTTTAACATTATAATCATCATTTGTTTTTTTACTGTTGTGTCAGTTGTTTAAACAACATTTAAAAATAAATAACAAAAACCATCTCATTTAAATGAGAAGTAAGTAGACCTGTTTTTAAATGAAATATAATTTCTTTTTAATGGTATTTTCTACAGTTTTAACTTACAAACTATTTAAAGTTTACAAATATTTAATTTTCGAATTAAGCCATTGGCAAATTGTCTTAAATGTTTTATTTTATAAAATATATTTTTTGTTAAATCTTTGTAAAAAAAATTATGAAAATCAAAGCCTCTGGTGGCTTCAAGAGATTTTTTTATTCCTTTAGAGTTTATAGATTAGTTTTAATTATTTGATTAAAATCATTCCCATCTCTGACCAGAGTACCTAACACATATGCTAGAATTTTTTCTCTCAAAATTTGCCAACTATAGTCTTTATAGTTCAGATGTTGACGATGATGATGATGGCTTTTTGTTTTATTAGTATGCCCACAATTTCATATCTTTTTGATATTGTTAGTTTTGTCATTTGACGTTTTAGTTTTTCCATTTTAAAATCTGTTTTTTATATTTAAAAGTCTTTAGTAATCTATTTTTTTCACTTTCATGTTTGTAAAGAAAGAGCATAAAGTGTAAATATTTCTGAGTATGGGATTTGTTTTGTTTCTTTAATTAATGAATTCTCTTTGCTTAAATGAGATTTATACATTCATAAGATTTATTTTACTTACCTACCATAATATTGAAATTTTAAGAATTTAAGAATTTTTTGTGGGATTTAGAAATTTTCAAAGAAAAATTAGTCAAAATAATTATTTTCAATTTAAAAGAATTATTAAGTTTAATTATAAGTAATGGGAAATTAAAAGATTTATTTATTGTTTAACTATAAATTTGGAATTTGGGGGGAAATTTTTAAAATTATAGAGAATATTGATGATAATTATACACATATCAGAAAAAGTCTGCGTTCACCTATAATATTTTTCCCAAATTTGACATAACTTTTTTAATTTTTGCTAAAACTCAATACTGTCTTCTTATTAATTTGAGAAAAAGAAGCAAACAATAAGATGAAAACATAAAAATGATACATTTATTCATAAATAAAAAATTAAATACAATTCCAATCAAAAACTATGATTCTTAAGGCAGAAAAAGTCTGCGTTCACTTCTTAGTGTTAAGGTTTACCGTTACCGTTATTTTGTTTACAAGCATAATTGTCCAGTTAAATGATTTTGTGTAATTAGTAGTATTGCAAACTTATTGAAATGATAATGAATATTTTAAGAAAAATAGTGGTTTTAAAGCTATGGAAAATAAAAGACGCGAAATTAGTGTGAGTGAACGACAAGTTATATTAAAATTATGGAAAGATGGTAAAAGCTTAAGACAAATTGCCAAAGACATTGGCCGCCAATATTCTTCTGTACAGAGAGTGGTAAATAACTTTAAAGAAACGGGCGTTTACCTTTCAAAACCTCGCACTGGCCGACCTCCAATACTAACAGAAAGAGAACAACGTGATCTCATCAACCAGGTTAAAGTAAATCCAACAGTTACAGCCGCCAAACTAGCTGAAAATATTGCCAACAAATTTAGGAAGAAATTATGTGACGACACCGTCCGGAAAATTTTGAAGAAACACAACTATCATGGCCGGGTTGCCAGAAAGAAACCATTTGTATCCAGAGTGAATAGAATAAAGCGATTAGAGTTTGCAAAGGAGTACGTAAATAAGCCCTTAGAGTTATGGAAACGAGTGATTTTCTCTGATGAGAGTAAGTTTTGCATATTTGGGATTAAAGGTAGAAAACTTGTGTGGAGAAAACGTTGTACAGCCTATGAAAAACAAAACTTACTTCCAACGGTAAAACATGGTGGTGGAGGTGTCATGGTTTGGGGATGTATGGCTAGCAATGGTGTGGGAAAGCTTGAATTTATTGAAGATACAATGGGCAAATTTGCTTACTTGAACATTCTAAAAACGAATTTGAAAGAAAGTGCCAGAATGTTAGGACTTGAACGGACCTTTTTGTTTCAGCAGGACAACGACCCGAAACATACGGCATGGGTCGTACGGGATTGGTTGTTGTACCATGCTCCCAGACAGCTTCGAACTCCTCCACAATCACCAGATCTTAATCCTATCGAGCATCTGTGGGATTATTTGGAAAAAAAAATCCGTCAACACTCAATTTCCAGCAAGGAAATGTTAAAAAACGTCATCAAAGAGGAGTGGGCGAAAATAAGTACACAATACACCGAAAAACTAGTGGATTCCATGCAAAGACGTCTCACTGAGGTTATTAAACGACGTGGATATCCTACCAGCTATTAAATTATTGACTTGAATCATTTTGTGAAGTTTTTATATCAATACTAAGAAGTGAACGCAGACTTTTTCTGCCTTAAGAATCACAATTTTTAAATGAAATTACGTTTAATTTTTTGTTTATTAATAAATGTATCATTTTTATGTTTTCATTTTATTGTTTGCTTTATTTTCTCAAATTAATAAGAAGACAGTATTGAGTTTCAGCAAAAATTAAAAAAGTTATGTCAAATTTAGGAAAAATATTATGGGTGAACGCAGACTTTTTCTGCTATGTGTATGTGATGGAAAGATTTCGATTTAATTTTATAATACTCAAAAATAAGTTATTTTAAAGAAGACTTTTAATAATTTTGAAAAAAATATGTTTTAGTTTCAAAATTTTGTGGGCGGTAAGTCTTTGTAAGGTCAGATGACTTTACGGACCAAGCGGAATCAGCCGACATATGGTTAAGTTGCAGATAACGAAAATTAAAAAAAAAAGATTATCACTTTTGCCGAATATGTACGGCTTTCAAAGGGTTAAGAATAAACTAATTTTTTGTTTACTTTTAAATCTGGGGTTGAGTTTTAGAAAAAAAGTTTATCATTTTATTTGTCTTTATTGTAAATATACAAATAAAAACAATTTTAGTCAATCAATTGTTTGCCGGTGTATAAAACTATTCTAATTGTATTCAATAAAAATATTTATTTATTGATAGAAAATCCAATATTCCATGTTAATTAAAATGTTTTGATTTATTGTGCTGTTAGTAAACATAAATGATGCTTTTAACCCTCTAATGCTCCCTTCTTGTTATACTACTGAAATTTAAAACATTTAGGCCCGTTAAAATTTTAATCAACATTTAAATTAAAATTGTATACACCGAGAAAAACAGATTCATCGTGACAACCGAATTTCTTGCTAACTGAATATTTTGGTTGCAGCAACCGAATTATTTAGTTGTCCCAACCAAATGTTTCCCTGATACAATTAAAATATTTGTTTTCAACTGAAATTCTGTTGCATTAACCGAATTTCGATTGTGACAAAACATATATATCGGTGGCTCCAAACAATGCATTCGGTTGGCAAGAAATTAAGTTTTTGCAATGAATCTGTTTTCTCTGTGTATGGTAAACAACAACAAATGTGTCAGTTGTGGTTTGTCAATGGGGCCTAAGTTCTTTTTGACACTTTTGGCAAAAATTAAGTATATAAAGAACAACTAGAGCCAATTTACACGATGAAATTGATTGTATGTTTTTTTTTTCTCAATTTGCCTTTTAAAGTTGCTTCCAAAGCTGTGTCTGTTTATACAGAGATTTTTTTTGCTCCCCATTTTCTCTTTTTTGTTTTTAAAACCGAATGTGAATAAAGCAACAAAAGAAGAATAAAAATTTGTGCGAAAAGGAAATAACAAAAATATACACGAAAAACAAAAACCGTGCTTATTTCGTTACCAGCAAACAAGGATTGCAAGCAATATGTTAATTACACGCAAAAAAAGTCACTGTGTAAATTGGATCTTAGTTTTTGAAGCTGATTCCACAAAACATTTTTAAAATTTATTATAATGAAGTAGAGGTTCTTGCCAGGTATGTTACTAAAAATCCGACTGATCTGTACCTGAATTTTATAGATATATATTTATTTTATTTTTTTTTGTTTTTGTTTTCTTTAAAAATTTTGGATAGTTTACTAAAAATGTGGTTATGTTTTGCTTTCATTTTTAATTCTGTCGAGTTTTCTTTAAAATAACACTAATACTGGAAAAATTGTTTAAGCAAGGTTGTCATATGACAATTTTTTTTTTTTTTGCAAAATTTAAATTTTGATTTAATCTCAACGCATTTGGCCATTGAAGTTTTAATAGTACAAACTTTTAAAAATGTCGCCGATACTGTTCACGTTGATGGGTAAAAATATAAGACTGTTGATTAATGCCAGAACGCCGTTCTTGTATCTGATGCCAGAAGTTTTTGCATCGAGGAATGTATGGTCACCCTAATTTATACAGGTTGACTTAATAGATGATAAAGTTAATTGTATTTTTAGTGGACATTTTTTTAGAGCTTTTAACTTTTAAAGCTGTGAATACATTTACCATCGGAAAATACATCGATAGAGAAAAATATGAATGAATACATCGCATTATTATCTTCTTTAAATTAAAATATATTTAATTGTCTGTGACTCACCCTATTGAAAGCAGAACAAGGTTGCATTTTAATTGTTTTTTTTGCGAAAACTTTATCGATGCAGGTCAAGGAGTTTATAATATAAAGAGGATACCCTACTATCAGTTAGAGAGAAAAAATATATAAGTGTCGGCCCAGAACAACAACGTAACGTATTTTTCCACACAAATTGACAATTAAAACGCGCCGAGCTTTGCAGTTCTGAAATAGAATCTATTTTATTTTCAAAATTCAACATACGATATTCTATGGCTCTCATGTTCTCTTTGTGTGCTAGAATGTTCGTTTTTAAATTTTAGTTAAAATTATTATTTTTTTATTGTTTTTATAGAACTTAAAATGTAAAAAAAGGAAGGAGAGACTGAAGAGAAAAGAATTTCTACGATACTCTCTACACTTAACTAAATAAAATAGTTTTTGCAGTCACCGTCGTACGTAGTTATTTTGGGCGCGTTGCAATCGTTGCATATCGCGTTCTTATTCTGGGCCGACATTAAGGCTGCAAATAGGGCATATACAATTTTTACGCCTTTTTTCGATATTAACGTTTCGAAATTTCAGTGATTTTTAACAATTTTAACGGTTGTCAAAATGTTTATCTGTCAATAATAATATTGCTCCGAAATTTCCCATCGCCTAACAATTTTGAAATATTTGCGGTTAAAGTGTAATTCTTTATTTCGGCGTGTTGGACACGGCATTGGACATTTGAACTCGCCTTAACAACATTTTGGCACGAAAAAATTTGTCATTTTAAAAAGCTGTTTTGCCCGATTAATTAAAATTATTCTTTTTTTCCAGAAATTTTTTTCTCATATATGTTTTAATTTAAAATGTGCATTTTTGTAAAAAAAGGGCAACAACAAAGAAGAAGAAGAAGAAGGAAAAAACACAAAAAATACATTATAAAACAAATTGTCTGCACTTATATTTCAAAAATGACTTGAGATTTAAATGGAATTTAATTAGAATTAATTAAATTAACGAAAAAACTGACTTTTTTGACAGAGTGTTCTTCATAAGAAATTAATTTTTTTTTGAAGAACATAGTTCAGCTTTACTATCATCGTAATGAAAAAATTTACCCTGTTTGGATATATTGGGTACAGTACTATAAAAAAAATGTTCAACAACCCTTGATTTTTGATTTTTTAATGATTTTGGGTTCGGAACTTTCGAAATCAACCTCCTCCAACAAAACTTAACATCAAAATAAAAAAAAGTCCTGACCGATATTGGATTAATTGTAATCTTAATAAATAAAAATGTTCATTTCGGGTACGAGCGTCTAAAATTGGAGATGCGCTGGGCAGATTGACACCAAACTTGGACAATATGTAAGGTTCGTCTGCAGGAAGGTTTATATTAAGTTGACTTTCGGTAGTTTGCTAATATTTAAATACTTTATACGATTTTGCTCTAATTCACAAAATAAATATCTAAAATAAAAATGTTTGATGATAAAATTTAGACCCGCTAAACGGTTACAGAGCCGTGATATTAACCGAAAAATTTTTCGTTTTTATCTTAATATTTTAAAATTTTATTTAAATCTTTCGATATTTATGTTACGATTTCGGTGAAATTCTTAAAAAAAACAGCATGACTTTTATTTAATCTTTATTTTTAGCTAAATTGATTTAAAATTAATAAAATTTCCGGGCAAAACAACGTATGCTGTGATATGGGATGTCGCGCAAAATAA
This sequence comes from Eustalomyia histrio, assembly GCA_949748255.1. Taxonomy (NCBI): domain Eukaryota; kingdom Metazoa; phylum Arthropoda; class Insecta; order Diptera; family Anthomyiidae; genus Eustalomyia; species Eustalomyia histrio. The sequence continues at coordinate 14,867,223 of OX456525.1, read as the reverse complement.
TGCTTACCAGTATTGAAAATAAGAACAATAACACTAAAAATATATTTTTAAATTCATTTATGTAAAATGGCTTCGTTTAGGGTATTGAACCTGCACTCAGAATATTATGTAGTTAACTATTTGTAGTTTAATAAAAAAGTTTTCCGTTCCATTTAAAAATAAAGGAACATACATTTATTTTTCAAAGAAATATCTATTTTAACTTTTTTATACATTTGTTCGAAATAATTTACTATCATTTACCATTTTTTTCAGTTTCAATTATTTTTTTCATTTTTTTGAAATTTAATAAAAACGGAATCTTGTGGTTTATTTGTGTCCGTAACAGTTATTACAAACTTAAATTTTGTTTGCTGTCTGTTTCAAAAAAAAAATATTCAAAAAATTTCAATTTGTTTTTTTATTTAAATTGGTTGTATATAAGGTATACAAAATTTTTCAATACAAATTACAAGAACTTCATAAACACACATACAAACACATTAACACAAAAAGTGTTTATAGCTTCATATGCATACATACATTTTGTATTGTACGAGTACATTAAAAAAAAAAAAGTACAAAAACGGAAATAATTTAAAATAAATGAAAAAAAAAAACATTTATTTTTAAGGATTGGTAGGTAAAATTTTGACATTTATTTTAACTGATTATATCGTTTGTTTCTTATGGATGTGTCAGTTGATTAATCAACATTTAAAAATAAATAACAAATGGCATTTAATTGAAATAAAAATTAAGTAGACCGGTTTTTAAATGAAATATCATTTCTTTTAAATGATATTTTCAGTTATTTTAACTTACAAACATTTGTGGGATTAAAGGTTGTCAGACAACCGCACTTCCGTCTGAACTACCACGCCATGTATACTTTTCGATACTCCATCTGTCTCTCTCTTTCACACACAAACACACACATTAAGGCCGAATTTTTGGGATGTGAGTTTAACTTGGTTTAGTTAAACCGAAAACGAATTTTGTCATTTCCATGTTTATTAACAAACATTTATCGGAACAACTTACATTTTTTTTGGTCTTCATTGAAAAAAAAAAAAATAAATTAAAACTTATTTCAAAATCGGTATTAAAGTTACAAACTGCGATAAATTGAGTTTAAAGATAATCTACATCCTAAAACTCGGCCTAAGTTATCGCAATTTACTATTTTATATTCGAAATAAACCGCTATAATCAATGCATTATTTCATGTTTTTAAATAATGCAGAAGACAAGCAAACAAGAATTTTTGCATTAAAGGGTTAATATGCTCCAGAATTTGTATGATTTTCACATAATAGGTAGGATACTCGTACCCAAACAGAAGTTTTTTTATTTATTTAAAAGTTTTATTCTATAAAATTTATAATTTTTTTGTGAGAATATCAAATAAGAACCATCTTCTCATATAAGTTTATGTAATTATAATTTACATAAACGATGTCATATTAAAAAAAAATATATTTTGTTTTCAGTATTTTGGCAAACAATTATAAATATATAAAACTTTTGTTAAAAATGACAAATGTTGTTTCATTACATTTTACTCGTATGTATACGGGTATTTTTTTTTTTTAAATAAGTGTGTATGTAAGAACTCAAATACTGAATGATTGATGACACACAAAAAATATTATTTTTTTTTGCTAATTTCTATCTTTGGGATCTTACAAAAACAACAAAACAAAAAAATTTAAATATAAATATCAAGGTATAATCTTTTATAAATTCAACAACAAAGAATTAACCTAATTAAAGAAAAATTTTTGTAAAAAAAACATTATTTAAATTAATTTTGTAAGTAAAAAACACACTATTTAAATATTTAAGAAAATATTTTATGAATCAAAAATATTTCTATGTAAATTTTACAAACCTTAGTATAACAAAAAGATATTTTAAAAATTTAATATAAATTTTATAATTAAAACTTGTTAGTAAATGTCATCAGTTAGAAAATCATTACAATGATGATGATGTATAAAGAAAATTCATATGATTCTCTCAAGTGATTACAGTTGGACAGGAAATAGGAAATGTGATTTTAGTTAAAAAAAATTTATTTTTATTTTCATTCATTCAAAAATTTACTTTTTTTTTCATTTCAAAAAGTCTTATGATGCATTTTATAATGCATTTTTACAACATGACTAACTAAAATTTTTCATTTAGAATAATTTTTCTTATTATTTCAGATATTTGTTTTTATTTTATAATTCTATTTTTATGTTTAAGTGCAATTATATTTTTAATATTTTTGTTTGTTGAGATTTATTTTTTTATTATTATTTACTAGTTCAGTTTTGTTCTAAACGATTTGTGCAAAAAGTTAATTAAAATACTTGTAAGTTCTTTGTAATTTTTACTCAAAACTAAGACGTATTTATGTCTGGTTTTTATTATTATTTTTCTTAAATGATTTGTTGACAAACAAATGATTCAAGTAATTGTTGTTTTGTCTAGAATTTTGTTGTTGTCTAAGTCATGAATATTTTGAAATTTAATATTTTCTTTAAAATAATTTAAAAAATACCTATTTTTAGAAGTGTTAATAATTTTGACAACCAAAACAGGCAGTATATTTAATGGACTTTAAACAATTCAAAGGTTTTTTAAGTATTTATTTTTAGCAAATTTTTCTCAACTCTTGAAATGAAATTTTAACCATGTTTTGGCACGAAAAATAAAACGTTTTTCTTATATTTTAGAGGATGAGTTCTAAAAATCATTGTTTAAAGAAAATTGAATTCGTGGACATATAATGCTTATCACTAAGAAATAATGTACAAAAATTTTATAATTTTAGTGCTGTTAACACGATTTTTGCTTTTGGAAAATTGCAAAATTTATCGAAATCATACCTTCCGTATATTTTGATCAAGTTTACACATTTTGCTAAAAATCCCAGTGTAGAAATGTCAATGGGGTACCATTGTTTTTTGGTCTACCTCTTTAACCTCAAAAATAAGTTTTCATATTTATTGAATTATTTGAAAACTTAAAATAATGCGTTACATGTAATAGTTTATTTATATAATACAATTAAAAAAATAAAATAATACGCTGTTTTTTGTCAAAATCTTGTCTGAGAGAGAGGGAAAAAAGAGAGTGAGCATTGAAGAGTCGATATTATATGCGATATTCTCCTGCGTTACCTTTTTCATTAGTTGCAAGCATAAAGTAATAAGTTACTGAATATTGATTACGTAATATATGTTTTTTAAATGTAAAGTAATAATTGAAACATTTTTGAAAATCTATTTTTAGATACATTACTTTGTGTTTTTTTGTAAGCAAAAGGTTAATGTATGTTTGTTTTGACAACACTAGCGAAAAAACGAAGCGCAACAATTCATTTAAGTTTAAAGCAATCAAATACTATATGCGTCGATAGCTCAGTGGGTAGAGTTCTTGGCTGACAACCAGAGTTCTCTGGTTTGATTCCCATCATGACCACATTATTTTTAATAATAATTTTTTTTAATAAAAATTCCTCTTTTTTAAAAATCTATTTTTAGACACATTACTTTTTGCATTCCCGTTACCATATAAGTAACCCCTTACATTATGAGGCTCATCGCCTGTAAAATTCATCAGTGAAGTAAGGTGTAAAGTAATCCATGAGCCCCTATGGCTATACATTACTTTACATATTATTTGGTAATGTGTGGTTTTGCTGGGAGTGTAAGATTATATAAAATTTATACCTGCCCTGCGGAAAAAGGACCTTTTCCAGCATACGTCACGTGACCGGATAGGGACCGGTCACGGGACCAGTTTTTTTATATGAAAAGGACTATTCACTTTAACATGGGCTTGGCCTAAAGAGCGAATTGTTCTTTGTGTCATGTCACAGGGCTGGTCTAAAAGACCATGTCACACAACTATCCCCAAAGAATAAATCACAGAACTAGTACTTTGAGACCCAATACGTGATATAGACTTTTCACACCGATCACGTGATAGGTACTTTAGTAATCGATCCTGTTTTCTCATATCACAGTACTGGTACTTTCAGACCCATTACGTGATATAGATTTTTTAACCGTTCTCGTGGTAGTTTCTTTAGTTACCGGTATTCTTTCCACATATCACGTGATATGTATTTTCGGAACTGGTCCTGTGTTCACCCATCATGGGACAGGCCCGAATTCCCAGCTGACTCCTTTTTTCCCGCAGGGTGAGCTAAGTGCAGAAAAGTTAAAAGCGGGTATTTTTATGGCCCACAGATAAGACGGTTGATCAAAGATCTAAATATTGTCCAATCCAACAATAACAGATCTTGAGTGCAACATAAGCATTAAAGTTAGTTATTTACATTCTCATTTGGATCAATTTCCTGAAAATCTTGGAGATTATAGTAAGAAGCAGGGGGTGAAAGATTTCATCAGGATATATGAATAACGGAAGGCCACCCACGGAAGATTACTGATGGAATATTTGCCGGGATTTAAAGTAAGCTCTTCATTCAAGAAAGACTTATAAGCGACATTTATGGACCAATTCACATTAACTCTTTAAAAAAAAGCGTGACAAAAAAACGTTTGGTGACTGAAATCCGAACAACTGTAAGACTCTTGTTAATAAGAAACACATGGTAAATATAACTGTACTATTTAGTTATTAAAAAAATATATATATAAAATATATATAGAATCCATGGGAATCAAAAAAAAATATAAATGTAAAAACAGCACTATTCACAACAGAACGTCAACAAAAGATTATTAAATCGTGATTACGAGAACTTTCCAAAAATTACTTCTCTTCGTCATCGGACTACAAATGCGTAATGGATGACAAGTCATATTTTACTGTAAAAGACATTGAATGGCAGTCAATACATTATTTTGAGTCTTCTTGTGTTAAAGCACCCGAAAAATATAAATTTATTCGCAAGATAAAGTTCCCGGGAAGAGTTTTGTTGTGGTTAGCCATAAGTGAATGTGGAATCAGCGACCCGATGTTTTTTTAAGGAGGGTTAGAAGTCAATGCCCAAGCTTATAGTGAAAAATTTATACCATCACTTAAAAAGTTTATCAAAAAATATTATCCACTTAGTAAAACAATTGTTTGCCCTGATTTGGCATCCTCACACTACGCCAAAGTTACAATTTAGAATTTAAATAATCAAAAAATTGAATTTGTTCCAAAACAAATGAACCCACCAAATGTTCCACAACTGAGACTAATTGAAACTTTTTTGGCTAATTTGAAGAGAGGGGTATACGAAAGTGGATATAGAGTCAAAAATGTTGATTGCCTAATTCTAAAGATAAAAAGGGAGCTGAAAACTAAAATACAGAAGACATTCAGAGGTCACTGAGGGAACTACCATAAAAAATTAGGAAAGCAAACCGCCACGGAGAATTTTTTTTTGTAAATTCTTTTGAACTTAATTAAATATAAAATAATTAAAATGTATTTTTTTACTTTTACGGTTGTTCGGTTTTCATTCACCAAACGTTATATTTTTGTAGGAATTTAAAGCATGTGTGTTTAATTTAAAAACAAGACCTGCTAGAAAAAAATTAGAATTGTTTTCATAATCAGCACCTTTAATTTAAACAAAAACGATGTAACGTGCTTTTACAAATCTACTTATCCTCATATTACAACTTTTCCCCATACCCAATATTATGCTTATAATTATCATTAAGTTGGGAAAATTATTTACATATAGGCTTTAAGGCGAGCTAGAACCGAGGGACGAATCGGGTAATACTTCGACTCGGGAACGGGGTATTACCTGATATCTCTACCGATTCCTGCCTCCCTACATGAGAACCACTGTCTATTCTCGTGTAGTTAGTCGTATTATTTTAATACGAGAACCGATGTTTATTCTCGTTAGTAGCTAGTCGTAGTATTTAAACACGAGAACCGATGTTTATTCTCGTTAGTAGCTAGTCGCTTATTTGAACACGAGAACCGTTGTTTATTCTCGTTATTAGCTAGTCGTAATATTTGAACCCGAGAACCGTTGTTTATTCTCGTCGTTAGCCAGCCGTATTATTTGAACACATGAACCGCTCTTTATTCTCGTTTGTAGTTAGTCGTATAATTTAAGTACGGGAACCACTGTTTATCCCCGTTGGTTGCTAATCAATCCAACTCGCTGAGCCGAAACTCTTTCTAGAGTTCGGTAAATATTACCTTCGGGCAGTGCCGATCATATACGATCAAAACTCGCACCAAAACGTGGTTTCCTCTAAATCCGCGTCGTATTGTCGACCAACATTGTAAAGGGTAGGGTTATCGTGTACTATTTTATAAATACCTCAAAGGAAGCAGACCTTTGGCGAACCTGGACAGCTGAGCTATACTCCAGCTGGAAAATAAACTGCATCACAACGATTAACAGATGTCTTGAAAATTTTTCAGTGTTGACCAGTGTTATCTATTGTATGAAATATTATATCTACCATTACCAGCCTATCTTCCAGTTTTTCCAGATCAATTTTACAAAGCACTTTTTTCATTGCTCCCAAGGTATCCCTTAGCGTGCTTTTACTACCTTTTTAGAAATAATTCTGAACAACTTAAAAAAAATTAATACTTTCATTGCTTCCGTTAGTATATTTTTAAAACTTTTGAGGTGTAATTCTGATGAACATCCGAAATATCACTTAATTATTGCTTCTAAAGCATGCATTACTTCTGTAAAAGTGATACCAAGAAGCTATTTTGATTAAATTTATTTCCAATCAGATAATAGCGGATTGGAGTCCTGCCGGAAGCACTCTATTTAACTTATTTTTTTCTCCAAATTTAAGATTAATTTGTTTAAAATCAATTTATTTAATTTTAAAATGTTTGTTACTGCAAAAAACAAAAAAAAAATTCTCATTACCTTGAACAGAAAAAAAACTTCACACATAACATTTATACAAATTTACTATTAATTGCACGCCTGAATAATAAATATTATGAATAAGAAAATTGTTAGGGTGGATCGAGAAGGGGTAAAAGGCGAACACATTTTTATTAACAACTCGGTTTAACATTTCCACTCGCATTTACAGCAAAGACAAATGCAACAAAAATAAACAATTGTCTTTCAATATCAGCTGATTTGATATATGCAATTATATGGCGAAAAGGAAAAACTGCTTAAGTCTGATTAAGCACTTAAGAACTTAAGAACGTTTCCTTTTTACCACAGAATTAATGAGGATGGATTTTAAAAACACAGACAGTTTGTAAATAAATTTCAACTTAACTTAATAAATTAACCTGAGGTTAGCTTTATCAACTCTTTCCCTTAAATTTCAGAGTTTAATAAGAGATATTTACAATTGAAACACTATAAGACACCAAGAATGTTGATGAAGGTTGTGACTGACCAAAATATGCATTCCACTCGAGTGGTGTCTAACAACTTTTACCAAAATTATAGTTTTTCTATTTTTATATATAGCTTTGAAAAAAATACCCTAGTTTATATTTCCATAAATAATCCAAACCCGTTTGACCTACATTCACACAAACAAAAATCGTAGTAATATCTTATTCTTTTCATTTTTGAATTAACATGTAATTTTTTTAAGAAAATTTTTAAATAAAGTATGCAATAGTAAAGATTTTATTTTATAGTCGATCTTTAATACTTATAATTATGAAATAAATTTTTATTCTGGTTCGAGATGAGAGGAATTTTTACTAAATAAAAAATAAGAAAAAGAATTTTTCATTTGAAACTTTTCTCTGAAATCTAACCAGGATAAAAAACAAAACATTTTCATAAATATTAATTATACATTAATAAATAAATACCAAACTAAGTAAAATTTACTCTGTCATATTTAAATTAAAATGTCATCATTTTAAATATTGTTTGCGCATTTTAAAAATAATTAGAAGAAAACTACCTTAGTTTGATTTCAAAGCTGTTTCCATTAGCTTAAAGTTATTTCTACTTGATTTAAAAATTATTTTTTTTTTTTCAGTGTACAATTTTTTTAAATTCTAGAAAAAGTTATAAATATTAAACTAACAAATTTTCAAAGAAAAATTTAATTTAAAATTAAAAGTAATACTAAAATTATATCCTTGTTGGATAATAATAAAAATCCCCTTGGAAAAATTATTATAAATTCTATTTCATACTAATTTTTCTATATCACTCAAAAATTACGTATAAAAATGTAACAGTTGACGTAAAAGTGTTATTAATTAATAATTATTTTAGCTAAAAAAGAAATTCTACAATATCAAGTGCAAATGTTAACAATAAACATTTAACAATAAAAGATTATAAATAAATATTTATTGGTAAATTGTTAGTTTACAAGAAAATATTATAAAGACGGATTTAATATTAAAAATTGAAAAATAATAAGAAAAATAAATTGACGTATTAAATAAATTTATTTGTGTAGAAAAGCAGGCAAAACAAAACAATTAATTAGAATATGTGATGCAATATAAATATATTACAATTAAAAAGAAAAAGCCGAAGAAAAGAAGCAAAAAAAGTAGAAACAAAAATTTGTTATAAACAAATTTGCTAAATTTATTGTTTGTAAACAAATTTAAAGGCTTGTTCTAAAAAAAAAAAATAAAAAAAAAAGAAATAATTTATATGTATAAGGTGCGCGTTTTGTATACAATTTTAAAATATTTTTACAGGTAATTTTTTATAATAAACAAAAAATAGTTTTTTATTATAACAAATATTAAAATAATTTTAATTTTTAACCCTGATGTCTTTTGTTTTTTTAGGTCAAGGTAATTTACCAAATCAAGGATTTGTAGAATATGATTTCGAATATTTTAGTTTTTTTTTTTTAATTTAAAAATGCTTTTTTTTATTTTGTATGTATATTTTTTTATTATAGGAAATTGTTGATATTTGTCAGGAAATTTTTTTCTTTAACCAAATTTTATAAAAACACATAACAAAATCATGATATTAATTAAACGTTAAGGTGTCCTTGATAAATAGAACAAAAATAATTTTTTTTATTGAGCAACAAATAGTTTCTGTAAAATGAAGTCGAGTTATGCGTTGAAACTTTCTGAAGAGATTGAAAAATATCTGAACTTTTTCGAGCAAATAAATTTTATGTTTTGCTTGGCTGTCAAATCTTATATTTAGGGATTAAAAGCCCGTAAAAGTTGATGCCAATCGAAAGGTATATTAGGTTTGTATACGAATATTAAAAAAAAAATAAAAAGAAAAAAGTTCCGAACATTTTTAACCACTTTTTCTCTCTCCAAGAAAATGGGCAGCTAAAAGAAAACATATGCCTACATAGAGAAAACAGATTAAGTGTGACAACCGAATTTCTTGCCAACCGAATGATTTGGTTGGAGCTACCGATATATTTCTTTGTGGCGACAATTGTGGCGAAATTAAGTTAATACAATAGTATTTCGATTGAAATTATATATTTCATTTGAATTAGGAACACATTTGGTTGCGACAAACAAATAATTTGGTTGCTGCAATCAAAATATTCAGATATATAATTATAGTTTACTTCGGGATGCCATCCTTGTAACATTGTAAGAGTTTTTCAGTTAAAATTTTGAATACTAACAATAAGAAAAAGTCCCCAAAATATTGTTACATTTCCTATCCAATGTAAATTAAATATTTTACTAAAAAAATATATTTAAAATGTTTACACGTATTTCTATTTGAAAATAAATACTTAAAAAAACACACAAAAGGGTTACAAACAAAAATTCCTTAAACAAATTCATAAATATTTTAATTAAACTGCAAGTGTTTATTTTATTGTTATGGTGTACCATAACATAATATATTATTTATATATTTAGAGCAAAGCATTAAAAAAAATAAATAAATTAAATTTATGAAAATTATAGCAAAGAAAATTTAAAGCATTCTATTTATTATACACTAAAATATGTGTTAAAAATTTTTAATTATTATTAAAAAAAATGTTTTTTTTTTGTGGAAGAAAAATAAACAAGACTAAGTAAAAATATTTGTTGTTTGTTTAGTCAAAGAAATATTTGCAGAGGAAAAAAAAAATTACGTTTGAATTTAAGCACAATTTGCGAAAAACAAAAATGAAAATTATTATTTAACAACAAAAATAAATGCAGCGTAGTATTTTTAAATACAACAATTAAAAAAAAAAATAATAAAATAATTGTCTGGTTTAATAGGTTATTGTGCTTATGTATATTTTTAATTATTTTGGAACTATTTTTATTTATATGCTTTTTCTAAAATTTTGTTTTTTTTTTAAGCTAAACACATTGATAAATATACATACGATGATCTGTCAATCAGGATGGAGGCTTCCTGGTCTTTAAACCTGTAATGGGTTGTAATAATATAACAACAATGTAATATTTTTACGTTTATAGATTTGTTTTTTTTTTTTATTATTTAAATAAAAACAAAATAAATATTTTTAATTATTTTTTAAGGCAACGCGTTGTTTTTGTTTTTGCGGCTGTAAGCATTAAATTTGTTTAAAAACATATACAAAGAGTAACTAGAAATAATAAGAATTAGGAAAGAAAGAATGACAAACAAATTTAAAAAATTAAACTTGAATGATTCATTTGATGTTATTATGAATGTGATAAGAGGATTACGGTGACGTATGAGTAATACGGAATGTATGGAAAGTTATTACGTATACGTAAGTGATACTATGATTTCATTGCCTAAATCATGTGTAGAAAATATTATGGGGTAGAAATTATTAATATGGGGCCTTACTATAAATAGAGTCGACTTTATTTTTAATCATACACAGAAAAAAGTATTACAAAATTTTAAGTAATTAAAAATATTTGTTAAAATTCAAATTCGATTTCTACACAGAGAAAACAGATTCATTGTGTCAAACGAATTTTTTGCCAACCAAATAGTTTGGTTAAAGCTACCGACATGTTTGTTTGTGGCGGCGGAAATTTGGTTAATACAACAGAATTTCGCTGAAACCATATATTTCAATCGAATCCAGTATATATATATATATATTTGGTTGCGACAATCGAATAAATCGGTTGGTGCAAACAAACTTGGCAAGAAATTCGGTTGGCACAATATACAAATTTTTTGAAAATAAAAATTGGAGTTACAAAAAAAAAAATAACAAAAAGTTTTGTTGTATTTACAAATTCCATTGTTGGTGCCTTTTGAATAATTTTTTTATTTGTATTGATAAAAATGTTTTATGAATAGAGATGGGCAAAGGGTAACTACCCAAATGTTAAATACCCGGTTAAATAGGTAAATTGGGTAAAAAAGGGTAAATACCCGGGGATTTACCAAAAAGGTGGGTATAAAATATGTTGTAGAAAATTTGGTGAAAAAAAAACATTTCGCAGCAAAATTAATGAATTTTATAGTTAATTTTATAAATAAAAATGCTTACAGAGCAGTTGGAATATAAGAACTTAAGGCAATAACTATATTATATATACATTAGAGTGAGCCGATTTGTAAGGACATAAATTTGTCGATATTGTGCCATCGATTTTTCGATAGCTTTTGGCATGAGGAAAAATAAGTTCCACTATGACATATCAAAAAAATCATTTCCGAAGCGCCCAAATTTAAATTATTTGACTTTTTCTCAACTTTTATTTTAAAGGTTTTTTAGTAGGTAATGAAAAAAAAATCGGCTGATTTAACTTTTTTAAATATTACCTTTACAAGGTAATATATACATGCAAATATACATAACCACTAGAAATACGACTGAGAGAATCGTACATATAGTACCGCATCAAGAAAAGGGTACTCTCAGGGTACTCTCGAAAAACTGATATCACCATCGCCGGTTTTATTTATTTTGTGTAAAAAATATATAAACCAATCAGAATGCTAAAACATCAAATTCGTTTAAAGAATACTACCAAAATGTTAAATTTTAAATTGAAGTCTACTTTAAATTTTTGTATTATAAAAATATATGTATATTTTTTTTTAGAATTTTACTTTTTCTAAATGTTTGTCTCTTCTCTAATTTTTCTCTTAAAACAACATTTAAAGCAATTCTCAAAATTCGTGTAATGAATAATTTTTACAAATTTTTGTCCTATCGTGGATTTGTGTTTTAGATTTAAATTGATTAGATCAAAACATTTGACATTAACGGTTGTGCAAGGTGGAGAACCTATTAAAAAGTGCTGTCATTTTTGCAAATGGCATCGTACGCCAGTTTGGTTTTAATATTCGTGAAGTAAATTCGTGTGAAATTTATAGTGAATAACAATGAATCGCTATACGCCTTAAGAAAGCGCGATAATTGTGATAATGTTTGGGCACAATAAATCGTGCAGCTCAAACAATTCGACGTCTGGCGGCACAACACGGGCTGGCTGTTTGGCTGAAAACATCCACAAGAAAACGCGTCGCATTTTTACATTGGAATTGAAAATGTTCCCATACAAAATTAAGGTGGTCAAACAATTGTTACCAAAACGGCAGCCGCACTCACAATATTATATCGGTAAAAATAAACTAAAATAGATATTAAAATACAATCAAAAAGAGGACTACTGATTTTTCTTTATATGCAGTCCATTTTGTTGTCTATTTTCAATCATTGTTTAATAATCGACAAAAGTAGGAAAAATACTTGAAAGTTCTTCAAAATAACCATCAATTTTTAACTGACAATACGTAGAAAAAAAAAACCATTTTTGTAGTTTGTTTTTAAAATTGAATTTTTTTGTTTGTATGTAATTTTACAAAACACAACTCACACACATATGTATATATTTTTATTTTCTATGTGTGTATGTATATTTAAATAATTTATTGTTATTTTTTTAAATAATTTTGTATATAAACAAACTATTAAGTAAAAACCAAAAAGGAATTATGTATATGAATTTTTAGTTTTAGAAACAGAAAACATAAAATTTTACAGTTAACAAAAATAATCAACTCCTACTCAATGTCTGTAAATTTTTATAGTTTGTTCTTTGAATTACTAATTTAAATAGTTAAAAAATATATTTCTATGAAAATCATTTGATTCTTCATTTAAAAACAAACTCTACGTATTACTTTTTAAATAAACTACAGTCGGTAACGGAAAATATATTGTGAAAGCGTTAGATTTTGGAACTCAACAACTAAGTGGATGATTTTGCATCAAAATTGATCATAAGCGACGAGGCTCTTTTTTATCTCAGCGGCCACGCTCATAATTCTGAGGGTCGCGAAATCCACAAATAATTCATGAGGCATCATTATACCTCCTCAAAGTCACTATGTGGTGAGCAGTTACGTCGTAAAAGGTGATTGGACTTTTTCGAAGCAGCCGACAGTAACGCTATTATGGTGAGCGGCGACCGCTTTAGAGTCATGTAGACTGAATTTTTCTTACCGGAAGTTGAAGATCGGAATTTAAACGGCATGTGCTTCCAACAATGTGAATTTTGAAGAATGCCATCTGAGCGCGTGTAGTCTCGCATTTAGGTCGTGGTTTGGCTTGGCGGTTTGACCGTCTCAGACTTCTTCCTCTGGGGATATTTAAAGGCGTTGGTGTACCCAAACCAGCCCCACATCTTGCTGGAGTTAAAAACAAATTTCGAGCAGAAATTGACAACGTGACATAATCATAAGAGACTAAATTTGCATCAACGCCAATGGCGGCCATTTGTTGGACATAATTTTTCACAATTAAAAACAAAATTTACAAGTGCGAGCAAACAAAATCAATTAAAAACCAAATGAGTTTTTACTTTGAACAAAAGTTATGGCAAAATTAAATTTGATGATGATTTTTGCTCCACCCAGTACTTCATAACAACCTGCTTTGGTTTATAAATATTTTAAGAATTAAAGTACAAAACAAAAGCCGTAATAATAGAGGATAAATATAGAATTATATAGATTTGTAGATGTTTGTCTAATTGTGTGTTGTTACGGGTTTTCATATTTGTTTCAACACTCAATATCCATAAGTAGATCATCATCAATTATTAACCCCAAAAGGGCAGGGATACTGAGAATGGTTTTTAAGGTGAAGGCCGTATGCTAAACTGTTGGCTCTTATGGATTTTTTTTTTAATTTTATTCTTTATAATTTAATAATAAAATTTTATATTATTTTTTTACGTTTTTACAATTTGTATTATATCAAATCGAAGAGAGATCATTCCTTTACCAATTAAAATATCAACTACACATAAAGTGCCTTAAAAACTTTTAATCTTATGTAAAAAATGAAAAATTTTAATACGCTCCTGAACAACCGACCTTTAAGTTAAAATATTGAACTTTAGTTCCAAATATCTCTGGTAGGGGCTCTTTAAAGTGAAAAGGTCAACAAAAAAAACTCCACTGTTTGGTTTTAAAATACTCTGCTGATTAAGTTCAGGCACAAAAAGGGTTAATGAATGATATAATAGCTGTGTGTGTATGTGTGGTAGAAAATCCCATATAAATTCGAAATTAGTTTACGCTAAGATTTAACGAGTAAGATTATTAATGTTATTACTTAATGGTGAGTGCTCCTGTTAACACCTTGCCGCACAAGCACAGCAAATGTAAAAGTTAGAAGTAGAAGTTTCTGATACTTTTCATAAATATTTCAACATTTTTTGGTTATACTATAAAAGGTTTTATTAATTTAATTAAAATTCCATTGAATGATTGCGAAAAATTCTATTTGTTTAATTATATTTATAAAGATTTCCGAAAAGTTCACAATTCATGTTTTGTTTGTAATAATACCCAACTAAATATAAACAAAGAAAAATTAATTAAATTAATTTTATATTTATGGAATGAAACCAAAAATAAAAATAATAATTCTATTTCTGTACAAATCAAAAATAGTGGCAGTATACACACCATGACGTATGATTGTTATGAAATTGAACTGTGAGCTTAGCGAAAAAAAAAAACAAAAACTCTATTTCTGCGAAATAATTGTAGTATACTATATTGAAATGAAATATACACAAGTGTTTTTAATAACCTAGCATAACATGAAACATTTGTCAGCATTTAACGTGAAAAACAAAATGAATATAAAAAATTATACAACTAAAAACAATAAAAATCCGATAGATATGAAGAGACGAACAAAAAAAAAACAAAAAAAAAAACATTCAGCAATATTAAAAAAAATATACAATGTTGAAGGTAAATGACAAGAGGGTAAAAAGGAGGGAAAATAGATCATGAACAAATAAAAAAAAAAAAATACAATATACAGAAGAATAACAACCTGTGTTATTAACGATCTATTGCCTTTCAAATTTTATAAAGCCGTAAAGTATGCAACACATGAAATGCATTAATAAACACAAACACAGAAAAACACCCACGAAAAAAAAACTTAATAACTGATATAAAAGAGTACTTGTTTATAAATGAATTCAAAATTCAATAGCGTAAATAAATACGCACGCAAAAAATTTTTCACAAGCACACATAAAACACCATTGTCAAGTTTATTTGAATAAATTTAAATATTTTCATATTTTACAGTAATTGTAGAATATTTTTCAATGCTTTAAGCATAGTAAGTTGTACTATATATGTATAAAAAAAATATTATTATTTTTCTAGTAAAAAAGTAACAGTTTGGTTTTATTGTCTTTCTCATAAAATAAAAAAATTATTAATTTTTACAATATAAATTACACTCAGAAAAAAAGTTAGTAAAAAAATTAGTGAACGGTACTGACTTTTAGTAAAAAAATTATAATTTACTAATTTTTTTTGCTATTTACATTTTACAAAGTAAAAGAATTTTTACAGAATTTTTAAAAATTTTTGAAATCGGATTTGCTAAAATTAGCAAAAAAAAAATTTACTAATTTTACACTTTTTTTAAAATTAGTGTATATTATTGACTGGAGTATTCAAAACCGGTTTCGGTTTTTGCAGAAAAAACCGGTCAATCGGTTTTTTCGGTTTTTTTTAAACTTGAATAAAAAGCTTATATAATTTGTTAATTGTTTTAATTACAAACAAAAAAAAAAAAATAGAAATTTAATATATAAAGTAATAAAAATAAAAAAATACATTTTTTGAAAAAAAAAATATTTTATAATATTTTTTATTTGTATTTCATTTCAACATTTAATTTATTGGTTTTAATATTTTTTTATATAATATCTTAAAAATTAATATTATAAAACTATATTCATATCAAATGAATAGAGACCATTAAGTTTGTAAATTGGGTAAAATTAGATACGTTAGTAATTTTAACGTTAAAAATGTTTGACATTAAATAAGTTTTTTAAATATTACATTTAAAATATGTAAAAAGAAAATCTATTTTTCAGTTCTAAAATAATATTTAAGAAATAATATGCAATTTAAATGTTTCGTTTTAAGACGATTTTTTGTTTGCTTTGATAAAGCTAGAAGTGGAAAACACTCTTTCTCTAATAGTAGATGTTGGACAAATAGTCAAAAGAGAATTATATAAATTTTCCAACTTTTTAGTTCTTTTGTCGCATTTGTCAAGATATATGAATTCATCATATAATGATGAATGATTTTGTACAGTCTCTTTTTTAGGATCTTGAATACTGTTTATTGTGTTATTAAGATCAGGAATTAAACTATTTGAATTTGGAATATCCAAAGTTAAGTCTCCATCGGAATCTATCAGACTTACATCTATATCTTCATAACCAAACGATTATAAGAGTGTTCGGAAAAAAAGAGACCAAGTAACCCAGTTGGTAATGTAATTAAAAAAACCGGTTGACCGAACAAAAAAGACCGGTTTCCGGTTTTCTACGAATTTACAAAATATTCGAAACCGATCGGTTTTTAAAAATAAAGAAACCGGTTGACCGGTTTTCGGTTTCGCTTTTTGAATACTCTATAATTGACATTGAAGGCAATTTTATTTCTAATAATTTAAACTTATACTTACAAACTTTTCATGTCCAATAATAGGACATCCACTTCAAATAGCACACAAAAATTCTAAACATCTGCCCTTAAAACTACTAAAATTTGACCTTAAAATCCAAAAATTATAACAAAATGATAAATTTCATTAATTTTTAATAGTTTTATTTTTGCCTTAAATATTTATTGAAAAAAAAGTAAATAAAAAAATGTTGCTGATGGACAAAAAAAAAATAAATTTTTTTTCTAAGGAAATTTCAAAAGAAATTAGCAGCTTTAAAGTGCAGCAAGTGTATTTAAAAATAATTCAATGAATTTATGCATTTTTAATAATTTTTTTTATAAATTCAAATTTTATTATATATATTTTAGATTTATTGAGTTTAGTTCACTACAATTTATCAAAAATGTTTCTTAATAAGAGCTTATTTTACCAATGTTTAGTAGCGGTTATTAAATGTTTACTTAAATTTTGCTGATTTCAGCAGATTGATTTTAAAGTCCAGTTTACAGCAATTTACTAAAATTTAGTAGCGCTTACAAATATTTTATACTACGAGTAATTTCATTTTACTAACATAAATAATAATTAATAATTTTTTTTTTTTGCTGATTTTAGCAAACCGATTTTAGATTTCAATTTACAAAAAGTTTACTAAAATTAAGTAGCGTCTACTAATTTTTTCCACTAATTTTGTTGTACTACACGTCCGCAGACATGTGTAGCTAAGATTAGCAAAAAATACCGCTGGACTCAAATTAGCAAAATTTCCCATAATAACAACAAAATTTTCAGTTTTCCTTACAGACTTTTTTTGGTGAGTGTACGGTTTGCAGGCATTAAAGTTTGAGTGAATTTTTATTTTTTATAGGAGAAAAAATTTACTGTGCTTTAGGAGTACAAATTAGAGTTTTTGAATTTAATAATATTGAAATTTGAGGCATTTTAAGAGTGAAATTATGAAACAGAAAAAAATAACATTGATAATGGTGTAATGTGTGTATGTGTGTATAGTGGGGTAATGTAGGAATTCGCGAATTTTTGGACAAGTTTTATTTTTGGGTTTGGAAATACAAAACCATATAAAATAGTGAATTAATTCACTGGGGATTGTTACTAAAAATACCAACTATTGAACGTTCCACATTAGGTTTAGCTTTTACCTTTTTATTGTTTTATTTTATTATTTTATTATTTATTTTATTTTAATAAAATAAATATTAACAGCCATATGCATAGACATTTAGTTGGTTATTTTCACAGTCTTATAAAGACAATTTGTTGTTGTTTCACATGTAAATTTGATTTATAAGTGTGTTATAAAAATCAATAAAATGTCTATGCATATGGCTGAAAATGTTTTATGGTTTTTAATTGAAAATTTAGTAGCTTGTTTTTAAACTAATAATTATGAAAAAATTGTGTTTTATTAGAATTTTTTTAGTTAAATTAAAAGGGGTAAAATTTACCACCACGTCACTGACTATGTCCAAAAATGTCAACTGCATAGTAAAAGGTTAATATATTTGCAGTTATTCTTTATTGTTTATATATTGATATGCAAAAGTATTTAACAAATCCAAATTAAATTAAAAAATGGGAAACGCAAAAAAGCTAAAATAGCTTAAAATTCACTAATTTTGCATGTTTTTTAAAGGTAAAAAAGTATAAAATTTGATATGAATATTTAATATTATTGATATCTATTTTAAATTTTGTTTCATTAAATCAAACAACATCGGCCTTTGATTTTTTCTTTTTTAAATAAGCCATTTTTAAACATGAATTATAATCCATTTAGCAATTTTATTGGTTTCGGGTAATATTTTTTTTTAGCATTTTCCACTTTTCACAACTTTTACCAATTTTAAAAATTGACAAAATCCAATCAAAAGAGAAACTAATAAGGCACAAACAACTCTGTGTAATATATTCTCTAAAATAATTTGAAAAATATACATATATACTTTTTGAGAGCCCAATCAAAACTATTACAAAATTACTTCATTATTGCCCTTTAAAAAAAGGATCTTTCTTTGTTTTTTTTTTGTTAAAAAAATACAACAGTAAAATTTCAGTAGATTACACAAATGTAATTGAAGTTGGGAATTACAAGTGTAGGTTCTGGTGGTAAGAGATCTATTTATACTATTGAGTGTTTCACACATATATACCCACACGCAACTCCCACACACGCATCCATACAGACACGCAACAAACATATACTAACGCGCTATTAATTTGCAAATGCTGCTGTGTATTCAATATAAACATTTTTTTTAAAACAATAGCAACAATTCATTTGTAGTTATTTGTTATTGGTGTTATATTCTCTGATATCCTTGTGGTGTTATTAAGGAGTGTGATCGAAAAAAACCCGACATACATTTTCGCCACTAACTTTGTTTTAAAATATTTGTTGTTTTTTTAATGAGAAAAGAGAAAAGAGAAAAGTACTATAACTTTGTCAATTTTTAACTGATTTACACGAATAAAAGCTTGTTTTACTCAGAAGGGCACTGACTTAAAGATTATTGTTGTTTTAAAAGAAGATTCGAAAAAACCCTCGTAGAAAATGAAAAAGTTTAAAAAAAATGAAAATTTTTTTATCTTATTCAAAAAATCTCTACACATTTATATAAATATACGGGAAGTATATATATTTGGAAAGAGCGCGTTCATTTCTAATTAATGCCGTTGGCATTAAATGACTGAGTTAGAAAAGTTTAAGTGCGCCAGTCCAAAATAATACTCTTTTCCCCGTATCTCGAAATTTTTAAGGTATATTGCAACTTATAAAACCGGTTATATACTACACTCAGCTAGACCTACAACCTACACTAGGTCATTTCACAAGTACTTTTTCAGTGTAGCACCGTGTAATTAATGTTATATGATAAATTTTATTATTAAAATAAAGTTGAAAACATAAAAGACTACCGTGTACAATTTCTTTTGACGCTCACTGTGTATTATTACTTTTTGTATCCAGGGAGGCAAACCCACACAACTGCCCAGAGCTCAGGCCTGTGAAGAGATATTCGGGCTCTAATAAAACGAAAAGTAAAGGAGTCAAAAAAAGGTATCCAAGGATATAACAGATATTAAATATAAATGGACTGCCTGTTGTGACAGAAGCAACAATCAAATCTTTAATGGTAGGTATTTTGGATAAAGTGGATAATACCGATAATAGCAAGTGTTATTAAAAAAAGTTTTTCGAGGGCAAGTCAATAAGTATTTATAAAAATATAGAAAAACATATTTTTTATACCCTCCACCATATATGGTGAGGGTATATATCAGTTTGTCATTCCGTTTGTAATATGTCGAAATATAGGTTTAAGACCCCATAAAGTATATATATTCGTGATCCCTATGCAATTTTAAGTCGATTTAGCGATGTCCGTCTGTCTGTCCGTCTGTCTGTCTGTTGAAATGGCGATCACGACGCGAAGACGCAAGCGGGGGTGCCTATTTTTACCCAGATTATTGAACATCCTCCCGAGCTGTTTGGTATTTAAAATGAGCAAAATCGGTCAAGCGGTTCAAAAGTTATGAGTGAAAATGTGAAGGTACCTCTAAATTTTCTATACAAATTTGTACAATTTTTCTGTATCTATTTTTATTTTTTTTCTGTTAAGTAAGTAAAAATGTTATTAAGTCTTCTAATTGTTCGATTAAATTTATTGTCTTACATACTATGATAACTAAGTTAACGTAAAAATGAACAATGTTAAAGTCGCTAACAGAGCAGACCTCTGTAAATAACATTGCTAAAACTAAATAACAAAAGTTCGTTACATAAATTGACAAAACATATTAATATTACAGTTCATGCAAAATTTAGTGTATACGTATATCATCTTCATCCCCTTTGGTGGAGGGTATTCAAAGATTCGGCACAGCCGAATTTAGCCCTTTTTTACTTGTTTTTGGGTTGATTCTTTTTTATTTTTCAACAAAGTCTCTCTTTAGTGCGGTAAACTTCATCCAGCGATTTTCGAAATTTTTTTTAAGCCCACCGCAAAGTATGATTTCAGAAGTCTTCTGTTACAGAGATGACTTCTTCAGACGATTGGAAACATGAAAAAGTCACTGGGATCTAATTCTGGGGAAAAAGACGGGGGCGACAACAATTCGAACTTCAACTGTTGTTTTGTTGCCATCGAAACTGCAGGATTGTAAACATTATATTGATGGAAAATCACTTTTTTGATTAATTAGCCCAATAAGGACGAATAATATTTTTCATTTATTGTATTTGCCTTTTCCAAGTGGTCAATGTAGATAATTCCAAGCATATCATAAAAACAAACCATTGCCATACACTCAGAAAAAAAAAGTTAGTAGAAAAATTTGTAAACTGTTTTCAATCCCACTTTACTATTTTTGTACTGATTTTTAGTAAAAAAAATGTATTATTTAGCAAATGCTTTTGCTATTTACATTTTACAAATTACAGAATATTTACAAATTTTTATTGCTAATTTCAGAAATCATTTTACAAATTTTTGAAACCCGATTTGCTAAGATTTGCAAAAAAATTACTAATTTTAAAAAAGTGGATATTGTAGGAAATATTATTGCTAATTAAAACTTACACCTACAAACTTGAATCGCCTTAAAATGTTACATAGATTAAAAAAGGGATCGGAAGTGAATATACCGACTCATGTCTAAAAATATGACATCCACTTAAAATAGCACTAAAAAGTTTTTTTAGTTCTAAAAATCAGCTCTAAAAACAATTTAAATTTGACCTTAAAAGTAAAAAAAAAATATTGACTAAAATATTTTTCAAAACAGAAATTATTTTTGTATAAAATAAAATTTTATATAATTTCGTACAAAATATTTAAAAAAAAATATAAATAAAATAAAAAAATTTGATGCTCGATAAAAAAATAAAGTTTTAATTTTGTACTAATACTCACAATATTTAGTAAACTTTTTTTTTTGCTGATTTTTAACAAACCGGTTTTAAATTCCGCTTTACAAAAAGTTTCTTAAAATTTAGTAGCGGCTACTAATTTTTTCTACTAATTTCACGTCAGCAGACATGTGTTGTTAAGATTAGCAAGAAATACCGCTGGGCTCAAATTAGCAAAATTTCCCGTAATAACAGCAAAATTTTCAGTTGCCATTACAGACTTTTTTTGGTGAGTGTAAAATATCGAGCAGATTTCACTGTTTTTGCTTTCTTCGGGGCGGATTCATCTGTTAAAATCCATTACTTTGACTCTTGTTTCATTTCTAGTGTATAGTGGTGAATCTATGTTTCATCAACAGTTATGGAACATATCGGCGAAGAAATTCATAAGGATCGCAACGGAAAAGCCCAAAGGCACCTACAGAATCAGTCAAACGATTGCGTTTATTCTCTATTGTTTGCGTTTATTTTCTATTGTTTACACATTTTTCGTGCCAAATTGAAATCACCATTCCATGTTTACGCACTTTAACTTGTTTACGCACTTTAACTCGTCGGTCACTCAAAACTTTATTCTGGGTTATATCGGTGATTTCCAAAGTAACTGCCTCAACTGGACATTCTGAACGTGGTTTAAATTCATTTACCTACTTGAAGATAATCTTTAACATTGGTGCAGATGTGCCTTAGACTTCGTCTAACTCACCTATGATTATCTTGGGTGTTTTGCCTTTCAAGTAGAAATTCATTTCTTCCATTTTTCAAATTAGCAAAAGTTGGGTAAAAAAATCGATTGTTAAGAACAACTGAATGAGTATTTCCCTTAATAAGTTGCCAGTTGCCTTTTGCAACTTGACATATTTCAAAAACCTGCTTTGTTTTATCAATCCTTATATACTTTTGTAAAGACTTATTCAATAAAATTAGAATCTTTTTCTACCCTAAATCAAACGCTTCAATTTTTATTTAACATTATATGTATCGGGGTTTTTTTTTCGATCTCACACCTTATTTACACATACATGCATTTACAAACAATACACTGAATACTTGAAACAATAGTTTGACAACAGCTTAATTAAATTTTAATGAATACGTATTAATTTTCAATTGTTTTGACTGCGGATAATACAATGTACAGGAAGTTGAAATAATAATAATAATTATATTATTGTCGTTGTTGTTGTTGTTGTTTTTGTTTGAGTTATTTGTTAAACAAAATAACAAATTTCCGATACAAATTGATTATGGTTATATGTAACACATCAGTTGAAAAATCCGCAGGATAACACATAGGTGGCACCACTAATGATAAATTCATATGATTAGAACTACCAACCTTCAGATAATTGTCAAAATATAATGACAATTCGTTCATTAGTGAACACGTTACAGCTGTTTAAGTAACGTTTTCTTTTTGCGATTTTGGAAACAATGTGTTCAAAGCATGGTTGGTAAGCAATACCTTTTGATTATAGCAGTAATTGTCTACCACACTCTGATTAATACCAATACAAAAATTTTGAAACTGCGATTCCAATAGTGGCATGTGTCTTCTAATATCATGGGGTTTATTTCCTAATATAACCTGTTAAATTTTGTTATATCTGTAAAATACGTACCTTTATAAATCGGTGTTTCGGTAGTTTTGCGTTATTATAACGGTAGTTTAAAATTTTTTAAAATTCAATCACTACAATAGCGCAATAAACCCGGTTATACAAAAAGACATATGCCTTCAATCGAATCGCAATTTTAAAATTTTAATATCGGGCTTAAAGTGGCTGTGGTAAACAACTACCGTTATTATGAAAAGATATTAAATGCCAACTATGATTCAATGCAAAAAAAACACCGTTCCAGCCAAAGCTTGGCTTGATAAGTGTTATTAGGACTGTGCTCCACCATCGAGACAAATGGTAGCAAAGTGGTTTGCTGACTTTAAACGTGGTCGCCCAAAGGAGGTGGTAATACCGGAAAACATAAAAAAACACATAATCGAATTGGTAGACCATAAAGTGACGTTGCAGCAGACAGCTGATACCTTAAAGATATCGAAGGAACGTGTCGGCTTTATTTTGCATGAACATTTATTTGTTCATGACAAAGCTGTTTGTGCCGGGTTTGCTCACAGTGCACCAAAAACAGCCCTTCGTATTTGCCAGATTTGTTTCCCAGCAATTTTTACCTATTTTTAGACCTCAAAAATTTACTTACTGAAAAGAGATTTGGTTTAAATGAGAAGGTGATTGCCGATACAGAGGCCTATTTTGAGTGATTGTATCGCTCACGAAGAAGACTATGTTGATGAATAAAGTCCAATTTTGTCAAAAAATTTTTGTTTTATTGATTATCCTTCCGACTTTTCAGCCGATGTGTTATGTGCATTTTTTGTAGAGGTTTACACCTAAAATATTCTATTGGTTAAATAAAATGGATAGTCAGAAACTGCCTTGTTTGTGACTTTCTTGATACTTAAGTAAACGAAAAGTTTTCTTAAAATATCTTGTCTTGATACCCGACTTGCCCTATTTTTGGACATAAGTCGGTTGAGAAAAGTATTTTCCCTTCCAATTCCTCTTTTCCAACCTAACCTTATGTGAAATCGGATAAAAACAACACCCATTACCATTAATGGGTAAAGTAATGTACAGCTATAGGGGCCAACGCATTACCTTACACTTACAGCCGACGAGCCTTACCAATAGGCTTACCAAAAAAATAAAAGTAATGCAGGTAGGAGGTGAAAAATAAATACACATACAAATAATTAATCAAATATTTGCTTTCTCTGCTACGTACGATTTAAATAAATTTATCAGTTTTTAGAATCATTATTCTATATTAAACTGTAATGAATTATGCAACCAACTATCAATAACTCGGTTTACATTACAAAGTAATGCATTTTTTAGCCAACTTAACTCATTATTTTATGTTTGTAAATAATGCTAGAGATAAGGAAAACGAGCAAGTTCCGTCATTTACTTTGCGTTTAACAGCAGGATTTTCGAGGTCCATAAATAGGCATTTATTTTATCAATAATTTCGTCATTGGAGCTAAATCTCTTTCCACCGAGCCATTTATTTAGGTTTGGAAATGGGAAATAGTCACTGGGGGCTAAATCCGGAAAATAAGGCAAATGGGAGGGGGGGGGGGGCAATTCGTAGTCTTCTTCATGGATTTTTGCCATGGAAACTAAGCTGTCACACGATTCCGTTGGTGGTCAATTGTGAGTTAACGCGGCATCAATCTTGCGGATAGCTTTCTCATACCCAAGTGATCGTTCAAAATTGAAACCACTGAGTCATGTGAGATGCCTATGTCTTCCACAATCTATCGCACATTCAATCTCCGATCGGCCAACACCATGTCGTGGAATTTGTCAATTGTTTTGGGTGTAGAGACCTCAACAACTGGGCGTCCAGAACGTTCAGCATCTTCCGTGCTTGTAAGGCTACAACGAAAGTCAGTAAACCACTTTTTTTTTCCATTGAAATCGATGGTGCCGAGTACCCTTGGTATTTATCAAGCTTTTCCTTGTTTTGATTGACGGTTTTTTTTTCGCAAAAAATAATGTTTAATGAGCACTCGAAATTCACTTTTTAGATTTTTAAAAAAGCCACGAGGTTATATGTTTTGAACAGCTGTTAAACGCAAAGTAAATGACGGAACTTGCTCAAAATTTGACAGTAGTCTATTAAAAGGCGGTACTTGATGGGAGCAGTGTAGCATTATATATTACTACGAAGGAAGTTCGAAAAGTCACGAACTTATTGATGCGGCCTCGTAGTTTAAATTAGATTTCGAGCGTAATTTAAATACAAAAATAAAAAAGATCCAAAAAAAAAAATCATTCATCCAAAACTGAATTTATTTGTTAGTGGTTTCATAAATAAATCCATATATATATGACTTTACTAAATTATAAGACATAAACCTATTTTCTCTATAATCGAAGTGAATGTGTGAGCATGTGTAAATAAATCTTAATAAAAGTGAAATTCGTAATTGTAATCATAACAAACGAGGTGACATTTCTAGAAAAAAAAAAAGATATTAAGGAGTCAAAACCTAAAAATGACACATAATCATACAAATATATAAAAATTCTCAAAAAAAAAAAAACACACACACATACAAATATGAAATAACAAAAAAAACACCAAAAGACACTTAATCAGTGTTTATGTAAGAAAATGTATTAAATAAACGCCAAAGGGTATTACACTGTAAAAACAGCAACAACAACAACAACATACACAACAAAAATAACAAGGGTATGAGATTACAGTAGTCAAGAAGGCAATAATGAAGATGGAGAAGAAGAAGAAGAACAAGCAATACTAACTTATACTTAAACAAATACATACTACACTTACATATATAAATACACTCAAAATAATACATCTGTAATTTAAGATAAATTTCAGTTTAAAATAAAAACTTTTAAAATGAACAATTTATTTTTAGATAAAAATTACAAACTCCACAAAAATTTAAGCAGAATTTCAATAATTTCCACACCACAAAAAATCAAAAGTATTTCTGTTAAATAACAGATTCATTTATTAGAGTGTACATATGCATGTGTGTTTGTGTAAATGTATATCTACACTAACATGATTTTGTTAAGAAAATGGTGTCAAATGGCAACACAAAAGCCTATGAACGCTTGAGTGGTGCCTTGAGAAGCATAATAATGCAATATGATGATATGACGTGTGACTCTAAGAATAAATGTTTATGTCCCTGTGTCTGTGTGTGTGTGTGTTTGTGTCATCATATATGAATATGTATAAATGTGAGTGTGTGTGTGTGTGCTTTGCTTTGGTTGTTTTCCAAAAATACTTATACTCATCTATAAACATATACGGATGACCTGCTAACTAAAATGTTTTTGTGCCAAAGGCTCGTTATTTGACTGTATATTATATACAAGAGCAATAAATTCTCATTCATGTTGTTGTTATAGTTGTTGTAGCAAAAACAAAACAACAATAACAACAACAAAACGAAAAGGGATGTGAAATTGTTATAAAATAAACTTGGTTAAAGTGGTTGACTAGAGGTCAATGTGTTTGTTACATTTACTTATAGACATTTACAAAGAAGGGGATTTTGTAAACAAACTTTGTGTTGTTGTAGTTATTTTTTGTCATTAAATCTTAAGTCAACTAATAAAGATTAAGTTTTATTTTTACAAGATTAGACTGTGAAATATTTAAAAGGTTTTTTTTAAGAATTTTAAAAAGTTTTTGAAAAACTAATTTTTAGTGTTTCTTTAGAAAAAACAATAAATATTTTACATTAAAAAAAAATTGGTGGGAATTATCACCAACAATTTCAGTTATTATAAACAGGTATGGGTATGGGGATAATATACGCGGGGGTTACAAACTGTCACCTTTTTTGATCACTTTTGCAGAAACGCCAAAAGGGTATTCTTTTGTTGAAAAATACTTTTTTCCACATTTTTTATTTTTGATATAAATTATTATATGGGAATATTAAATAAAAGTTTTTTTACGCTATTTTTTTTTTTTGTATAACAAAAACTTTGTTTTTTCATTTAACCCATTATAAGCCATTGTACTCAACTGAGCACACCTTGACTTTTTTAGATTTTCTCTAACATTATTTGTCCTATAATTTAAGTAAAATAATTTTCTGAGAGCCAACTAAATTTAGAAATTAAAAGCAAAAGCTTTTTCTAATTTAATACTGTTATTATTCTTTAAATCCACATCGTTTGATGGCAATTGAAAAATATTAAATTTTGGCAACATTTTTCTTAAAGGTAAAACTATAATTATTGAAATTTGTAAATAAAATTTTAACATATGTGTACTTAGTGTTTATTATTTAATTAGGCACTAATTGAACCTGTTGAATCAAACTTTACAACAGCAAATTTCAAAACGGTGTATGTGGGAGAGTCTGTTTCCACTTTTTGCTCCTTGACAATTTTCAAGGATATATTAATTTTTCTTTCAATTTCCATTTTACTTTATTCTATTTGATGCCTATAAAATAAATATATTTTTTATTGAATTTTCTCCTCCAAATTTTATTTGGCCATTAATATGTTAAAAAGAGTTTTTGAACAAAAATTTTTTTTGCTGAAGTAAAAATCAATTTTTGAGATAAAAAAATTGTAGATGAATATGCACAATATGTTTTATTTATCAGATGCTTATATGATCGGTGAAGTGAGCCATATGATAAACATATTTATATATTTTTTTTTAATGGGTGTCTAACTAAAAAATGCGGATTTTTTTTGTTTTTGTCAATTTTTGGGCGTTTTGGCGATCGGTGAAGTGAGCGATACGATATACATATTTATAGTTTTTTTGGAATGGGTGTCTTACTTAAAAATTCGGGATTTTTTTGGCAAATTTTGGGCGTTTACTGTAAAACATTGGTACAATATAAATTAATACAAAGTATTGGCAATTGTTAGCCATGATCTTTTCCCATCTTTCTGGTAACATATGGATTCCGCGCCAAAAGAACTGCTTATTTTTTGAGGCCAAGAACAAATCAAACCAATTTCGGATATCCTGTTCTGAATTTTCGGATATCCTGTTCCAGTAAGAGTGTTATGCATCGATCGAAACAAATGGTTGTCGGCCGTGACAAGGTCTGGACTGTAAGGCGGGTGATGTAATAATGCTTTATGTCTGGTGGCATATTCGGCCAATGATCACATTAAGCGAAGTAATTATGTTCGGTATAGGTACCCTGTGATGGTCTGGCTCGATTTCAGCAACTCATAATAGTTGAAACTCTTCTGGTCCCTTGGCGCCATGGATATTCGGCTTTGGCGTTGATTTTTCAAAAACATAAAATGTTGTATTTAAATGATAAAGCAAATTAGTAAACTAAAGTTTAAAACAGAAAAGACTAACTTGAACAGTTTTTTTTGATGCTTACAGTATTTGAGATGTTATTGTAACTTCACAGAGCCTCTATCGGATATATTTAGTACTAAAATTCAACATTTTTATATTAGGTGGATTGAGAAGAGGTTAAGATTTTTCACAGCAGAATTTTTAAACCTTTTCTGCCTTTAATAACTACATAAAATTTTAAAAATTTTGTAAATTTTTCACCACACGATTCATTGGAATTTTTGTAAAAGAAATTACCAGGTGACCAATTTCGAATAATATTGGTTTGAGAAGTGATAATTAATTCATCATTTTTACTTCATGTTTTCATTTTGAGCAATTTTTATTTTCGTTATGAAAAAAAAATGTGGTTATGATGACTGTCAATTTTATTTCATTCCATTATCAATGTTTAAATTTTCTTAAAAAAACAAAATTTTATTAAAAAACTGCTACTATTTTTTTTTCATTAACAAATAAACATTTAATATTAAAGAAATGTCTTTATATGAACAGAGACTAAATTTTTTGTTTTATATATTTTTTTTTTTGATGTTGTAAACATGTATTTTCTGAATGCGATTTGAGCGTTTTTTGGGGTTTTTATACTAAAAATTTAATTATTTTTTTTTATAAATTCTCTAATTCTTTTGAAAATTAAAAATTTCGTTATAAATACAAAAAAAATGATTAGAAAAAATAAAAAAATGTTAAAAAAAATCAATTAAAAAAAAATCGCTAACAATTTTAACGTTGCAAATTATGTCCCAAAATAGCAACTTACATATTTCAAATACTACACCTACACGGTGGCATACCTTGACTCTTACTATAACACAGACGGTATACAAAAGAGGTGGTAATGGTTTTTACCAACATAGACCTGTATAGCTAGTATAAATAACCAACACTGTGATTATAGAATATAATTCTCGTTTGGTTAATAAAATAATTTGTATAAGTGTTTCAGTTTGTGTTACAATCCTAGCGTATTGTGCCTTACATCTGTAAGGTCATAGTAATAAATAAGTACAGCGACTTAGGTTGGCAGCTCTTATGCAACTTCAGTTGACAGCTCTTCTGCAAATTTCGATTGACTACCCCACAGTGACTTCGGCTGACTGCTCTACAGAGGCTTCGGCTGACTGCTACATAGCGATTTTGGTTGCCTGCACAAGGCAGCTTCGGTTGACTGCTTCCACAGCGGCTTCGGCTGCCTAATCTTATAGGCGATTTCTTGTCGAGATAACTTACCATAAACACAGACCGTGCAGCCCGTGTGTCAATACAGTCCGTGCGTCAATGTTTATGCAACCCGTGTGTCATGGTTATTACAGCACAACTCCATTATTAACGCAGCCCGTGTATCGTCATTAGCTCAGTCCGTGCGTTATAATTTACGCAACCCGTGTGTCATGTTTATCACAGCCCATATCATTATTAATTAAAACAGCCAGTGCGTCAGTTACGCAACCCGTGTGTCATTATAAGCACAGCCAGTGCGTCATCACTCATGAAACCCATTTGTCTTTGTTGACACAGCCCGTGTGTAACTACCCTGCGGGAAAAGAACCTTTCCAAGACACGTCACATGACCGGTTCATTGTGACAGGGACCGTTTACGGGACCGATCACTTTAACATGGGCTTGTCCTAGGAGGGGGTCAATTGGCCTCTGTGACATGTCACAGGACTGGTCTAAAAGGACAAGTCGTGACTTTTAAACCGGTCACGTGATAGGTACTTTAGGAACCGGTGCTCTTTTAACCTATCTCGTGATATGTTTTTTCGGAACCGGTTCAGTTTTCACCTATCCCGGAACAGGTCCCAATTTCCAACTGACCACTTTTTTCCCGAAGGGTATAAATATAGGCAGTGCGTCATTACTCACGCAAACCGTGTGTCATCTAAACACAGTCAGTGCGTCATTATCAACACAGAACCTGTGCGTCACCATTTACGCAGCCAGTGTGTTACCAGGAGAAGGGAAAATATTGCTACTCAACCTGTTATTCATACAAATACACTGTAAAACAATTTTAAACTTTTTCTAAAATTCGGCGTTTTAATAGTTTACATCGAAATTTTATTTTAGAGGCGGTGAAAGTTTCCCAGCTCTGGTCTGTTCTTGCAGCATATCGATATATAAAACTTTGTTTTCTTTACATCTAAGGTGTAGGGTATGTTCAGCAAGTTTGTAGATAATGGTATGGAAAATATTAACCCTCTCATAACACCATTTTTTGGATTTATTCTAATAAATGGTAAAAAACACCCCGAAAAAGGGGAGGGTGGGGATGAAATGTTCTAAATCAAGAATCTGATTCTTTGCGAGTAGTGAAAACTTTTATCACTTCACATGTATTTTTTTTATTATAATTTTTAATGATTTTTGAAAAAAAAACTTGCAAAAATAGATTTTTTTATAGGCATATTAAGCAAAATACGCTATGCGAGTCATGCATAACTTTTTTTCCTTCATCAAAATCGGAAACATTTATTGGAGGACCTGGAGAGTAATTCCAATATTTAAGTTTTCAGATAAAAATCGGCATATATGAACCCACAAAGATTTAATGTGTGCTCATGCAGGTTGATACATGAATACATAAATCTTTAAACATGCATCAATATATATGCATGCATGTACATTAAAGAAATATGAAATTATATCTACATAAATGTCCATCTATTGACATACATAAACATGTATGATCATATATGTATTTATTACATACAATTTCGTATGTACTTGTATCAATATTTATGGATGAATCTTTGGAGATTTATGTATGGACATGCATGCATATTTATAAGCCTTCACGAACATACATTAAACCTATATGAATTTATATATGTTGATTTTTATCTGGGTTGTTATTTTTCTGTAAAATTCATAAACAAATATTATTGTTGTTATTATTTAAATTATTATTTACATTTAATTGCAATATGGTTTTCTAGCAAAGATGCAATAACAAAATGTGTTTTTTGGTTTAATTTAAAAAAAATAATAACATTATTTGTTAAAGTACTTGTATAAAATTCTTATTTCTATTAAATATTTAAAAAGCAACTGTATTTAGAAAAATGAAAATGAATACAGTATTATGCATTTATTGCAAAATAATTTCCTAAAATTCTAGAATGTGTCTTACACTTGGAAATTATGGTTTGCAAATGCAAATTTAACAATATTTCTCAATACCATTTATAAGAATAAAAGTCACTTAATTGGTATAAAAATGATTCTCATTTCCCTATGGAAAAAATTGTCCAAGAAGCAGAATCATTTTGAATTTTTATATAAAAAATATTTTAAGAATTCAAAATTTTGTATTAAAAAAATAACTTAGAATAACAAATTTCCATCAATAAATCATAATTCTCTATTTTATTATCATTTTTATAATTTCAAATAAAAAACTAACATTTTCTTTTTGAAATGGTGTTGTTATATTTTAAAATTTGTATACCACACTATAAATCTGTGTTGTAGTTAATTTTAAGTGCATATTTTTAACTATAAAAATATTTATATTTATTTTTTTTGTTGCTATTTTTGTATTTAGTATATTGTTAAAAATTTTATTAGCTTATTTTAAATTTACAACTGTGAAAACGTACAAAATGCATATTTTTTATGGTTGATGAGTTGTGGTGTTTTGTGGCCTTAGCCAAATAGTTTGTTGCTAATAATTTTGGTTGGTTAATGCATTTACGACGAGTGAATTTAGTTTGCAGTTTATAAGTGTTTTTGTAGAATAGTATTTTTACAGTTTATTTTCGAAACCCATAAATAAATGAAACAAATGTTTTGTGGTCATATAAAATAAAATATTTTTGTAATGATATTTTAAATTAGTACAATTGTAATAAATTTAAAAGGATCATAAAATTTAGCAAAAAAAAAAAAGAGAAAATTAAAAGAAAATTGTGACGAAAAAGAAAGAATTTGACATAAAATTTATAATTCATGCAGTTGTTTGGGGTGTGGTTTTATAATTTGTATAATTTTTTAACGCTCAACTTGAAATTAAACGATAAAATGTTTTAAGATTTTTTTTTAATTATATACCTAAAGAAATTATGGAATTTTTTTTATTATGTTTAACTCAATATTAATATAAGTAAAATTATATATAATGGCGATGGTTAAACCAAGGACGCTATAAGCCAGGATGAACAAACTACCAAATTTTTAGCCACCCATGATGCCAAATGGTGAGACTACAAAAAAATTCTTAGTTGAGACCATGAAATTCTTAGCCGAATTACAAAAAAACTTAGCCTCTAGCAAGGGTTGTAGCGCAAGTACAGTGATTGTGATGTGAATGTATACATTAGACCGTACCACCTTATAGGCAAAAAAAAAAGTTCACCGTACACCCTCAAATATAAAGTATTTTAACAAGAAAATTTCGAAAATGATTTTTTTTTTTTGGCCGAACGTAGGGGTCGCCATTTTATATTTTTCTTTATATCTTCGCCATTTACCGTCGGATCTTAAAGTGTTGTATATCAATGTTTTTTGTCTCGCGGAGACCGATGTTTTCCTCGAAGGAGCCATTGACCTCAAGTAACCGGTTCTAGTATTAACCCACCAGATCTCAGTTGCTACCACCTTAATGTACTGCCCTAATATTTTAAAATGAAAGCTCGCAAAAAAGCAATAAAC
The DNA here is from genome assembly GCA_949748255.1 of Eustalomyia histrio. NCBI lineage: Eukaryota > Metazoa > Arthropoda > Insecta > Diptera > Anthomyiidae > Eustalomyia > Eustalomyia histrio. The sequence goes on along the minus strand of OX456525.1, from coordinate 14,833,884 downwards.
TTTTGCTAGTAAAGTATTCCAATAATTCCAGCGGAACTATTATTTTATTTTTTTTTTAAATTTTTTTTTGTTGCCGAATGTAGGGCATTTTTAATTTTTTTGTCTTATCTTCTGTATTTACAGTCGGATCTTAAAGGGTTATATATCAAAATTTTTGGTGGATTTCTCTCAAATTTATAATGCATATGGAAAACTAAATTTTCTATGGATGCGCGTAGGAGTTTTTGATAAGTCAAATACGTTTTGACTTAGAGCTGTTTCTTTACGAGTATAAAAAATAGATATTTTGACTTTAACACTTCGCTGTTTTGTCAAAAATTAATATATCCAAAAACTCATACGCTTTTCTTTAGATAATTTAGTTTTCTATATAAAGTGTATGTTTCAGAGCGATCCACCTAAGATTGGTAAATATACTATCATTTTGTAAAACTTTGTGTAAAACAAATATTTTTTTGTACTCCTTCATAAATCTTGTGAAAACAAATCTTTGTTAACACATCTCCGTAAATAAAGAAAATAAAAAAAGTAGTTTTTGTATATAGGCTTTTTACGTAGGTGTTACCCCTTAAGTAGTATAAAAGGGTGCTTGAGGTCAATGATTTTTGATGTAACAAATTGGTATCATTGCGACAAAACTTTGATATATAACCCTTTAAGATCCGACTGTAAATACAGAAGATATGACAAAAAAATTAAAAATGCCCTACATTCAGCAACAAAAAAAATTAAAAAAAAAAATAAAATAATAGTTCCGCTGGAATTATTGGAATACTTTCCTAGCAAAAGTTTATTGCTTTTTTGCGAGCTTTCATTTTAAAATATTGGGTAGTACATTAAGGTCGTAGCAACTGACATCTGGTGGGTTAATACTAGAAGGAAACATCGGTCTCCGCGAGACAAAAAACATTGATATGCAACACTTTAAGATCCGACGGTAAATGGCGAAGATATAAAGAAAAATATAAAATGGCGACCCCTACGTTCGGCAAAAAAAAAAAAAAAAAACATTTTCGAAATTTTCTTGTTAAAATATTTTATATTTGAGGGTGTACGGTGAACTTTTTTTTTGAGGTACGGTCTAGTATACATGTTTGAATTGGTACAACCCTTGCTAGAGGCTAACTTTTTCTGTAAATCATAGGGTCCTTGGTTAAACCAAAAACTTTTGGTATGGCCCAAAAACTGAGTCTAATCGATTTTAGATTATCCCTAAAGCCGATAAAACTTTTTGTCTAGTGTCATTAATTTGAGAAGTACTAAATTTCTAATAAATTAAAAAAGGAAGTTTTAATTTTTCTATGAATGTTTCGATAATTTTACACACGAGTATATTCCAAGCTGTTTGTATAACAAAAGTAAAGAACTTCAAAGGCAAAGTTAATTGAAGTGAGTGAAAAAGAAACGAATGCAAAAAATGACAATTTCAAATAGAAATTTTGAAACAAGATGCTGTTTATGCAACATTTATGAATGAAATACGGGGGAAAAAAACATTGAATGATAATAAACGAAATAAAAACGTAAAAAAACAAATCATCAATCAAAATAATAATTTGCAAATGCGTTTCAAAGCATATTCGTTTAAATTTTGTATTAATTTATAACAAAATCGCCAACAAAAAGAAATTGAAAAACTTACCTTTCACTAGCAATACTTGAATTGCGGGACATAGATTTTGGTGACATTTCAAAATCCGAATCGGAACGATATAAAAACGATTCGCGACGTTGTGGAAGATTTTGTAAAACCAAACCGGCGCTTGGTGAGCCGCCTTCAAGCGGTGATCGTGCACTTTGGCCATTTTCTACATCGAAGCTGAAATTATATAAAAAGTAAAAAAGGAATATTAATAAAATTTCGTAAAAATATATTTTTAAAAAAATTGTTGTTTTTAAAGGACGAAATTTTGTTTTGTTTTTCTATAATTTAATCATAAATTTACTACAATTGATTCAATTAATGGTAGTCTTAAATATAAATAATTATTTTACTGAGTGAATTATCTTTTTAATTATATCAATTAAATTTTTAATTGACTTAAATTGTAAATTAAATTAATTAATTTTTTCATTGAATTAATCAAAGTTTTAATTAAATCAATTTTTTTAATAACATTGATTTCAGCATTAATATTTAAATTAACTACACACTGATAGTTAAGTCTACGAATGGATATAAATGGGACAGGGAACATGTGGAATTGAAACACTTATTAAGGAGAATAAAATAAATTTGATTTATAATAAAAATACAAAACCCAGCCTAGATATTAGAGATATCCGAATTTCTTCTATTTCACCATTTTTTCCAATTTAAGGTTTTTTCTAACGATCATTTACAAGATAATTATTTAAATTGACGAATTATTAATTACAATGGAATTTAAATTCATTATCATAAAAAAATTTTTAAAAATCATTAGCATTAAAAACAAAATGTCAATATAAGTAAGTTCATTGTAATTCAATGCTAAAACTATTAATTAATTAGTCCTCCCAGTTAATAAGTTCCATGTATGCTTTGAATAAGTAACATAAACATTCATTACTGACGAGTCCTAGGAGAGGGATGGGGACAGCAGTCCAGTGCAGAGATGCAAGTTGGTGACTATTAGCCGTAGTGAAAACAAAAATTAAATTTGAGCTTAATTTTGAAAGACTTGAATTAAGCTTTAAACAATGTTTGCATATTATTCTGTTAACTGATTCCACAAAAATTATATTATCCCAAAACTTTTAATTGAATAGAATTCCTTCATATGCAGTATTCATTGCTAATCGAATTACAATCAACTTGAATTATATTTTTTTCATTAATTCGAATCTATTACAAAATAGTTCAGTACAACTTTACTTCGTACAATTTGTAAAAGATTTTATTTTTTTTTTTTTTTTTGCAATAAGTGTTGCCAGACGAAAGTTGTTAGGTCGTCAAAAGGTTTACGACTAAGACATTTCAATCAATATAAAAGTGACATATTTAACTGACAGGGGAATCATCCCAACGCTTATACTCTATGAGACTAAAAATCTAAGGTTTCTATATTATTTATATAACAAACATTTATCGAAGCCCTTTTACAGTACATTCAGTTAAAGGGTCTTAAAGAATAAAGAAGCAAAGAGCTGAAATTCCCGTTTTCACTAAAACAAGGTGAAAACACTGCCTTTTACATCAGAGTTTCCTGCAAATCGGCGTGCAAGCGGTGGAGGGATATTATTCACTTGCATTCATTTTATCTAATAGATTATTTTTAATATATTACAAATAGAATGAAAGAATATTTTTTGCTAATTTGAAAATAAATAAAAATTAAGGAGTTATTAATTTAAGGGTTCAAAATCATGATCATTCTACTATAAATGAATTCATGAAATAATTTAATAATTTTTTATGAAAAACATGCGAATATCGATTTCTTTATGAAATTAATATATTGATAATATTGGAACTGGCTAAATAAAATCTAAACTAAATTCAGGTTTCTAAATTTCTTTGAATTTAAAAATATTTTCATATATTTTTTTAAAGCAATTTTAAACCCTTTTGTCAATTTGAATTTTGTTAGAATTTTTTTTAATCACCTCGCACAGGCCCTTAATAATTAATTTATTCCAATCTGTGAACGGATGTAACAATAAATCAGATTTTTTTATCAAGTTATTTCTTAAATATATTACTTAAATCTTAAATAAATTGGTTGCTATAAGAAGAGCCGTCATACAAGAAAAACCTTGCAGCTCATGACGTCTAAGTCGCCCTGGTCTAGTGTTACAGAAATCTTTTTTGTGTTTGGATAAAATTTTCCATCCAAATTTTGTATTCTGAAAAACCCTGTAAAATTAAAAAAGGCAATTTATATATCAATAAAAATTAAAAAAAAAAATCATGTTTCCTTTAGACATCCATTAAACTTGTCATTTATTTTAAACTAAAGTTTTGCAAAAGTTATTTCTCTAATGGTTTTTTCTGTTAGCTTTTTAACGATACCGTTGAGGTTTCATTCAAGTTCAAAAAAAGTATCAAAAAATTTATTTTGAAATCTTTAATACAAATAATTTTTTTCATTTTAGTTGTTTAATTTTTTGTGTATATTTTCATTATGTTGACATTATTAAATCATGCTGGATAAACATAAACAACAGAAATTTTTGGGGGGCAAAAATAATAAAGAAAATATCGACAGGAAACTTTTTTTCTTTGCTACACGACATAAAGACTTCATTACACTTCTGTTGACATGAACAAAAAGAAAGTTTTTTTTTTTTTACTTTCACACCTTGCTTAATTTTTCATTTAGGAACTTTTGATACAGGAACTTGATACAATACAATGTATACATTTATAAAGGGATTCCTGTTGTTTTCTTAATGAGAAACACATTTTTGTTTATTTTTTATACCCTACATTACTGTGTGAAGAGGATATAATAAGTTTGTGACTGCCGAAAATAATGTACCCAGGCCCACCTTAGAGCATACCAATTGACTCAGAATCATTTCATTTAAATTGTTTACTATTGCACCGTTAATTTTTCCGGTGACTTGATGCACTTCCCGGAATACGATCCAAATCGTGTTGTCGAGCATAGTATAATATAGGGTGGACCATTTAAAATTTTAAATTTGAGTCGGTTTTAAAAAAAAAGTACTGATTATTTTTTCAAATTTCTGGTTTTATTGGAAGGGTTGAATTACAATATCATTCACATGACTATCATGCCTGGCCATTTCTCTTGGAAAATGAGCGAGGAACCGCCGTTACCATCAATGGTGACTATTACCGTGCCATGCTCAATGAATTTTTGTTTCTCTTTTGCAATTATACTCTATTTAATATTTTTTTTATTATATATTTTGTTCTCTCTTAATTTATATATAAAAAACAACAACAATATTACAATAACATACAACAAGCGTCAAAAGAGACTGCACAACTTGTGCAGTATGGCAAAGAATTTTAACAGTAAAATTTGCCGTTATTTTTGTAATTTGTTAAGAATTTCAACAGTAAAAATTACCGTTAATTTTTGTAATTTGTTTTATTGGGACCTTGAACTAATAATACGCATTTCACACAAGAGGCCGCCATTAGTATATGAAACAATATTTCTGTTTCCAATGCTTTGCCACTAAAATCTATTGTGAATGAGCGTCTTTAGCAGTTTGTGTCATTTGGTTGAAACGTAAACAATAAATACTAAATATTGCCTCGAACATGTCGAATTTCGTACCAGAATAAGGGTTTTAGGGCAGAGTTCTTCTTGATTACTTTAATATGGAGAAAAATGCGGTCGAGGGTTATCGAATCTATGTGGAAGTTTACGGCGAGCATGCTTAATCTGAAGGGTCAACCCAAAAATTTTGAAATCGAAAAATTGTAATTATTGCTCTATTGTGTTAGCAAACACCTAAGAGCCATAGGATTGATTCAAAAACAAAGAAACTGGGTGCCATACGAGTAAAAGCCTCGCGACATTGAGAGTGAATCCAGTTCAACATATCCAAGAGCAAAAATCTTGGGTTTTGGTCGGAAAGTCATCAACAACCTTCGCATGAAGCTTACGATCTGCATTTGGTGGTACCAGCACGGCGTCATCTACTACGAGCTGCTCAACCTAACGTTACCGAACTCAATTTATGCATTTGATCCGCGCATTAAACAAAATATAAAGAATATGCAGAAAGGTATGAAAAAGTGATGTTGAAGCATGACAATGCCAGGCCACAAAATGATTACGGGGGAATGCCAGCGGACTCAACTCATGCGTTTAAGCCACACACGGACGCAAAAATTACCCGAATACGATGAAAGGCACAACAAAGTAGTTTTGCAGCATGACAACGCTCGGTCATATGTTGCAAGACCGGCCACGATCTATTTGGAATAGGAAGTCCTACCCCACCCGCCGTATTCTCCAGATATCGCTCCTTCCGACTACTACTTGTTTCGATCGATGACACATGGCCTGTCCCAGCAGAAGTTCACTTCATATGTAAATGTGTCAATGATTGGATTGCCTTCCGAGCTGGTATTCGAAAATTGCCAGAAAGATGGGAAAAAGTTATGACAATATTTCGGATAATACATTTGTAACCATACTTATTAAAGGTCCCAATAATATCACATTCTAGGCAATATTAATTAAAAATATTAATTATTAATTGATCAGTTCAGTGATCATGGAAGGAAGGGCAAAAAATCTCCCCCAGAAATCTAGAGGAATATTTACTCAGAAGATTGCAAGCTGTAATCAAAGCAAATGGAAAGCAAAAAAAATGTTTTTGACGCTGTTTATATGAAGTATTTTTGTTGTATATTTTTTTTTTGTTATTGTAAGAATTTAGTTATTTTTTTTTATAAATGAGAAAAAAATATATATTTGAATTAAAAGAAAGAAATGAATAAAATTTAAAATATAAAGTAACTAACGTGTACAGTTTCTTTTGACTCTCACAGTAGTAACTTGACTCAATAAAATATTTATATGTATAGGTATTTAGTATTTGTATGTACATTATATAAGTAGGTTTAAGATGTTATGGTGTAGCGTAGCTCAAGGTCGGGCTTGACCGATTATAATTTTCTTTAATTATTTTATATAGTCATTCAAATGTACACAATAATGTGTGCAAAAATTTAATAAGTGTGTAATTTAGTTGATCATATGGATTTTTTTTGCTTTAAAAAACTTAATTAAAAATTTAGTTATCCTTAAGAAATTTAGGTCGACTTTTGGGGGTTTATTACATTGGCAATTTTATAAAAAATTAACTAAGAATTGAGAAAATAAAGTTCAGTAGTAAAATTTACCTTGTTTTCTAAATTTTTAATTAATTTCTTTTAACATTTCCAATTTAATAAACCCCTTCCAAAAATGACCTTATATTCTTAAAGCAATTTCTACAACCGCACTATATTTATTAACTCAAGTAAACCAAAATAAATATATATTAACAATATTAATTAAGGTATATGTATATAAATAAATTTATTTACATTTATTCAAATTTATGTAGACTTTTGCTAAAATAAATTGTATTTATTGTAAGTAATTAAATATTTACTTTTGAATACACACATTAACAATATCTACATCCTCTCCTTAAAGTATGCAATACAACTCATCAAAGACTTTTCGTTAAATATATTATATTCGTTGAAAATTTATAACTTTGTTAAAATTTGTAAGAGAATAATAATATCTTCTTTTTTATGTTTTAGCTACATATTCTATAGCTGTGTATTGTATTCGTTTGTTGTTCGTTTATTTATATAATTTGTTTGTTTATTTATTCTTAAATACACACAAGAGATTTAGTAATTTTCTAAACAATTTGCACACATACACACACAAACACACACCCTCATAAATACAGCAGTCATTCAATTTAAAACCCACACATGAACAATTTTCTAAAAGGCTCCCTGTATACATATTAAAAATTAAATGAAATCAATTTTTAAAGTAATATTATTATTATTATTATTATTTTATATATACTATTTTTCACCTAAAAGTGCACTTTGTTTATGTATTAAACTTGCTAACCCATACTTGGGAATATTTCACTAATTACAAAGCAAAAGTTTATGTTATACAAATAATTGTGGTAAATGAATTGATAAATTATACTTCGATATATTATATATTTTTTTTATTAAAAATCACAAATAATGGTTGCAAACATGTATAGGGGAAAGAGGGGTAGTAGTTTAACGTATATAACTGCAATTTTTTCTCACATTTTTATATATTTCAGAAATTCTAACTTCTGTGATTTGTTCCTTAATAAAATATTTTCACTTTTAGCTATCCATACTTGTTGTGATCGTGTACTTTATAAAAAAATATTTGCTTCACATTTTTAATTAAGTAAATATTCTTAAATAAAATTTTTTGTGTTTCCTTCAAATGACAAATGCATTTTTAAAAATAATTGAACATAGCAGCTTAAGTTTATGTGCTATTTAGGGTATTGCAGTTAATATAATTAAAGCAATTTTATCTATATTTTGTGGTATTTTCTTTAAAGTAGTTGGTGTAAATGTAAAGTATTTTTTCAGTAAAAACCTACTAGCGGCCACAAATTAAGGAAAAGAAAAATGTTGATATCTAAATCGCAGAAAACGCACACGAATTAAGACTAAAAAATTTATCAATTTTAAAGTTATTTGCTAATAAACATTAATTTCCGTTAAAACTTTAAATATTTTTTACTTTGGTGAATTTATTATTATAATTATCCAGTTTTATCTCACCATTAACAAAATTAACGCATTTTGTTGTCTTTGAAAAAATCACAAAAAACGTTAAACAATTTACCCTACTCTCCCTTACATAAGTCAGCCTGTATCTTTTAAACACCCTGTATCTTTTTAACACCCCGTTTAGTGAACCACCTGATAAACCTTAAATAGAAACCTAGTTTGTAGGTAGATAAAGCGGAACGAAATGGAATGGAACATTGTTACAATTCGGTGCAATATGTCATAAGGTAAAATGGAATTGGCACACTTAATACGGGTAACAAAATGGAATGGGAACAGGGAAAAAAATCAAATGGAATGGGTAACATGTGTCATTGAATTGAGTCAGTTTGGATTTGAATTAGAGCTGGAGGCGTGAGTGGTTTTTAATTTATGCTTATAGACGCTCAACGAAAAATAATAAACACGCTCGAGAATTTATTTCCTACACCATTATAAAATTCTCACAAAAAACAGTAAAGTCAGAAACAGAATAACCTTAAGTGACTTTAATCTAGTTATTTGTATGAAAGAGAAATTCAAACTTATTTAAATTTAAAAATTTGTATTTCTTAGATTTCCTTTCATACCAAAATAAAGTCAACCTTTCATCAAGTTATTGGTATGCAATGAATATTCAGTTTTTTAAAATTAAAAATTCTAAAATTTCGTTTCATACCACAACAAACCTTAAGTCGCTTAAGCCACTACTAGTTGGGCCTTAAGTATTAGAAAAAAAAACTATGATGAAAGAACAATTTAGGCACGAATCACTTACGAGTCATTTATTCAAACACAAATTATGTGAGTATAGTAATATTAAGAGGGCGGGTCAATAAGTCCGTGACTTTTTAAATTTCCTGCCTCTTAACTAAAAGAGCAACATTGCTCCTGTCAGCAGGCACCTGTAAGTTGATTCCTGTCAGAATTTTAATAAGATGCGTCATTTAGTTTGTGTTTTACAGCCATTGATAGCAGACTATCGCATGATTTGAGGTGAAATTGGAAAACAGGGAATTTCGTGTGCTTATTAAGCATTATTTTTTGCGAAAAAAAATCATCCTTTAAACCAAGGCTGGGAACTCTGCACCATTAATTTCAATGGTAAAAAGTAGTTTACTGAATTTCGTTGTGGCCATGGAAGCAAGTAAGATGCCGAACGTTCTGGACTCCCAGTTAAGGTTTCTACACCCGAAACAATTAAAAAAATGCACGATATGGTATTAGCCGAACGGAGATTGAAAGTGCGAGAGATTGTGGAAGTCATCTCACATGGCTCATTGATTTCAATTTTGAATGATCACTTGGGTATGAGGAAGCTTTCTGCAACATGGGTGCCGCGTTTGCTCACAATCGACCACAAACACAATCGTGTGACAACTTCGTTTCTATGGCAAAAATTCATCAATTATGCCACAATTTACTCGCTCATTCGCCCTATTATCTGGATTTAGCCACGAGTGATTATTTCTTGTATATAAACCTGAAAAAATGACTTGGCGGAAAAAAAAATTGACTCTAACGATAAAATCTTATTTTTGGGAAGGGATACAAAAATTGGAAAAACTATGTTCAAAAATAAAATGATTTTTCATCCAAAAACCTGTGTTTCATTAAAAAAGTTACGGACTCATTGACCCGTCCTCGTATTTACGAACTCGCGTAGCATTGCTAATTACGTGTTATTATTATTTTGACTACTAATAATAATACCAACTTACTTTTTGAATTTTTTAAGATCACATAAAAATCAGTTACTAATAACTACTTACTTTTTCCATTATTTCAAATATAAAGTATATTCCTAAAGTTTTTTTGAAAATTAATTTTTAGACTCAATATTTTTTCAAAGATACTTGTTCGTATACTTGCAACTTGTATGTATACTTGTAAGCGTACTTTTGAGACACATGACGAGAGAGCTCAGATATTAGATCTATCGACTGGTGTCCCAGGTTGAAATCTCGGCACGAGCACATTTTATTAAAAAAATAATAAGGCAAAAAAAAAATATTTTAATTTTTTTAATTTTTTTTTTGACAATCTATTTTTATACTTATTGTTTTTCTCAATACTGGTAACTATATATTTTTGGATTTTTCGCACCATCCCCATATAAAGGTAATAAGAAATGTAATTAGATCAGCAACCAGATATGTGGATACCTAACCACATATCTGGTAATGATTTTCTAGACTGGTATGCAACATAAACATTTAAATATATATTGGAAAATTGCTAGAAAACAATAGTGAATATTTAAAATTTTTTTGCTGCCTCAAAAAAAAAAAAAATCATAACTGCATATTTTTTGTTGGCTTGATTATTATAAATGCTAAAAGTGGCAATATAATTTATTTGATTACAATTAATATCAGTTCAATGCTAATTAAATTTAGTGCAATAAATTAAATGGTCCCATGTATGGGCTAAATGCATAACATAATATTTTTTGTTAGTACATACAAAATTTTTAATTTTAAAAAAAATTTTAGTAAAATAGTTTACCTTTAACAATTTACTACAAAGAAATTTTCCAAAGTTGTGACCAATAATGTTTTAAAACTTGGTATTACTTAAAGCTTGTGAGTGCAGGCATTATGTGTTTCATTTAAGTGTTAATTTATCGATAAATTCATACACTTGATGGCCATGATTTCGGATTTTTTCTATGGCTTCTCTCCTATACATGAATTTCATTCTGTATACATTTTTGTTAAAAATTCCAAGTTTTGTAGAGAAAAATAATCTTGTATTTTTCTTAAAATAAACTCTTTCCACCTACATATCCATGACTTATTGTGGAAAGGTCCGAACTCAATTATTTTATTTCTTGAAAAAACTTTATAAATAAAAATTGTATTTACACAAATTTACTCAAAGTTTTTCAGAATTAATTATTGTATGTTGCTTACTTCATGAAGTGAAATATATAGTTAGGGCCTTTCTATATAAAGCCATAGATATCTTTTTTATTAAATCATATTAAAAAAAAATATAAAATTGTAAAGGTAAAAATTCTATCAAAAAACTAAGACATCTAGTAAGTTTTACTTGAAGATTTAATTTAATTAAAAAGCACTTAATCTTAAACAAGTGTCAGCTACAAAATAAATTAGAAGTATAACAAAAAAAAAAAAAAAAACATAAGGATAGACAGATTTTAATACCAAAATAACTGACAATGACTATTGAATTTTAGTACATACTTTATATGGTGCCCGAATTTTACCCCAGCGACCTTATCCAAATATCCGAATTTATACATTCACCGAAATACTTTCGGTTTTAATCCCAGCAATGACCAAAACATAGACTTTATATTGTTTTTTATATAGAAAAACTTTAGTTAGCGAAGACGGAGTTGAGCATACCCCAGATGAAAAATATCCTTAGCTCGGCTTTTTATCAGAAAAGCTGGACATAGCCCTTGAGGAAAACTCCCCTAAGTCCGGCGGAAAACACTTGGGAAACTAGTCGGTGAATGTTTAAAAATATTATAGGGGCCTATGGCTCTAATTCTGGGCTTTAGGTTCGCTTTCTTTTGGGGATTACTTTTAGTTTGGGATTTATGTCCCAAACTCTTTCGGACATAATCCTAAAACTGGAAATCGGGATAATGTCCGTTGAAGTTATGTCATGTCACGACTGACGAAAATCTAACATACGCAAAAAAACACACTTTTACGAAATTGAATGGCAGCAATATATTGGGAAAATCAGTGCTAAACAAAAATCTCTGGCAGCGGCTTTGATGCAGTAAATATTGCAAAATATGCACTTAAAATAAAATATGCACTAAAAACCAATCCAAAAATATGCACTATAAATCCAAAAATATGTACTAAAAATTGAAAAATTTTTTAATTAGAATTTAGAGATTTTTATAACTTATATTTATTGCTCGAGAGCGTTTGCAGTTATATTTTTTTTAGAAAGTGAAATTAATGCTTCCTTTAGTTAATTAATTTTTAATTAAAACATAATTTAATTTAAAAAAAAATATGAAAATAAAATTCAAAATATGTATTAAAAATCATATATAATAAAAAATGCACTTAAGCCAAATATGAAAAAATATGCAATAATAAATCATTGCCAAATTGTTGCAAATGCTTTAATTCGTTAATATATTTGATTAAAATCGTTTTAGGCTATTGACTTTAAACATGCATTGCATTAAAATCGCTGCCCTGGTTATCACTAAATATATAAATTATTTCAACGGGAGTTCTCTCTAATCAAGATCGCTTATACTATGTCGAGAGAACTTTAAGCAGCATAATCTCTCTGCTCTTATCTTAGAACATATCTATATTTTGCTGTAACAGAGCTTACAAACGATAAATTCTGAATCAATTCGACTAAAAATTAATGCGTTTTATAAATCAGTGAATAATTTATAATCACTTCAAATTAATGATTTTTTTATTGAATAAAGTGAAATAATGATTAAGTTTAATTTTTATTGACCAAATTTTTATTTGAATAATTTGTTTTATAATTTAATGCGTATAATGATTTGTTAAAATAAAATCATTTGATTCTACATATTAAAAGAATCAATAAAAATCAAATTAATTTTGAGAATATGATATTCAATCTGTATAAAGAATTTTTCGAATCAGATGCTGTAACAAGCGAAAGATGTTGTGGTAAACAAATCTCAGTTGAACAATTTCTGAATATATAGTTTTTATTTGCATAAATCGAGGTTAACCTGTACTTGAAATATCTATTCACTTTAATATGTTAGACAAGTAAGTGTGTATACAAGATATATTTTTTTCTCAATAAAAGATTATTTAAAGAATCAGAAGGAGATTTATTTTTTTTTAATGCTACACAAAAAAAAAAAGAAAAAAAACAGAATAAAACTTTTCTTTAATTTTCACAAACACAAAAAGGATATGTTAAAAGTTTTTATCCTTTCTTTGTTAACAAAAACATTGTTAAAGCTGAACACAAAAAATAATAAAAACTTTCATTACTAAAGGAAAACAAGTTTATACTAGGCCCGATAACTCAAAGTCCCGTTAAAAGTTAACCAACAATTAAGTTCAAAATTTGTATGGTAAACAGCAACAGATGTGTCAGTTAAAGTTTTAGTTAGTAGCTAATTGAACATTGTGTTAATGTGTCTTAAAGGTATTAAATGCCAAAAACATAATCAACTTTGTATGCGTTGTGTATGTATGAAAATCATATATGGATGTTTGTTTAGATTTGTAAGTAGTTGCAGTACATACACACATGTATGTACAACACTAAATGTTTAAGGATTTAAAATGCATTTACAGTCCAACCATATATGATGGAAATCTTAATACATACATATGTATGTTATTAGGTGTATGTGTTAATATAAAAAAACATCAAGATCTTGAAAATGTACTGCTGCAGGTTTGTACATAATAAATATTTGTGAATATAAAGTATTATTGAGAAGTATTTATAACTGTTTAAAAATAATCAGATCTGACCAGATGTCAATAGATCTAATAGTGTATAACCTATTTATATTTTAAATTTTGTGAACAAATTTTAATTCTAATATGATTTGATTATATAACTATCAGTGCCTGAATGACCAGATCTGTTAATATATGGCCACAAAAGTCACAAATTTTTCCAGATTTCTTTAGATATGATACTAAATAAGATCAGACCTGTCCATAAGGTGGATCACATATGCCATATATTATCTGGTACCAGATCTAATTAGATTCAATCATATCTGAATAGATCCAAACAGAACTGATTTTTTGACGTTTGACCGATTACATGGTTTTGGCTTTAATATAATATATTAACTTCAGCTCAGAAATTGGTTATTATAAGAATCGAAAATCAATGTCCATACCTGATTAATACAGATCATTCCGTCTGTACTTGTAACATGTAGAAAATATAGGGCTAAGACCCCATAGAGTACATACAAGGGTATTCGTGATCCTTATGCATTTTCAAGTCGGTTTAGCGATGTCTGTCTGTCGGTGTGTCTGTCTGTCCGTCTTTCTGTTGAAAGGGCGACCACGACACAAAGATTAATAGACATCCTCCCGAGAAGTTTGGTATTGAAAATGAGCATAATCGGTCCAGTGGTTAAAAAGTTATGAGTGAAAATGTAAAGGTACATCTAAATTTTCCATACAAATTGGTGTATTTCATTAGTACAATTTCATAGCGACTGCCCATGTAAAAATCGAAATATATATGAACATACACGATCATACATGGACTTGTATATGATCATACATGGGCATACATGGTCATATACGTCCATACATGATCTCATATATGATCATATATCTTCGGATCCGAAATTTGAGGGTATATGGTGATATATGTGCATATATTATCATACATGCTCATATATTATTCATGTATGCTCGTATATGATCATATACGTCCATATACCCTCAAATTTCAGATCCGAAGATATATGATCATATATGAGATCATGTATGGTCATATATTGAACGATGTATGGACGTATATGACCATGTATGCCCATGTATGATCATATACAAGCCCATGTATCGTGTATGTTCATATATATTTCGATTTTTACATGGGCAGTCGCTATTATGAAGTTGTATACAGGCCCATGTATGATCATGTATGCCCATATATATTTCGATTTTTACATGGGTGGCAAGTAAAATATTTGCACATGTTCTTTCACCAGTCGCTTAGAATTAAATAATATTTTATTTTCACCTAAAATATTTTTAACTTAAACAAATTTTATTCACCTACAAAATTTGTTTTCACATTCAAAAAAGTTTTTCACTTTCATAATTTAATTATTTGTATCAAAAACCGTAACAACATTTGTTTTAGGACATTGTAGGGCATCTTTCGTAAAAAATGGGCCACCCTGTGGCTGTTTTATAAAAATGTATCACTCCGGAGTGGCTATTTGAAAAAATTACTATTTTACAAAACGTCCAGCTTCTAAAAAACTAAGCGAGATAATGCTTAACGGGAAAAATTCTTGCAAAGCTCGGAAAATAATATAATACGACCACAAAAATAAGGTAGGTCCGGAAGGTTACCCGGAGGATGAATTTTTATAAAACATATACAGGGAGACTCATTTATTGTTTGAGCAATTTATGTGACAACAAATAAACTCACTACGACAATGCAAATTTGGTTCCATTTTGTTTGGCTAAACCTGGTTATGAACCAGAACAGAATGTAAATCAATTAATTTCTATATATGTATGTGATCTTCTCCGAGAAAAGGGACCTAGTGTGTGAAAATGAAGTTTTGAGAAAAACGCATTTAAAGTTTCAGAACGCATTATCACTGTGAACACACCTTCAGTTGGGAGTTGTGATTTGGTATGGTTAGTTATGATTAGGTGCCCACTTTGGTGACGTCATGCCTATGTGGTGACGTATTTTTTCGCTTTTAGTGTGACAATACCGTTGGTATTGTTGCTGCTCTGTTCGTTCTCAGCTATCTGTTCCCAAATGGTATTTGTATGAGAATGTCAGGGTCTTATATACAGATTCACAGAAATGGAATTTTGTAGCTCCTAAACCGAGTGAACCCAAAGCGAAAAAAAATCGAAAAATAAATCTGAACCTACCAGCAAGAAAAAAAAAAAATAGGTGCACCGGTTCACGAGAAAAAGAAATCTGAAGTCAAAGCACCGAAAAAAGAAAAAACTGAAATTGTCAAACGGAAGAAAATCGAAGTACCAGATCACGAAACACCGAAAAAAGTTCAAACTCCAAAAAAATTCGAAAACTGACGAAAAAAAACAATTTAAAACCAAAAAAAGTTAAATTTAAATGTTTTGCTCATTTTTATCGATTTTCCCAAGTTCGTTTTGTACGTTTTTATGGGGTAAATAAATTTTTATCAGAAATCTAACTCATTTCAGGTACTAGAATCCACTCTTAAGTCCAAACCCGTTTTTTGACACACTAGGTCCCTTTTCTCTGGGAAGGTCATATAGTGTTATTGGTACATTTTTCTTAAAATCTATATAATAATTTATTTTCCACCATCGGTAGTGGTAAGTGTTGTGAACAAAACTATAAATTTTCATTTATTTATGTAGAAAAATTCATAATTTATTAAGCTTTTACAAAAAAAAATTCTTGTTTTGTACTGCATATTTTTGTTTGTTTTTGGTTTGACTAGCTGTGCTGTGATTTACATTGGTTGTTATGGTAATGCAACATAACAATTATAAAATATATACAAATTTAATGCATATGCCACAAATGCAGCAAAACAGTAATACCTTTTTTTTTATTTATTTTTGTATGCAAAATTTGATGTACATATACGCCAAACAGTGGTGTAAATAGCAAATTAAATGTTAAAATTACGTATGTAGAGCTGGATAGCTTAGATATTGTTACACGAAATTTCCACAACTAGAAATTTCTTCACACAAATTTTGACAGCTGGAAAAATCTAGTGTCGTAATCAGGGATGGAAAACATGGTACAATTGTACTTTTTTTGGTACATTTTTACCTTGGTTGGTACCGTGGTACTACCGCGGCTCATTTAGTACAATTTGAAATTTTTTCAAATTTTCAATTTATAACTTGATAAAACAACATAACATAAAGTCGACTTTTTTTTAAAGCAACTTTATACTAAGAACCAGTTTTTATTTATTCACCGACTATAGTAAAAAATAAATTCAGTTTTAAGTTGAACCGGCTCCAAATTGGTGCCACATCAAATGTACCAAATGTTTGCATACACATTGTAGTAAAATATTCGGAAGTGGCAACATTGAGCAGCTGATTTTAAATTACCTCTCAAAACAAAAAAAAAAAATAAGAAAAAAGTTTATTGTTGTTAAAAAGCTATTAAATGCCTTTAAATTTTTTAACAGCAAATCCTGAAAAGGTTAAATTGCCCTCCAATGGAGGCGGACACACAGAAAAAAATGGTGTGATATTTATAAAAATTAGAGTAAAATTTTACAAAGTTTTGTGGTTAACGATAAATTTAAATTTGTTTAAGTCTTTTTAGTGTCTAAGCAAATCTGACTCAATACGATAAAATTGTTAAAAAAAGCGGAACAAATTTTGGTACCGTAAGGATCGAAAAAGTACAATTTGTTTGTCTGGTTGGTACAATAACTGAAAACATATTTTCCATCCCTGGTCGTAATAACCTGGAAATAACTAGAATACCTGACTACTCATATAAATACTGGTACTCGGTGACACAGTAGTTCAGTTCATAAGTAAAACGCAGAGTGTGAAGAACTAAAGTGTGGCTAACGTTTAGTCTATCTACGCCGTGTAAATAAAGTGTGCTATTAAAGTGTTTTTCTGTAATTTTTAGTGACTGTTATAAATAAGTAGATCTATAAATATTTTCAAACAGTGTTTATTATTTGTAATATAGAAAGAACTCGATTTATTTAAAAGGTAAATAAATCAACGATTTTATAAGGGGTAAAATCGTAACAATATGATACAAAATATGGGAAAATGGGTTTTGGAATGAGAAAGATAATTTAACAATTTATATAATTCATTCCTAACTAATTTTTTAAAAAATGATCAGTGGGTTCTTTCATTTCTTAAAGTGATCGCGAGCACGAGCGAGAATTTTTCATCCCTGATTTCAGAAATTTATCTGCTTTTGAACGATTTTTAAAAAGCTTATTTGTCAATTGCATTTATTTGTTTTTTAATTGAATAATTATCAATTGGAATGGAGTTTAAGAACATTACCATTAATCAATGAAATCATACAATTAAAATCATTATCATTCTTAAAACAAATGGTAATGAAAATAATTTTATTACAGTTAATATTAATGCAATGCTAATGAAATTATGATTTATTAGACCTCTTAATTAGTCCTATGTATGTATTAAGTATATATTTAATTTATTTTTAAACTAAATAAAAGAGTTGCCAACGATAATATTTTTGCTAAAAATTTGATAGAGCTGTTAGACTTTAAATTCTCGTGTCGAGTATTTTTAGTTTGTCTGGGTTGAATGGAACAATTTTTTTTTTGGATCCTGCAATACTCTCATTAGATATAATAGTAAAAGTGTTCCTTGCGATAATTTGGTTTCTTAAAGACTTTCACGTTTTTTTTTAGCATTCTCCATACTTTGACTATAGAAAGCTATTAATGATAGCTTGTGTCATTCCCATACAAGCCATCTTTGACTGCTTGCCGCATAAACACAGCTAATGTCCACCTTTCGGGAACATTATCGTGATATACCTCGATGCGTAAATTCAATAAGTATCAAAATGTATGTTTAATTTTTTAATATACCAAAAGTCCTAAATTTCCTGGTCAACTTGAAAAAAGTGATAACAGGATTTTCAAATAGGTAATAAATAGTGCATCAATTACAATTAAAAAATTTATTTTCTACATGTTATCAACGATCTTAAAAATTTTTAGGAATTGCTTATATAATACTTTTTATACTTAATATATTTAAATTAGGTATTCTCTATTAAGGAGTAAAAAGCTTATTATATAAGGATTTTGTTATCCTGCTTTTGTAATACTTCTACTACTACTACTGCTAGATAATAATTGCTTCATTTTCCATTTTAATAAACAAAGAAATATATTCTTCTTCTACTTCGTCAAGAATTTATAAGGTACAAGAATTTAATACAAATACAGAAAATTTTACACATACACAAAAACATGTATTTAAAACACAAAAAGCACTTGTATGCGTAAATGTACATGTGTATTTAACGAGTTGCTTTAATAAAGACATTTGTATAAGATGAATAAAAGCATCTTATATTTTGAGGTAAAATAATAATATTATATTCAGATTTATGTATGTATTTGTATATGTATATGTTTGTATATCTGGATGTGAAATCTTTGCATAAAATACAATTGAGTTTTTAAGCTTAAAAATATGAAATAATAATTCCAAAAGCTTGTCAAGTATATTAAGTGAATACAAGGATTTATTATTTATTTTCTTTTTTTTTTCTTCAAGGATTTCTACTCAAAAATCAAAGTTGAAATATTTAATTAACAAAAAAAATCATAAATACCATATTCTGTAATAGATCATTAAAAAAACATTATATACAAAATTTTCCACTTTTGCCCGGGCATAGGAAAACGTAATAATTTTTCTAAACATTTTATTGCAATTGTTATAATTGAATGCTTTTGTGAATACAAATATAAATTAATGCACATTCAAAAAAATTTTAAATGAACAAAAATGAAAAAGAACACAATATTATAATGCAAGATTATTAATTAATTATGCATTCAATTGTAACGAACAATTTACAAACAAATCAATTACAACAAAAATTACTTTTTACTTAACTAAAGTAAACATCAATAACCTTTAGAAAAATTAAATGTTGACACTAAAAATATATTAATGCTTCATAAAATTTGTAAAGTTTTATTGGAAATTATTCATTAAACCATTTCATAAAATTAATGAAAAATTTCCAATATTTATTGAAAAATTTTAATAAAAAATGTAAGTTTTTTTTTCATAAATCTATGAAAAAAATGTTAATGAAAAATAAACTGGTATATAAAAAAATTCTTTCAGTGTATGTAAGAATTGACACGATATTCATATATTGTAAATTTGAAATACCACAAAATAACGATAATTAGCATGAAATAAATGTACCTATCAATAAAATTGAATTGGTAATGATGAATTATTACATACAATCAATACTATTATTTTCCTCTCTCCCATTCTAACCGTTTACATCTCATCATACTATTTTTATTATTTGGCCCAAATTTTTTGAACAATAATATTATACTTCTCTTATTATTTATGTATACAGGCTCAAATTGTTCTTTTATTAAAAATATACATTAATAAAATTTAAAATATATAAAAATTAAAAAAAAAAATTGGCAAATTTTTACAAAATATTTTAATGATGCTTTCAATTTTTTGTTTAAGACAAGAAAACCTTGTGACATGTTTCTTGTTGGTTTTGCGTAAGAAAAAATTTTCTTTAATGTTTTTCAGGTGTTAAAAATTTTGCATTATGTACATATTTGATTGGTGGATCATATTAAAAGTTTTAAAATAATAATAAAATTTATTTAAATTATTATTAAGAGCACTGACGTAAACTAAACATATTTAATAATATCTACTATCCTCTAATGTCGAAAGCCTTCAAAAAGTGTTATTTAGATCATGGTTTTCATACCTATATATAAATATATAAGTTTGTCATTCTGGCTGTAAAATATACAAATAAAGGTCTAAGATCCTATAAAGCATATAGAAAGTGTGGCAATAAGTCCCAAGAAACATTTTACGGACTTCGATACGTACGGATTCATGAATCCGGCTTTACGGTCAGAAAATACGTATCTGTCAAAGCTTGTACATAAACGGAACATTAACGGACCGTATAATTGAATTTTCGAAAACAATACGTTTTGACTCCGTTTTGTTGAATCCGTTTCTGTACCGTCAAATACGGACCACTGTTTTTTTTTATCAGTTTTTCTTCCGTTGCTTTTGGATTTGTTTAGTTTAAAAAAACGAATACTTAAATATCCTTCAGGTAAATATTTATGAAATTGAAAACAAGTTTTACGATGATGTGTGCAAAATTATGTAGATTTGCAAATGAAAATATTGCCCGGCAGCTTAAAATAGATTTTGTGAAAAAATTTGAAAATTTGCATTGTCTGGTTCATCATATCGTAAGTACTACTATTTGAACCGAAATTAAATTTTTCTTTTATAATTATTTTAGTTTTCTTCGATCTTCTCTATTCATGTATTATTCCTTATCGAGCTAAAGATCCTATATTTATAAAAAATTTAATTATAAATATTTATTTATCCCTAAATAAATATATAAATAAATATTTATAATTAAATTTTTTATAAAAAAAGGATCTTTAGCTCGATAAGGAATAATACATTTTTCTTTTATTTTTTCATGATTTTTAATAGGCTACAATCGCAGTGATTGATGGTTGCTAATTTTGCTGGAGAAACATATGGTATTTTATTTGGTATTTGTTGTATATAGTTTTTTAAGTTTTGTTATTTTAATTTAAATATGTTTGTGAATAAATTTAAAGAAAAAAAAAATAAAAATTTGTTATTAAAAATTTAAATAATATGCCTTTACACAAATCCGTTTTTGTTGAAAAAACGGCACGAATGCGGAGCGAATACGGATCCGCAAACGGTCCGTAACTGACGGACTTTTGACGGACAACTCCGTTCTTCAACCGACATATCGGTCCGTAAACGGTCCGTCATTGACGGACTTTTAATGGACAACTCCATTTTTCATCCGATATATCGGTCCGTAAACGGTCCGTCATTGACGGACTTTTAACGGATTCGAATCAGTTTCGATGTTCCTTAAAATCCGTCTTCTGGTCCGTTTACGGATAAAGAAAACGGTACGTAAACGCAGTTCGATTCCGTTTATGACAGACCGCTACCGGTACGTAAACTGTACGTACTGTTTGTTGGGGTATCACTCTATTAAAAAGTGCTGCAATTTTTGTAAATGACATCATATGTCAGTTCGGTTTTGATAATCGTGAAGAAGATACGTGCAAAGTTTATAGTTTATACCGATGAATTGCTACACCCAAGCCGTAGATTTTGAAACTCAACGACCAAGTTGATGATTTTTCATCAAAATTAATCACGTCCATCAAAATTGACAGATAATCACCGAGTGGTGTGCAGGTACGTCGAAAAAGGCGATTGGAACTTATTTTTTTGAAGATGCCGACTGTAACGCTTTTACGGTGAACGGCGAGAACTAAAGAGCAATGCTGAATGAATTTTTCTTACCGGAAGTTGTCGATCAGGATTAAGAGGGCTACAATACGTATTAGGAAGGATGCTTGTAAACGTTTCGGATGTCTTGTCCCGATATGACTGTAGCAGTCTTCCTCTTCTGGGGATATTAAAAGTTGTTGGTGTAAGAGAAAAAAAGCCCTGCAACTTGGTGAAATTAAAGAACAACATTAGAGCCGAAATTTACAACGTGACACCACAAATCCTAGGCACAGTTATGAAAAATCTATTTAAAAGAGCTCAAATTTGCATCAACACCTAGGGTGCCAATAATTTTCAACAATTCACTCAAACAAAATTTATAATGCGTTTAAACATAATTAGTAAAAAACCAAAAGAATTTTCCCTTTAAAGAAAAGTTATAGCGAAAGAAAACCAGATGATAGTTTTTGCCCAACCCTGTATATTTATGATCCTTAGTCGAACTAACCATGACCGTCTGTCCGTTGAAATGGCGATCACTACGCTAAGATCAAAGCGGAATGTGTTTGTTATTATCCCGAGCAGTTTGGTATGAGCAAAATTGTTTCAACGGTAAAATAGTTATGAATGAAAATGTTAAGGTACCTCTAAATTTTCTCTACAGTTTGTGTGTTTTCAAATTGATATAAGAGTCTGGTGAATAATATTTTATATTCACCTCTAAAATTTTTCATCTCAAAAATTTTTTTCACCTAAACTTTTTTTGCACTACCAAATTTGCTTTTTAGCACAAAATGCAAAACCGTTTTTTTACCACAAAAATTTTGTTTGTTTTCTTGATTTAAATTCTTTATTTTCTGAAACGAAAATATTGTGGAGGATATAAAAAATCAGTAAAGCCGAATTTAATGCTATTACTTGTTTTTTGTTTGTAAATTTAAAGTTATTTTCATAGAAATATTGCTATTACAAATAATACTTTTTACATTTGAGCATAGTACGATGGATTAAGAGAATATGTTCAATAAAACTGGTGTTAGTTAAAGGTTTTAGTTTTACCAGATTTTATTTATTGACCTTTTGAGTGTATCCTCCACTTTAGTATAAAGGTCTGTAAAATGCAATAAAAATATCTACAATAAAAATTTTTATTTAAATTTTTTAAATTAAACATTTGGAATATTTTTTTTTTTTGTTTTGCAATTTTATTCTTTATCATCTTCACATTCTGTCTTTAATATCTTTATGAACCAAATTCATTTTGCCATTTTAAATGTTTATCCATTAAAATCAAACTTAATGGTCTTATTTGTTTAAAAGCATTTTCCACAGGAATTTCATCTACTGGCACATCTCCTTTCAAGGTTATCTTAGTCATTTTTCGTATAGATTGCATAGCAATTTCCTTGCATGCCAAACGTATTTCATCACCAGTAAAGTTGGCTGATAATTTCACTAAATTAGACATTTGTTTTTCAGATAACTTTACATTGACGGGTAATAGTTTACCAATCAATATGGCACGTTCTACATCATTTGGCAATTGCACTAATAATTTCTTTTCAAATCTTCTGAGGAAAGCATCATCAATTTCCCAGGGTAAATTGGTGCTGGCTAATATAAATAGATCCTTTGTGGTTTGTTCCATACCATCCATGAGTTGTAGCAGTTCATTTTTAAATCTTTTAGAAGATTCATGATCTGTTAAACGATCACGTTTTGAAGTTAATCCCTCAATTTCATCGAGAAATATTATGGATGGTGCATGTTTTTGAGCCAAGTAAAATAGAACTTTTAAAAGTTTTTCCGATTCTCCTCGCCACTTGGAGACTATAATGCTGGAGGTTATATGGAAAAATGTGACAGTATTTTTGGTTTCTGCATATAAAACTTTAGCCAATAAAGTTTTACCACTGCCAGGTGGGCCATGTATCAGTAGGGAGCGCCAGGGTTTTAAACCATTTGTAAATAGTTGTGGATATTTGAGGGGAGTCAATACGGCTTCTTTTATTATTTCTATAGCTTTGGTGTTGCCACTTATATCTGACCATTTGAATTTTAAATCATCATTTAATATGCAAGATTTAACCAACTCTGCTAAATTTTGCCATTCTTGGCAACTTAACAATAAATCACCGCCTGCTGTATAACTGCCATGCTGTATTTCCTGTAAGCGAGCCAAAGTTTCGGATGATCTCTTCTTTTCCAATGTATCTGCTGTTTGGTCATGTTTTTCTGTTACTGTTTGTTGTTGTGCCTTTTCTATGTTTAACGGTTTCAATTGTGTTTCCATTTTTTTAACAGTTACTTGCAGGTCATTAACATCTAGTGTGGCTGTTTTACCCGTTTGTTGCTGCTGTTGTTGACTTTGTTCTGCTGTTGCAACATCCGTTGTTGTCTGCATTTTAGACTTTTTCCTTTTGGCCATCATCTCTAGTTTTATTGGTTGTTTTAGTTTTTTCAATATTCTTGGATATTTGCCAAATTTCAATTGATAATAGCTGGCATATTCCAAATATATGGCATCCAAGTCTATATTGTCGCACAATTCAAATTCATCGTTTAATCTGGCCTCGTTTGTTAAGGCAGCCGCTGTGGCATATAAACCATTATCATTTAAATAGCGTTGCATAAGATATAAAATATTTTTACGTCTTATTTGTACATTGCGTATTTCTTCATCTTTAGACATATTCCTCGAGTTTGGTATTTGCTTAAAGAATTTTTGTCTCCAAAATATATAATTTAAAATTTTCTATTATTATTTTTTTAACAACACAACAATTAAAACTTTTTCCTTTAGTACATTTTTCAGTGAGCACTGTATTTCCAACTGACAATAAAATATGTATTTCATTTTACTTTCGTTGTTAGGTTTGTTTCTTTGGCAACATCCTTTATTTGCAAGCACCTATACTATGTTAACGGCTTAATTTACTATCAGATCTATAGAGTTATGTATTTTGAGTTACTTTTCTAGCCAGGAGGTATTGAAACTAAACCCTATGTCTGGCAGCTTATAACGCCTGAGTTTTATTTCTCAGGTTGTTCGAAAAAATTGTTCAAAGTTGCTTTTGAAAATGAACTTTTTTATGAAAATTAACTTTTTAAACAAAAAGTACGTCTTAAAAGATGCATTTTAAACAAAAGGTACCTTTTAAACAAAAGTTACTTTTTGAACAAAAGATACATTTTAAACAAAAGGTACCTTTTAAACAAAAGTTACTTTTTGAACAAAAGGTACATTTTAAACAAAAGGTACCTTTTAAACAAAAGGTACCTTTTAAACAAAAGTTACTTTTTAAACAAAAGGTACCTTTTAAAAAATAGATTCTTTTTAAACAAAAGGTACTTTGTAAACAAACCTTTTGTTTACAAAGTTTGTTTGTGTTTTAAGCAAAAGGTACTTTTTAAACAAAATATACTTTTTAAACAAGGTACTTCTTAAACAAAAGGTATTTTTTGAACAAAAGGTCCTTTTTTAAACAAAATGTTCTTTTTAAACAAAAGGTACTTTTTAAACACAAGGTGCTTTTTAAACAAAAGGAACTTTTTAAACAAAAGGTACTTTTTAAACAAAAGGTACTTTTTAAACAAAAGGTACTTTTTAAACCAAAGGTATTTTTGAAACAAAAGGTACTTTTTTAAACAAAAGGTACTTTTTAAACAAAACGAACTTTTTAAACAAAACGTACTTTTTAAACAAAAGGTACTTTTTATACAAAAGGTTCTTTTTAAACAAAAGGTACTTTTTAAACAAAAGGTACTTTTTAAAAAAAGGTACTTTTTAAACAAAAGGTACTTTTTAAACAAAAGGTACTTTTTAAACAAAAGGTACTTTTTAAACAAAAGGTACT
Source organism: Eustalomyia histrio (assembly GCA_949748255.1). Lineage (NCBI taxonomy): Eukaryota > Metazoa > Arthropoda > Insecta > Diptera > Anthomyiidae > Eustalomyia > Eustalomyia histrio. Next base: position 14,808,022 of record OX456525.1, on the reverse strand, counting down.
TTTTAAACAAAAGGTACTTTTTAAACAAAAGGTACTTTTTAAACAAAAGGTACTTTTTAAACAAAAGGTACTTTTTAAATAAAAGGTACTTTTTAAACAAAAGGTACTTTTTAAACAAAAGGTAATTTTTAACCAAAAGGTACTTTTTAAACAAAAGGTACCTTTTAAACAAAAGGTACTTTTTAAACAAAAGGTACTTTTTAAATAAAAGGTACTTTTTAAACAAAAGGTACTTTTTAAACAAAAGGTACTTTTTAACCAAAAGGTACTTTTTAAACAAAAGGTACTTTTTAAAAGGTATTTAGAGTAAAAATTTTATATTTTAGCAAAGCACTAAAAGTGTTCGAAAGGTGTCCTCATATTTTTACTTGCAACTTTCGAACAGCTGGAACAATTTTAATAATTATAATAATTATATTTTCACCAAACTGCTCAGGAGAATAACATACAATGGATGTTAATGGAAAAAGTCCGATATTTTTAGAGGTTATAAAATTAAATCGAGTTTGCTTTGCAAATAGCTTTTATGGTTTATTTTAGCAATTAGTGATTCGAATAATCAAACCTTTCTCAATTTTTATTTTCAAAATTACATTTCATATCCCCCATATTAGGAAATAGTTTATACAGACTGTCAGAAATGGTAATTGTGTTTACAAATTATTCTTGCCTGTGATTACAATTTGAATATGCAATTTACATGCTTGCAAATACAGTTAAATTTGAAAGAATGACTACAGTGACAATGTTGGTCTGTGTAAATTTATTTTTCTACAAAGGATTTAAAAAAAAAATATAGTTTATTTCTTCATTATTAAAAAAATCTTTAATTGTGATAATTTGAATCGTGCTTAAAAAATAATTTGTCGAAAAATTAGCATTTCAAAATTATAATATTTTATTGTACAAAACAAATATAATACAAATATTCATTACTGCCGTTTAACAAGGAATTGGTGTATTGTTATAATAAATGATATGTGGTTAAGGGATGTGTTGTTATAGTTACTTGAAATTTATTACTTATATTTTATTGTACATCTTGAACTTTTCCCCTTTTTTCTATTTTATTATTATTTCTATTATATGAGTAAATAAAAAATGTTTAAGTGTAGGCAGTTCCTTTTATTATTTCTCAAAAGGATATAGGATGACAAGGATTTGTTTTTTTATATATATATTTTATGAAAGTGCAGTACTAGATTGCTAAATCTTTAAAAACATTATATTTTTAAAATGAATTTGAAAAGATTTAATAGTCTATTTATTTTATGAGTTGTTGAATAATATAAATTCAAGTTTAGGGTAATGTGTTGTACCTTCAAACGTTTCAAGTAAACAAGTCTCTATCTCGGATTTTTTATTGAAATCTTCTTATGTCTTGCATTAAAAAAATATTTATTCTTTTATTAGCTGAGTAATCGCTAAATATGTAAAATCTTTTCAAGACACAACTTTGCTTGTACCTTGAAATTAAATGAGATAAATGAGAATAGGCAACGGCTTTGGCACAAGAAAATCATTGAAAGCCATCTGTGAAAAATAAAAATACAAAAATCATCCATAACACAATAACTAAAAGAGCTGAAGAAAACTAAGCATTGCAGAGATAAAATGTCATTTTATTTGGAATAACGTCCATATGTTGAAAACTAAATCAGATAAATGAAAACGGGCAGCGGTTTGGTCAAAGGAGATCACAATAACCCATCGTTTACTTAAAATTAATTTTAGCGATTTTTTTAATTACTAGCTTAGAGTTGTCGCTTAAGAAAGAAAACTGTTACGATAAGCAAATATTTTACAAATAATATTTTTGTTTTTTTTTTTGGTGCAGAGTGACATTTTGGGTTCATTGTGATGCGTCTCTCTTATAAAGTACAAAAAATTGTTCACTTTCACAATTTTACTGTTTTAGGCCTTCAAAGTACGAAAGAAATGTAACACTTAAGTGAAATTTTTCAAGGTCTCCTAAGACCATCTAGTCTATAAAGTTTACTTAAGTGATGTAAATAAAACACTTTCAAACCCTTAAGTGTCTACAATAAAACTGGCCGCTAATATTTTTTTTGTTAAATAAAATAATAAATAACTTTGTATACCTGCCCGTTGTGCGTCTTCTTGATCCAATTGTCATACGTGATATATGACGCGTACGTATACGGCCACTCGATCTACGCTGTTGATTTGGAGCGGAACGAACACTATAATCAGTAGCTGTTGAACTACGTCTACGATCATAAGGTAAAATATCTGAACACATAGATGTAGAAATTGAAGTGGCAGAACGTCGCTTTGCACCGGTAAACGTATTACCACTCGATGATGTCGCTGTAGCCGAAGAATCCGAACGCGATATTAGTGAAGCACGTTTACTGCGGCTACTGGATGTACCAGAGGCTTCTTGTATATTACTATAGAATTCTTCAGTATCATGATCAGACAATTCGTTAGCTTCATTTTCATTATCAGCCTCCAACTGAGGGTCATCTGGATTATTAGAAATTATAATTACATCATTATCATCATCTTCATCCGAGTTAACTAAAGTATCTTCATGTTTTAGATGACCATTTGAAGAACTACGATGTAAATCCTTTAAGTCATCCATTTCAAGCTCAATGGAAGATTTTGATCGTATACCACCTGTTACAGCAGAAGTGCCATAATATTCACTAGGTGCCGTTTCGTAATCTGAGGATCCTCGCGTAGGATATCTTCTTGCACGATAATCTATTGAAGAACTATTGCTGTCTGATGAGATGGCTCTGGACGGATTGATAACTGTACCAGTAAATGATATTGGTTGTCTAACTAATGGCCTATTTCTGGATGTACTGGGTGTGGGTTCTGCATCACTATCACCACTTCCACCACAACCACCACCAGCTACACTACGACTAAATTTAACTTCATGATGTTTTATGGTTTTCGATGGTTTTTTACGCGGTGATGATGGATGAGATTGTGGTTGATCGCTGGGGGTTGAAGAGGAATTGCTTAAATTTAATTGAGATGAACCAGCTGCTTCCATTGTTGCTTTGGGTGATAATGATTGTGATGATGACGATCTTTCATGTCCTTCTTGTTGTGGCACTTGTAAAACCTGTAAATCTTGTGGCGGTGCTGTGTTGACTGTGGGAGACGGTGGGCTGGATGTTTCGGCAACCGGCTGATATTGCTCCTCTGGTTGATACTGATGCCGTCTACTCCAGGGAAACGCACGAATAAATGCAAATATTATAAATAATGTTACAATCATAGCCGTTATAACATTTTCCGTAGTTTTAATTAACTTGAATTTTATTTTTTGGATTTGTGTTTTCGTAAAATTATATTTTAAGGTTTCGAATTTGGTTTTTCATTTGCTTTTATTTTTTAGATTGACTTAGTAAAATTCTGTAAAGAAAATTGATGGTTTGTTATAGAAACATATTTCGAACAATTGTTGAATGTTTCTGAAATTTTAACAAGCAGTTTTGTAAGCTGATTTTACTCACTTTTTAATAGAAATATTACAAGGCATAAGATAAATAGAGAAGACAAATTTTATTGCCGTACTCATGACGGTAATTTTAAGTAATAGATATCTACTGGTTTTTGTACGTCTTCGCTGATATGCATCTACTGATTAAAATTATGGGCATTATCCATTCTTGGCTACAGAGTTGATTCAAGGCAAATTGTATTTTAATCAAATAAACTGGTTGCTAAATCTGTTTTGTACTTTGAACATCACTACTAGTATTTTTAAATAGTCACAGCAAATATTTTGTGATTAGAGTTCTAATTTATCTATTTAATAGTTTTTTCTGTTAAATTATTTTTCATTTGATGAAATTTGCACTTTTGATAACATAATTTTTTTTATTTCACTTGAAAAGAAATAAATTTTGGCAGGTAAAATCATTCAAAAATAAAAATGAAATAACGCCCAAAATTTCTACCCGATTCTTTAGGCGGTAATATGCAATTTTTGGGTTTAATTGCATAAATATGCTCTGAGAAATTGAATGAAAATATTATATGCAGATTAAAAAAATTATTTTTAAACCGTGCGCGATCAACTTCACAAAGAAATTTTAAAGTTAAAATTTTATCTTTTCACTATATCCTATGATCATTAAATGTCATAACAAATCTCTCAATATCATGCACTCGCAGAGGAAAAATATAGTTTAAGAGCCTCATGTGTGATTGTGAATACGAAATGATCATGTAAGATCGTAATAAGATCAATGCTCATTATATAATCACTTTGAATCATGTTTGGATAATAAGCATAATACTAACAATTATTTTGTATTTTCAATAACAACATGATGCTTATAAAACATATATTTTCTCTGCGAGTAGATATTAAATATATTGCATTAAGCCTTTTTAATTTTGTTTGACGTAAAAATATGAGCTTTATGCACATTTATTATTTTTTTTGCCGGTAAAACCTCTTTTTTGGATTATTTGTCGTGTTTTTTGGGTGAATTTTCATATTTTGCTTGTTTTTAGAATTTTTCATTTGGGCGATTTTTTATTTCTATTTTTGGGCCTTTTGCCTACAGCCATAAGTATTCAACGTTGACGGGTAAAAAATTCTATTAAATAGAGATAACAGAAATGTAAACTGTATATCGCATTTTAACAAAAAACCTCTTTTTTAATGTGTTAAATTTACTTAACGGCTGTTTTTGTATTACTGAATGTATCATTAAAATTTAACTCCCAGTTAAATTAAAATTTTATATGGGATACAAACAAAAAATGTGTCCGTTAAATCAAAAGCCAACGATAAGATTATAGGAACTTGGCTCAGTGGCTTTTTGGCTTTTTTTAACTCTTTTGATTTTTCATTCGGTTCATCCTATTGTTACATATCTTGCGGGGAAAGGAGCTATCCTAGGACATATCACGTGACCGGTTCATTGTGACCAGTAGTTTTAACATGGGCTTGTCCTGTGACCCCACACAAGACTGATTTAAAAGAACATATCACACAACTAACCCCAAAGAACATATAACAGAACCAAAGCAAAAGGACATGTCATGACTTCTAAACCGGTCACTTGGTAGATACTTTAGGAACCGGTATTTTTTTCACCTAGCCAGTGATATGTATTTTCGGTACCGGTTCAGTTTTCACCTATCACGGAACAGGTCCCAATTCCCAACTGACCCCTTTTTTCCCGCTGTATAGGCCTTGGTTAAAGTACCAGTTAGTAGCTAACAGGACATTAATCTGTTGAGGCTTAAAGCTTCATTCACAATGCTAGAGTAATACATGCTGAATGGTGGAGTGTACTAAAATCCACTATGCAGAGTGAAGTATTAAAGCCCACAAATCTTCGGCCATTCCCGGCCAGTGATGCCAAATTTTTAGTTTGGCTGCGTGATATGAACACACACTCAAACTTGTTTAAGGGAGACCGCCTTTAGTCGCTGCCGTATGGCAACAATGACCGTCCTCCCCAAAAAATACAAAAAAATATTTTTTTAATATTTTAGGTTAACAAATTATTTTATAGCAATTCATATTTTAATTATTATTTTATAACAATTAATATTTCAGTTGAATAAACAACAATTTTATTTGTAAAACTTTCAGACTATTTTAATATGTCCAGTTAAATTTAAAGCCAAAATAAACATGAACATTAAATTCTTTCACTAAGACCATAAGCAAATTCTTTTAAATTGGCACAGTCATTTCCAAGGACATAAAATCAGTTTATAGCACATTTTTTATTACAAATATTTTTTTCATATAAAACACTTCACACTTTCGCTCGTTGTATTTTATTATTAAAATTAAATATAATTTCAATGCAAAGTTTATAGTAAAAGTTCAATAAACTATTTCTTCCCACATTTAATGCAAATTTTTCAAATATTTTTCTTTAAACAACCTTGTGTTTGGTGTTGTTTTTTCTTATTTTTTATTAAAAAAATAGAACATAAATAAGTACTTTCTAAATTATCATGTTAATCATCAGATAGCACTATTAAAATAACATCGTTTTCATTTTCACACTATTCTACTATGTAGTATAGTAAATTCAAATATATTGTTTTGTATTTTTTTTTTTTTTAATTTTTTTTGTTGCAATTTTACTATAAAATATTCACACGATTTTAGCATCAAAGTAGATACTGCTATGGAGTAATAGAAGAACACTAACAGCACCAATAAAAAAAAATAAACATTTCAATTAAACGTTGTACTCGAGCATGTTATTGTCTATGTAAACACCAACAACTAATCACTTGTTTGAAAAAACAACTAAATTTTGATGAAAAAAAACTTTAAATTTTTAAATAAAAACAATACTAGAAAGGAACATACAACATTCTTTTTTTTTACTATTACTACTCTGATAAAAATTTCTCTAGATACTAGAAAATAATTTTCTCATTAAACATTATTATAATAATATTTTTGTTTGCTTAAGAGCATCGATCTCCCCACATCTGTTTATTGTTCTAATTTAAATGGCATTTGTTTGAATATTATTTTTTGTTTTAGTTGTAGTGGTTTACATGAACCAAGTTTTACTATGGGGCGGGCAAAGCAAAAAAAAAAAAAAAAAAAATGGCACATATGTTATAGAATACAGATAAAATTTTAATAACCGTGTAAACAAAATATCAGATCTGAACATAGCTCATTAGATCAATTTTTAAATTTGAGATCTTAATAGATCTGATCAAAACTAGGCAGATCTAGCGCACCAATTTGCTCTGGGAATGTAATATCTAATCAGATTCAATAAGAAATTAAATGTACATTAATTTTATTTTGGTGCCTTTAATAACGACTTAAATGCGATCTGGTACTAGATCTGGTATCAGATAGGAACACATCTGGAACACGATATGATCCCATATGAGCAGACCTGCTATATAAGATTTCTGTATTTATAAAGAGATCTGGCTCTAGATCTGGCATTAGATCTGTGACCAGATCTGGCCATAAAGTGTATCACATGTAACATTTTTTCATATATGATCAGATATGTTATTTAATTCGGATCTAATCTTTCTTACACGTGTAATTGGAATTTAGTCGAATTGTAGGCAATTATATTTAAACTGGATTTTAAGCATTGAATCAATATTTGTTTACAACTTTATTTTTTTTTTATTTCCATTCGATTTTTTGTGAAAATTGAGAAATGGTGTTTTGGAAAAAATATTTTTTAACAAAATTTTTTAAAATAGCCGAGTTTAAAATAGCTTAGTCTTCTGATCCATAGTTCATTAGTTTAAATAAATATTGTAAACTTTATACAATTTGTTCAATTATTATAGTTGTTGTTGTTGTTGTTGTTGTTGTTTTCATTATTAATGATGAATACGTAATTATTTTTATTTTTATATTCTCTCAATTTAAAATTGTTTTCTTTTCTCAATTTATGCATCATCGAATTGCAAATCTAAAATTGTTATGTTATGTTTTGCAATGATTGTACATAACCAACAACGCACATTCATGCATACACTCAAAATAGTTTATAGTTTAAATTATCTTAAAAAAATATAATTTAAAACAAATGAAAAATCACTTCATTTAAATCAAAAGAACTTATCATTTATGTTTAAATGTTAATAAATTAACTTACAATATTCGTAAAAAATAAAAGATGTTTCATTTATTTTAACTGTGAACAAAGAAATGATATTTCCTTTGTTTCTTTTAATTGTCATCAGAATTAACTTTAAAATCCGTAAAAAGTAATGATTTTTTTTGTGGTTTGTTTTATTAATTGTTGATAGTTAAATTAACCATTAATGATTTATTTTGTTTATTTAAGCTATCAGAAAATTAACTATAAAAAAAAATAAATTATTTTAAATCATTTAATAAGTAATTTATTTTTAAAATAAATGTCAAAAAAAGTTGTTTTTGTATTTTAACTATTTAATCATTTAATAGTAAATGTACGTACAGCTTTTCAAATAAACTACAGTCAGTTATTGTAAAAATATTTTGAGTGTAGTACACTCACTGCGGTGGTGGGTAAACATCACAATTTTCTGCAAATGCTGCTGTTATTTATTTGTTGCTGATTAATTTAATTAAAAATACTGTTTATACATATTGAAGTCATAAAACGGTAAAATAAACAAATAATTCAATAAAATAAAGGGTGTCCCAAGAAGAACGCAATTTTTAAATCTGGCAACATTCGAAGTGTCATTGTGTGACATTTGAACAATTGTTATTGTTTGCTAGTAGAAGGTACGAGGTTAGTAAAAATGGAGCGCTACACGAATGAACAACGCATTCTCATTGTGAAATTGTTTTACCAAAATGGTGAAAGTTTTGCGGCTACAGTTCGCAAATTGCGATCAATTTGGGGTCACAATAATGCTCCAAAAGAGTCAACTGTAAAGAGATTAATGGATAAATTTGCCGAAACTGGGTCTGTTAGTGATGTAAAGACAACAACGCGCCATCGACCAGGTCGATCGACCGAAAATGTCGCAGCTGTACGTGATGATGTCGCTCAAACTCCATCCACCTCAATTCGACACCGAGCTCAGCAAATTGGTGTCTCCAAATCCACTTTGCAGCGAATTTTGACGAAAGATTTGCATCTTCATGCATACAAAGTTCAATTGACTCAGGAACTGATGGACAGCGAAGGGAGTTCGTTAATTGGGTATTGGAGAGACAACATGAAAATGCTGATTTTGCCGATAAAATCATCTTCAGTGACGAGGCCCATTTTCATCTTGATGGCTTCGTCAATAGGCAGAATTGTCGCATTTGAGGTGAGGAAAATCCTCGAGTGATTCACGAGATCAAATGCATCCTCAACGTGTCACTGTGTGGTGTGGTTTTTGGGCTGGAGGAATCATTGGACCTTTTTTTTATGAAAATGAGGCAGGTCAAGCGCAAACAGTCAATGGTGTTCGGTATCGTGAAATGATATCCAGTTTTTCAAGCCTTAAAAGAGGAAATTGGATGCTGCATTAATGAAATACCGCAGCGTTCATGCAAAACGTTCTTCTTGGGACACCCTTTATTATTGAAAATTGAGCAATACTTTTTCTGTGTGCAATTGAATTTTAATTGAGGTTTGTACAGATATGAGTATTTTCAAATTTTAACATAATTGGTACGTTTTTATGCATTAGAAACCAAATAAAAATTGTTTTAACCTCCTTATATTCATAGTGTCCAAATTAACCCTCTAGGGCCTAAATATTACTTTGCAATAAAATTCAAATCATGTTTATGTCATGAAATTAAGAGTTTTACTCATTATCACTTTGTACTTAAAAAATTTGGTCCGTTTTCTATTTTATTTTTGTTTGTCAAAGATAGTTTAACTGTTTCGACTGTATCTTGAGCCAAGAAAACAAGATAGATATATTTTGAGTGATTCTTGCTGCTAACTCTTCAGAATAATGTCCTTTATCCAATAGTATCTGGAATTGAAATACCAGACAAGGGGAACGAAATAAAACTGGGAACGAGTAGAATTGATACATTAGTCGATAGAAGTAAAATGGAGTTGAAACACTAGGCAAGGGAAACAAAATGGAAATGTATAGGAAATGAGTACAATTAAAAAAGTAGACATGGGGAACGAAGTAGAATAGAGAATGAATGGAAACAGAATGAAATTGAATGCAATGGGGAAGGAATGGAAAACGAAATTGAATGGTTTAAAGAACGAGTGGAATCGAAACAAAATGGAATGGAACAGGAAATGAGTGGAATTGAAAAGGTAGACATAAGAAACGAAATGGAAAAGGGAATTAGTGGTATTTAAATAATAGTATGGATTGGGCAACGAGTGGAATTGACATACAATGCAAGGGGAGTGAAATGGAATAGAACGCGGAACAAAGGGAAGTGTAACACTCAACACAGGGAATGAATAAATATATGTTCAATAAAGCGATCATGGATTTAAGTAGTATCTATCGACACAAACATATTTATTTTTAATTAAGAGTATTTGCTGTATTTTAACTTTTTTTGAAAACTTCTCTGTCAATGGTTATTGCTTTTGTAATTGGATTATAATCAAGAGAAATGAGATTTAAAACGATTGTCATTTATCAATAAAATGAAATCCTAAAATCATTATAATTAACTATAAAAATGGTCATAGGCATCTATCAAGACGGTGTGCTAAGAAATTTTTACGGGGAGGGACAAACCCCTGGTGTATGGGCCAGGTCACTAAGGAGATATATATTTTTTTTAAATTAGCAAACAAAAAAAAAAAAAAAAAAAAAACGGGAAAAATTGGGATTGAAGAAAAAAACAGTGCAGGCAGCTGGGGTTAGAATTATAAAATTAAAAAAATCGTTACTAAAAATAGTTCCCTCTTCACGTCCTACCCAACTCTCTTATGCTGGAAATTTAAAATATGTTTTCCCGGTGATATGAGCACTGAATAATTGGAATACATACTTAAAAAGATTAAAATAAAAATGGTGTTAAAAAGGTAAAATGGCCCCTTTCCCCTAAACCACCCAGCCCTAGGTGGTAGGAAGTTGAAATTTAGCCTGTAGGTGCCTCTTCCAGCGTAGACTTCCGGATTTTTGTTTACGAATATTCTTCGATGAAACATACGTCAATTTCTTGTGGAAAAACTCCGGGTGTTATAAAAATGTATCATTATTACAACAAATTAATATCTAGGTACTAAGTGGACTAGAAGATATAAAATTTTAGATTACTAAGGTTTATTGCTTTAGTTTTCTATAACATTTTAGCAATATTGTTTTAGTTACATTTTTTCTAAAAAAATCATTTAATATTTAACATAGATATGTTCTTTGAAAAAACTTTCTACAATCAATCAGATTTTATTAACTTTAAATAATCCTATCATTTATTATTTTTCTTGTTATGTTAAACTACAAATACAAAGAAATCTATCCTTTTTTATATAAACTATAAATAAAACACTGTATCAACACATTTCCGCTACAATAAACCTTATGTTTAGGTTATAACATGTAAGTGGAAATAATGGTGAATAAAAAAAAAAACGGAGAAACTTTTTTATTGCAAAATAAGAAACATTAAGAAATCAGTATAAAATAGATATGTCAAGAAGAAGGACAAACAACAGTAGCAAAAGTACTACATAATATTATTGCAAATACTGTAAAGGGTAAGTAAAACACCATTTCGAAATTAAATTAAATATAAATTTATGGTTCTGATTTATTTATTTAGTTTTGTCAAGTGAATTTAATATTTTTAAAATCGACAAAAATAGAAATTGTATAGTTAACATCTTTTCGAAGTAAAATAAGATAAAAGAACATCCATGGATAAATATTGATATTATGACATATAATTTCACAAAAGTTTTTTGTATTTTTGTGAAAAATTTGGGTAATAGTGTCCTCCAACTATCATTTCTTAACTAAACGCTATTGTTATAATAGTTAGTAGCTTGATAAGTAGTAGGTTCACTAGATATCACAGGAAGCCAGGTAGAGATACGTTTAAACAAACATGAACGGGTATGAATTGAAAAAGTAATAGTAAGAAATTTAACAAAGTTTATCTTAACCAGCCTGTCTTCTATTTATATTTGCTAAACAACACTATGGGTAGAAAATAAATATTTACAATAGTTAAGGCAAACAGTTTAAATAGGCAGTATAATATAGTTAGTTAAAGAGTTAGTTCTCGTATTCTGGACATTATTTTTTTTGTACCCTCTTCGTGTGGCAGAGCAATAAAAAACGGGTGGTGTACTGGCGGTATGAATGGTAAAAGCTCTTGCAGGTTTTTGTATTTTGGGAGTTTTATTGGCAACCCGCCTTCGGAAAGTTGTGAAAGTTCAATGACCGATACACGCTTCCTCCCAGTTCTTCTATACATAACAGTTTCTACAAATTATTGGTGTTCGTTCAATGAGTGATATACACTGAATGTTTAAACGCTGGTTTTAATATAAAACGCACTTGTACCCCTTTGGCACGAAACAGATGATTGATTTTAGTAATTAGTAAAACTTTTGGTCTATAGAGTTCAGTTTGAGGTAATCACACAGGTCTGAATTTTTGTACTGTGATAAATATTAATATTAAGTGTTGATTGCCGTATCTAACTCAATTTTTTTTATATTTGGCACTTGTACCCTTTTGCTTTTAAGCCCCAACAAATATTACAAAATGTTAGAAATTGTTGAAAAATCTAACAAAGTAAAAGGTAATTTCTTTGCAGTAATACAGTACTGTAATTCCATATAACTCATACGTAAAAAAATTATATGATTTCCATATTTTATTATTCCACAATTAGTGATATGTACAAAAATGTAAAACAATTTTATTATAAATGCCTACACAGAAAAAAAATATAATTAAAGCAGCGGGCCATTTTTAAAGAAAAATAAGGGTAGTGATAAATATTATTTTTAAATTATAAAAAATAGTGAGAACCCAAAAATATTTTTTCCCAAATTCTTAAATTATGACTTAATATATCTTCTACAATATTTGTTACATATGACTACTGAACCCTACTAATATTTTACTTTATTCGCGGCGCTATGGTTTATAGAGGTTATTGCAATTGAATAATTCAAATATTTTTTTTTTGGCTGATAGAGGGTATTGCCCAGACAAAAATATAATATAATTTGCAATTTTATTAAAGTTTAAACCTTTTCTTAAACGTTTTTTTAACATACAACAACTAAATCAAAAAACAAAAATGGTTACTGCTACATATCGTACTGAAGCATCTGAAGTAAATTATCAAAAAAGTAATGATATTCTAACGGAATAACATACTTCAAATCTTGTAAACATTTCTATTTGATTCAGTATCCTGTGTTCGGTTCGGTAAGTTAGTGTAATCTTCATTAAAATTTACTTTAAATTTAACATCACGGCAACTGTTGGATAAGTTTGACGTGATTCATTTTTAAAATTTAAAAATTTTATTTCAAATGACAGTTTTTTAACTAAATAGTTTCTATCGAAAACACATTTTAATGAAAATTTTTGAGAGAGTTGTTGAAAAAAAACTTTTTGATACAAGGTCCCAAATGCGAATCGATTTTTATAACATTTGGCATAATTAAAAAAATTATTTAAAACTATTCAATGATTTTGTTTCAGTATTTTCCACGCAATCAATATTTCATTCTTTAAATTTTAATATTTCACAAATTTTTTTTTTTTTAAAGTAAGAGTAATTTTGTTTCTTTTTTTCTTTGTCAAAATCCACCGAATTGAATTTCTTTAAGAATCCGAAAAACGTATTTTATGGGATACTTTAATAAACTAGCATTTAATTGAACTTGTAGGAAACAACTTTAATAAATTTTTTTATAAGTCGATAACCCTAATATGGTTGATAGAGGGTATTGCATTTAAAATTTATATCTTAAAAAGGCACTAGAAGTGATTTTTTTCCTCTAAAATTTTTGTCAGAGATACTTGTATAGCTGTGAACAGTGAAAAGTTTTCCATTAAAAAAATTTTTTTCAAGAAAGTGGTTCATAGATGGTATTGGATATAAGGTCCCAAAATGACAAAAACTTTAAGTAAAAAGATTAAAACAATATAATATCAGAGTTAAAATCTTTTTTTTTTTTGCAAACATTTTTAAATTATGTATGAATTAATTTAAAGTAAATATTATTCTAGTTAAAATAATATTTTTCATATTTATAATTTTCAAATTAAAGGGAATACATAATAAGTTTGATTTTAAAGCAGTTTTTATTTAATATAATGTTGCCTCTGTTTTAAATCCATCTCTTTTGTGTGTAAGCCCATAGCTTATATTTAAAAATTTACGTATATACGAGTGTACAATAACAATGTTGCAAAACAGTTAAAGTAAAAAAGAAGAAGCATCAGGAAAAGTTCAAGTTTTTTTTTACAATTTTTGTATTCTTATAATGTTACAAGATAATCAAACACAACAGCTATTACTACATACAATTTATACTTTTATTTAGACTTTCCAAGTACAATGCAACAAAAGTGCTGAATTGTATGTATCTTACTGTAAATGTATTTGTGTTTAACATTGTTGTTGTTGTTGCTGTTCTACCTTTACTACTACCACTCACTATCAATATATATTTCCAGCTAAGTAAGAACAAACAAAAAAATAAAAAAAATATGAATGAAAAGAATATATGAAAACTCTATTTTATACAATTTCACCTGCTGCAACATTTGTTTTTCATTTCCATTTTTTACTTTCTAAACAATACTACGGGTGTTTGTTGTATTCAACAAGAGGGCAGAACATAAAAAATATTGTATATTGCAATTTTTCTCAGCAATATTGTTGTGTATTTTATTGAAACTACCTTGATTTTCAATGTTAAAACCATGAAAAATAATGGTTTTAAAAAACAGAGTGTAAAATATTAAAAAAGAAAAATTATTTGTTCAAGTTGAAAAAAAAGTTAAGTTTATTTTTTTTTTTAATATTAAATTTTTGTTTTCTGTATGATATTTAGTAGGATTTAAGATCATATAATCATCATATTCTTTATAAATTGTTTTTAGTTTTCTTTTAAATTAAGTTCAGGATTGATGATATTTTAAACCTTAAGAAAAACACTTAAAACATCTTTCGCAATCTTGTAATAAGTTTGTTTGTATCTAAAAATTTTTGAAAACTGATACTAATTTCCTTCTGCTTCTGATGTTTTTTTTATTACATTTTCTAAATAGTTATCAGAGTCTGCAGAGTTTCTTCCAGTCATAAAAAATATCTGGATAAACAGATATTTTTATTATAAAACTAGTAAAAAACATTAAATTCGGCTTTACCCTCCACATTGTTTATGTTACAGGTAAAATATAAAAAAAAAAAAAATGAAATTGAGGTGAAAATAATATGGAGGTGATAACATATCTTAAAGGGACAATTTGTTATACACCAGATGATATTAGAAATTATGCTGAAATGCACAAACTTATATGGAATATTTAGAGGGTCATTTTCATTAATAACTTTTTTTTTTTACCGTTAAACCGATTTTGCTTATTTGATTGATTAAATTTCTTCAAGAGTATTGATGAAATTTTTTCATAAATATTTATAAAAATTTTAATAAAGGTGAAAAATTTTCATAAATATAATAAAGACTGTTTCCTTGTTGAACACATGTCTCAAATGTAAATTTTCAATGATTTATCCCGCATTCCAAGGAACACATATTTTTAATTAAAACTTTCTAGCCAAAGCGGTTTGGTAAGGTCATCTGGGTAAAGAATTTTCCCCTTGTTGCTCCTCCGAGTTGGAATTTCATAATATCACGTTTAAGTGACAGTTCCATCAACGTACCCTACCGATGGGCATGTACCCACCAATATTCTAGGCGGAGATCTTCGTCATCTATGTGAGTGCGTTGGAGGTCTGTGAAGCGGTACACGGGGGCGCTTATTTATGCTTTTTCCGACAGTCAAGCGGCACTCAGGATATTATTGTCCTACGACGTGGACTACATGAAGTCTGCCAATAGATTTGGTGTTTGAAACAGGCGAATCCTTAGCTAGGTTCCTAGGCACGGGGGTCATGTGGGGGGCCGCCGACACTTTCCATGCGTAAGCATGAGGAAAATTTATTATCGTACGTGGAGGGAATCCAAGTCTGCTGAGTGCTGGAATGCCAACATTCCAGCAACAAATTAATGTGCTGCTTTCTTTGAAAAGGTTATAGAAGAGATATGAAAGGTGGTGCGCTTCAGATATGGCAAAACTATAATTGCTCGAGATGAAAATTCTTACAATAAAATAGTTGTTGGTCGCCATCTGATGGAGAGTTGGTAAAGTTTGCTTTTAAGTTCATAGCCCTCTTATAATATTTTACTTCGGTGTGGTTAACGGCTATGGGAACACCGAGGAGGACGTTGCAATATGTATGAGAGATAAAAACTTATGTATATTAAAAACTTATATATAAAATGATGTTGCCGTCGCTGGGGATCGAACCCGCAACCACCTATGTAACAGTTTAATGTGCTAACCATTATACCACAACGTCCTAGGCTATCCTCCTTGCATATGTGGAACTCAGTGCCGAGTAGGGCGATTGTCTTCATTAAATATCTATTTTGGTCGGGGTGCATATGGCCTTTCTAATCTAATATTATATAAATGTTATTCAAATTCTATGTTTTTATCTCCAGCGGTTCAAACTGAGCTATAATAAGTCAGTATATAGATTCTACTTACAAGAAAGTTCTGCGATGTGGTTCACTTCAAGAGTAATGGTTAAAAATTACCTAGAAAGTAATGGGGGAGAAGCTATAGCTTTGTTAATTGAGTATCAAATGTAAGGCATTTGAAAGGCCTATCCCTGCGGGAAAAGAACCTATCCCAAGATACGTCACCTGTCCCGTGACCGCCCCTTTTACAATCAACTGGTCACGGGACCGTTTTTTTTATATGAAAAGGACTGGTTACTTTTAAATTTTCCAAGAAAAAGTTTAATCCCACAATCGTTGGTCTGATAAAGCATACCTGCTTTTAGGCGCTTTTTTTAAAATGCGTTTTTCATCCTTATCAAATATGAAATATCTGAATACTTGGGGTCCAAAACAGGGGAATTATGTGTATCGCAAGGTTTACTTTTATTAGTTCTTTAAAGTCGTAGGGTTAGTTTTAACCTCTAATTTTAGTACTTTTTTTTAACAAATTTTTCAATTATCAAGGACCTTTACTTCGCGAATATTGTGTGTAAATCTTAATTATGTCGGAGTCATAATTTGTGTTCAATTTAAACTTTAAATCATTTTTATATTATTAAAAAAATATCATAATATATTCAATTAAAATTTTTTTTTGTTATTAAAAGTAAATTTATAATTAAATTAATTTTACCTAACTTTTATAACTTTATAAAATATATAATTAATTTATTAAATATTCTATAATGAAATGAAAATAATAACTACAGCACTAAATGAACAAAAACGAAAAACATGAGTCTAAAGAAAAAAAAATTTAAGTACATAGAATTATGAGAAGTTTTTTTTTTTTTAATAAAAGAGAATATTAATATAAAAAATGTCATTTCCATTGAATCTATATCATTACAAAATGTATAATAAAAAAACCTTTAGGGTAAAATCCATATAATATTAAATTACCGACAACACAATCATTATTCAATTTAATACAAATCAAATTAATGTAATGTTGGTAATTTTACACTTAATGACATTATCAATGACGGCGGAATGAATGAATGTGTGAGTGAGTGAGTGAGTAAGTGAATAGCCGCTACAACACACTATGTATAAAGCTAAAGTTGAAGCAAATAACAACAACAGCAACAAGAAAATTAAATAGAATACAATAAATACGTATTTGTTCTTCACACTGTCACTTTATAATGCCCAGCAAAAATTTAATTTCATAGTGTAAATAAATATTTCTTTAGCGTTTGATAGAAATTCCAAATCCACCACTATACGTTATTGCAATTAAAGTAAATTCCTCGAATTCCTTTAGCGCTAATAATTTAAAAAATTTTGTAAAAATATATTTAAGTTAACCAACCTCAACTCACACATTTCATTGGGTTGCTATAACATTCCAGACTCTCAAACTAGACTTCTCTAACTTCCATCATGTTTTTTATTCCACCATACTTTTAAAATCCTTGTATGACGACGGTGTCGTTGTCATAGACAAGAATAGTACGTTTCTACATTTTTTTCTTTTTTTTTCATAATTTTATCTTGCAACATTTATATGTATATTAAATGTCCTTATACAGGCAGTTTACACAATGTATTTATTTTAATGAAAGTATAATACAACGACAGACTATACATATTCTTCATTGATGCTGCCGCTTGTGTTTCTGTGTCTAAAAAGGCATTTAGGGCATGCAACATTGTAAAGATTTGTTGCTACTTAAAGTCATACACCAGGGAGAAGAAAAAAAAAATAGACAGTATAAAATTCAACTCATATAAAAAAGATATTAAAATTTTATAATACGTATCGATATATTGTTACTTTTTTAGATTTATATAGGATTTTGAAAGTTTAATTCATATAAAAATATTTATCAAATGAGTTATAAAGTTTAGTAACACATTTTATACAATGTAGACTCTTGAAATTTATTAAAGCTTAAACTGCAGGTTCCTATTAACAATTTTATTCTTTTGTTTAATATTTGTTTTAAAACAATATACGGTTCGTGCTAGCAGGCTCTAACTTAAAAAGTGCAGAGATCCAAAATATTTTTATTGATTATGTATTTGTGATGTCTTAGCACAGTTTTGTGATAAAAATCAAAATTTTTGTTCGAGCACATTTTTTTTTTGAATTTGCAAAAATTTAAATTTTTGAATCTTCTCAAAAACTATGCGAGACACGAAAAAAAAACTAGACCAAAATTATTAAAATTTAAGTTTACATTACAATATTATATGTAGCTCTAAAAAAAAAAAATAATAATAAATGTTGATATTGACAATTTTTTGCCTTAAATATATAACGTTTATCGAAATGACTCCAAAATAGTGACTCCACAAACAAGGAGAGTGTCCTGATAGGTTCTCTATAATTTTTAATAAAATGTATTTTATAATATTTTATTTTATAATTTATAAAATATATATAAAAAATAATTTATCGTTTTATGCAAAAAAATTTTATTGTTTAACTTTAAACATTGCATTGGTAAATAGTTACATTTTTGTGGATATTTACGCCTTTTATGTGTACTCCTATATTTACTATTAAAACAACCTTTTTTACGCATAAATTTATAATTTAATTCAAAAATTTTATTTCATTTTTACGCACTTTAAAATGTAAATTTACACATTATGTGTGCACCAACTTTCACATTAATGTGTGTATTTGTTTATTTCCGCATCTAGAGTAAATTTACACAATTTATAGTAGGATTATAGTCTAAGTTGAGTAGAGAAAACAGATTCGTGCGAAAACCAAATTTGTAGCTAACCAAATGCTTTGGTCGTGGCAACTGAATTTTTCAGTTGTGATAACAGAAATCCAATTGAGACATGAGTAATTTCATTGTAACACATCGTTTGAAAAATCCGTAGGAGCTGACACTTAGGTGGCGCCACTAATGCAAAATCCATATGATTTTTTTGGAACTACCAACCTTTAGATGGTACCTGTCAAAATTGAATGACTATTCGTTTATCAGTGAACAAGTTTCAGCTTCTTTAGAGATGCTACTTTTGCAATTTTGAAAACAATGGATTCAAAGCAATTTCATGTGTTGATTTATCATTGCCGTTCAAGCCAAAGCTTGGCTTGATAAGTGTTATTCGGCTCTGATCCATCGAGACAAATGGTAGAAAAGTGGTTTTCTGACTTTAAACGTGGTCGTACAAACACCGATGGCGCCCAACGCTCTGGTCGCCCAAAAGAGGTGGTGATACCGGAAAACATAAAAAAAAGTTTACAAAATCGTTTTGGAAGACCGTAAAGTTAAGTTGTAGGAGATAGCTGATACCTTGAAGAAATATTAAAAATAAATTTTAAACATACACTCACAATATTATCTAGTTAAAAACAACTTAAAATACATATTTAATTAATGGAATATACAATCAAAAAGAGGACTACTGATTTCTCAATATATTCAACCCATTTTGTTGTTTATTTTCAATCATTGTTTCATAAGCAACAAAAGTAGTAAAAACAATAGAAAGTCGTCTAAAATAACCATCAATTTTTTACTGACAAAAAGTTAGGAAAAACTACTTTTGTGGTTTGATTTTCAAATTGGAAGTTTTTTTTATTTGTATGAAATTACAAAACAGAACACAACACATGCAGATGTATATATTTTTATTGGCTTTGTGTGTATGTATATTTGAATCATTTTTTGGTAATTTTTATTGAAATAATTTTGTATATATACAAACTATTTTGGTAAAAAAAAAACAAAAAGGAATTATATGAATTTCTATTTTTTGAAGCAGAAAACATAAAATTTTACATTTAACTGAAAATATCAACTCCTACTGAATGTCTGTAAATTTTTATAGTTTGTTTTTTTAATGACTGATACAAATAGTTAAAAAATATATTTCTATTAATTTCAATTGATTATTCATTTATAAACAAACTTTGTTAATGAAATGGCTTAGATCACTTCGGAATAAATAAAAAACAATAACAGAAACCTGAATATTTAAGAAAATTGCGAATTTATTATATTCCATTCAAGGACTTCCTTAGGTGAGTTCTTTAAGCGGTCGCACCTTGCTATAGTTACGTTTCTGCGTTTGTAATGTAGTATTAGAACACATGTTCAATTCGTGCAGCTGAGGAGTTGTTGAAAAAAAAAAACTTTAATATTCTAACACAAACAACTAATAAAAATTTAATGGAAAAAAACTGATGTGTCTATAGAAAAAAGGAAGAAATTAAACTAATCTGATTTAAAAAAATGATTTATATAAAAATAAATAAAAAATATAAATGATAACTACTACATGAGAAATTTTTAAAATTGATTATTTTTTAATTGAATCTATTACAAAATTAATTGATTTTAAGCCTATTGTTTATAAAAACTTTTATTTAAAAGAATTTAGTTAAATTTTTTGTTGTGTGTTCATCCTCATACAATACCACAAACAATACAATCAAGAAGCAGCTGATTAAATCAATAAGGAGACTAGAAAATGTCATAGAACCATACTGTTCGAGAACTCTTGTTTTATATGTCATTGGTAACCTGTCTGTGTAGTTTGTGTAGAATACCACCAAAAGAGGTTGAGAACTTTTATTTAAAATAAAACACATAAAGTCTTATGAAACGATTTATTTTAAATTTTTATGAGATAGCTTATTATTTGGCATTTGTTATTAAAAAAGAAGGACGAATTTTAAATATTTTATTCGGCTGAAAGTGACAGCCAAAAATTTATTTTTTTCATCATTATAAAATATACTTTCCCCCAATGATTTTAACAAAAAAAAAATATTATCTTGATAAAAAATTACTTCTATTTGATAGTTTATTCGTATAAAAAATGAAGGCAGTGGAAAAAATTACGCCATTTACAGTCTAAAAATTTATTTATTTATTTATTTATTTTATTTATTAATCATATAATAACAAATTATATGTTAATACCCTAACCGAGCACTAGCAACAAAGGCCTTCGGCTCGTTGTAGCGAAAACAGACCAGAGCCTCTGGTGGGGATTGAACCCACGACCCCCGCACTGATAAGCTAGCACGCTACCAACTAGCCTACCGGGGCGCTCACAGTCTAAAAAACATAAAACTTTTGCTCATAAATTGGTCCATCAAGATAAGGAATTCAACGATGAGACTTAAGTATTTAAATAAAGCAATAAAAAGGATTTTTTTATTTCGTAAGTTTGTGTTTTATTTTAAATAAAAGTTCTCAACCTCTAAAAATAAGGCCCTATATATATTTTAAATAGCTTTCAGTTAATATCCAGTTAGCTTTAATTGATTTGCAACAAATATAAAAAATCTTATATAACTTTGTTACCCCCCTTTTTACTAAAAATATGTGTTAATTGATATTGTCGCCTTTACCACGAAATTTCGTTTATATCGGACAAACACAAACTACAGATCTTCCGTGTAGGAAGTATTGTACTCGGGTATTAGTACCTTCTGACTAACTAATGATTATTTGTTTACTCCCAGGCAGTTAGTATGATGACGGTAATCTTCAACGTATTTTTATCATATTTGCTGCGTTTGTTAAAAATAATGACGTCAAAATATATTATTGTAATATAGTTATGCTGGCATTGTAATGTAAATGTATTTATTTTTTTGTATCATTTCTAAAAGGATATCAATTTCCGGTTTATCAATATAACTGTTTAAGAGGAAGTGTTTTTTTTTTTTTTGATAATGATGAAAATTTTTTTGATTTAATAATTAAAAAAAAACCAATCGATAGCCATAAGCATTTTAATTTGTTGAGATAAATACGCCAAATGACTAATTCAACATAAAAAATCCAAGTTCAAAAAAATAAGTTTTATTACGAGCTGTCAATTAATGACCATCAATATGTTTTTTTTTTTAAATTTCAATATACTCTGTAAGTAATGTTAACAAAAAACCAATAAATGTTTCATATAATATGTATTTTTTAAATTTTTTATATTCTAACAATTATGATAAGGCTTTTTACACTGAGAGAAAAAACTTTATTAATGTTATGAAAAATTTTATTCTATTTAATCGAACTGTGGTGGTGTTGTTTGGTAAATTTTGTTTTTCTTATGGTCATTTTTTTTTAAATTTGTTAAATATAAATTTAATCAGTTTTAAAATCGATATTTCGATCAAATGCTTGAAAACTTGCATGACATCTTTATAGAAAATATATAGGCTGATACTTTTTTTCTATCAGTGTACATATTTCATTTTTCGCATAATCATTAAAAATGATTTT
This sequence comes from Eustalomyia histrio, assembly GCA_949748255.1. Taxonomy (NCBI): domain Eukaryota; kingdom Metazoa; phylum Arthropoda; class Insecta; order Diptera; family Anthomyiidae; genus Eustalomyia; species Eustalomyia histrio. The sequence continues at coordinate 14,785,608 of OX456525.1, read as the reverse complement.
ATATTGTATTAAATTTTGCCAGGACTACAACTACTCTATTTATATTCATGTTGTTTGAAGAGGTTATGAATTTTATTCCTCTAAGAGGCTTTATGATGAATTTGCAGATTATTTTTTATAGAAATTTTATTAATGTCGTTTTTTATATGATTGATTTTCTTTTTATTTTTTTTTCTCCTATTAATATATAATTTAAAAAAAAAATATATATATATTTTTTCTTTTGTTAAAAGGTCAATATTTGTTAGGAAAACAGTGAGTGGGTAGACAAATTGAAAACAAAAATTGGTCACTTAAGAGAGATTATTTTTGAGCAAAAGAAAATAAATATATATCGTATGTTATAATGAAAAAAGTACTCGTATACCCATAAAGTTTTTTTTTTTTTAAATTAAAAAAGGTTTTTAATGTTAAAGTTTTTAGGAAAAGCTTAAAGTATATAATTTTCAACCAATTAAAATATAAACACAAAAAAATTCCTTTAAATTTATATTCATCATAAATCAGTCAGCACTTTCAAAGTATGTTAAAGAAAAGCAAAAAGCAGAACAAAATATGTTAAGCTCATTATTTATAATTATTGCTAACGTGGGATAATATCATTATACATATATTTACAACATTTAATTATATTACAAGTAGTTTTAATATCCTTTTCAATAATTATACAAACATTCTCAAATACATTTACTCGCACCCATACATGCACACCACTCGCAAACAGTGACAGATATTTATCATAGAAATCTCAAGTGCTAAATGTACGTTAACTATTATAATGTATGTCATATAGTTCTGTTTTGTAATTTTTTTTTTCTTCCAGTTTGTTAGTGTATGTGTCATCATTACTCACTAACATGTCAATAATATTGACATTAATTTGAACATTTAAACTTATAACATAAAACTAGTGATATGAATATACACATATGAGGCTTTGCATACCAACTGTGCAGTTTAACAAAAACAACTTATATAACTTAAAGTATTTATTGTCCTACACGCAAATTTAGAAAAAATTTTTAGTTTTCCAAAAAGTCCTCCCAGTAGGCGTGGTTTTATAATAATTTAATAGAATTTGGAAATGCTATTGTAACAAATAACAAAATTCAAGTAAACAAGTAAAAAAAAATAAAAATAATTAAAATAATTAAAATGAAAATAAATTATCAACAAATATCTTACAAAAAATCTTTTCGCGAGTTTAGTTCAGTGTATTTTTAAAGAAAAGCAAATGTGTAAAAAAAAATCCAACTAAAAGTAAGACAGTGCACTTAAGGGTTAGTTTTTGACTAAAATCCCAAGCGCTGGTCAACACCTTTCGGTGTTAACACAAAATGGCAAAGCTATTTAAATTTTCAGTAAAATCTAATTGAAAAGCATCACAAAAACTGACATAAACATCTCGCTATCTCGAGTCTGTGTTTAGATTTTTAAAATGTTTTAATGCAGAATCAAAGAATTACAAAAATTACAAAATTTTTTATTCATGAAAAATACGTTTTTGGACCCTTTTTTGACGCGGTTTAGCTCACGGGAGATTATCGCTATATCCCAATCATCATAAAAAATGTCAAAGTTATTTTTCAGAGGGGTACAAATTTAATATTTTTTGCCCATATAATGTGATTTGGTCTAATGTACATAGTTCTTCCTGTAGCGAAACAGTTGATATCCAAAGTCTCATATGTACAGTGTGTCCGCCGGGAAGGTATACTACTTTGTTTTGCCGCCATTTCGGTAAACATAAGTCTTGAAAGTTCATATTTGGCAGTCGTGAAGTAGACACGTGGCAAATTTATTATGGAAATGATGAGAAAGTAGGTGATAGGCCCAAGCATAGACTACAACGTACTGCAAGATCGGCTGAAAACATTACTGCTGCTCAAGAAAGTGTTAAAAAAAATCAACCTCAATTCGACGCCGTGCTCAGGAGCTTGGTCTTCAAAGAACAACTTTGGCCACAATTTTGCACAAGGATTTGCATTTCTCTCCATTTAAGATTCAGTTGACACAAGAGCTTCTTCCACAAGACCATTTACGCCGACGTACATATGCCAATAGGATGTTACAGCTCGCCCATGAACCCCGATTTTCATGAAAAAATCATAATGAGTGACGAGGCACATTTTCATTTGAATGGATATGTGAATAAATAGAATAGTCGAGAGCGCCTCGGTAGGTTAGTTGGTAGCATACTAGCTTATCAGTGCGTGGGTCGTGGGTTCGATTCTAACCAGAGGCTCTGGTCTGTTTTCGCTACAACGAGCTGATGGCCTTTGTTGCTAGTGCTCGGTTAGGGTATTAGGATATAATTTGTAATTATATGATTAATAAAAAAAAATAAAAAAAATAAAAATAGAATAGTCGGTTCTGGGCAATGGAAAATCCTCAAATTATTCATCAGCCACCTTTGCATCCATTAAAAGTGACAGTCTGGTGTGCAATTTGGTCAGGGGGAATCATTGGACCTTACTTCTTTGACAATGAAAACGGCGTAACGGTAACTATGAATGGGGAGCGATATCGTGATATGATTGAAAACTTTTTAACGCCACAACTGCATGATTTGGGCTTGATTAACATGTGGTATCAACAAGACGGTGCCACATCGCATACAGTGGAAATTAATGAAATACCGCGTGAAATGTGTGAGAATGTAATGAGAAATGTGCTCAAAAGGAATCGCATTTGGGAGGCTAACAGAGGCGGACATTTATCTGATATTGTATCCCATACACTCACAATATATTTTCCGTTACCGATTGTAGTTTATTTAAAAAGTAATACGTAAAGTTTGTTTTTAAATGAAGAATCAATTGAAATTCATAGAAATATATTTTTTAACTATTTGAATCAGTAATTCAAAAACCAAACTATAAAAATTTACAGACATTCAGTAGGAGTTGATATTTTCAGTTAAATGTAAAATTTTATGTTTTCTGCTTCAAAAAATAGAAATTCATATAATTCCTTTTTGTTTTTTTACCAAAATAGTTTCTATATATATAAAAAATTATTTCAATAAAAATTACAAGAACTTATTCAAATATACATACACACAAAGCCAATAAAAATATATACATCTGCATGTGTTGTGTTCTGTTTTGTCATTACATACAAATAAAAAAACTTTCAATTTGAAAAACAAACCACAAAAGTAGTTTTTTCTGACGTTTGTCAGTAAAAAATTGACTTTCTATTGTTTTTGCTACTTTTGTTGGTTATTAAACAATGATTGAAAATAAACAACAAAATGGGTTCAATATAATGAAAAATCAGTAGTCCTCTTTTTGACTTCGATTAATTTAATATGTATTTTAAGTTGTTTTTAACGAAATAATATTGTGAGTGTACATATTTGCCGACATTAAATAAAATATTTATCAATATAATTTCCATTCTCTTTCATTTAATCAAAAATTATAAACAAACAAATTAGTATACCTTCCCGGCGGACACCCTGTACATTAGAGTTGTCCTTATTTTGTTAGCTTGCAAATTTCGATCATTGTTCCCTCTAGAAATGGCGGAAGCAGGCAATTTGTTTAAGAAAATATATAGAACATTTAAATTTTAAAATGCATTCCTAAACATATGTTTTGTCCCTTTTTGGCGTTAACTTTTAATTAGTTATAGGCATTTTCCACTGGCCTACATCTTACATCTTTCATCAATTTGCAAAGAAGTTAACATCTTCACATAAGAATTATACAGACTAAAAATTCTACATCCTTTCTCATTTTGTTCCATCTTACATCTTTCGTTATTTTAAGTGTCATCATTAAAAAATGGAAAAATAATCGATTTTTTTTGTGCTATCACTAGCAAACTGACATTGCAGAAAACAAGCAAAAACTTATTCAACAAAGGAAAATGAGCGCCACTACATCAACATTCGGGGCTGTTCGTGCAAAGCAGCAAATACTCCTATGATTAATGCTTTCTCCAAATCCATTTTTTAATATTTTTCATTTTTAACAAATATTATGTGTCTTTTTCTTTAATTTTTTTTGACAGCTGAATAAATGAAAGATGTTGCCAATGTAAATTCATGTTTCACGTTTTAAACATCTTCCATGCGTTTCACAAAAATGTTATTCAGTGTAAAAAGCCTATTAACAGACCTAAATAGAAAAGTTTTTTCACCTGAGTAACACAAAAAAAAATGGTCTTCAATCAATTTGACAATCATTTAAAATATGGCCTCGAAACATTAATGGCCTTGTTTATTTCCTATAATATGGTAATTTTTTAACTTATGTTTATCTCTAAGGTATTGTAAGAAAGCTAATGTGATATAGTTTCCAATTGGGTTTATTTTCTGATTTAAACGCAGTGACAAATATCACCAATATTTTTTGAAAAATTTAATTTTTTCCCATATATCTAAACTTTAGGGCGAATGCGTCACGCCTTCACAATATAGTGATTATATACGAAAAGGAAGATATATACAGATGGTAACCCTTATGTCAGTACATTAAATGAGTTATTTTTTTTGGTTAAGCTTTTGTTTCGTAAATAAATTTTTATATTCTTTAAAATGAGATTTTTTTTAAAAGAATTTTTCATTTAATAAATAAATTCTTTGAAAATCTGTTTGTACAGTATGTCGTAAAGTAGAAAGACTGGCTGGTTAGATAGCAGGTTATTTTACTGACTATCTGAATTTAAGTCTGTATTCTAAATAAAAGTAGTGTGTATGTAATAGTGTTAGTAAGTTTGTGTTCTATCACTTAAGAGATATTTTATAAAGAAGTAATGTCATACTATTTAGTCTGGGTGTGTGTGTGTGTGTGTGTGCGTGTAATTTTCCTATTTTTTTGTACTACTTACTGTAAAAGAGCAAAGACACAAAAAACTTTGAAAACTTTTTTATCGAACCATATTTTGCCATATTTGTCATATTATAACTATGATAGACATCTAAACAAACTTTCATATATTCATACTTTTTTTTTTGTTGATATAATAGCAAAAACCGTATACATATATATACAATAAATATTGTAGTATCATGTCACGACAGCCATTCATTTCTGCAGTAGTTGTATATAACAACAATAGCAATGCTAACAACAACAACAACAACAATATCAGCAGCAATAGCAATTGAAACAACAGCAACAAACCATCATGGTCGTCATCGACGTCATTAAATAAAATGTTAAGTGTATAAAATATGTATGTAAGTGTGTGTGTGTTATGTGCAAAAATATATATACATAACGTATGCGGAATGAAATATGAACTCACCCATTAACAGTAATAACAAACTGTTTATCGTTTATTTTTGTTGGTTTTGTATTTTTTAGCATGTTAAGATTTTTCAGTAATTTGGCTGCATTGCAAAACATATTTTTTTACTGAAGAGTGCATTTTCTTTCAAGCGATTTTTTATTCTTGAAACCCATTTTTGGATCATATATAAAAGTTTTTTTGATTTGTATTTCAGAAAAATGTTGATTGTTATCAGACCTTTAAAAACAAAATTCCATAAATCAATTTTAAAATCTGATTTAAATTTTGACGAGTTCGCGAATTTATTTTTCTGATTGAATATATTTTAATTCGTAAATTAAAATAATTTTTTTAATTCACGATTAATTTAATTTTAAACCTGAAAGGTTTTATGGAATTTTTATAAAACAATCATAGGGTGACTATTGTTTTTTAAATAAATTTATATGATAATATAAATTAACACACTTCGATAATACAAATTTCGTTTCCCGTTCCATTTCGTTTCTATGAAAATGGGTCACCCTGTGGCTGTTTTATAAAAATAGATACCTCGGGATGTTTTTAGGACCTGATCTATTTTTATTATCACAGTATATTAATATTCTTATAGAGCAAACATTTTGTCAGTTTTGCCCTATCTGGCTTAGTTTTCGAAATACCAGCCATTTTAAAAATTAACCAATTTACAAAATGGCGAATATCTACAAAACTAAGCGAGATTTGCAAGTCAATTTTAATGTTTTTTTTATTTTGTTTTAATTCGCAAATCATATCTATTTTTTTTAAATTCGCGAATTATTATATTTGAAATGATTTTTTATTTCTCCTTTCAATGTGACGAAAATTTAGTAAAATAATTTTAGGAAAGATATCGTTTCTCTTCTCGTATTGTAATGTGTGTTCTTTTTGTAATGATGGTTGGCAGGCAAGCAGTTCATATTTCATTTCGCATACGTTTTATGAATGTTTCTGTACGTGTGTTTGTCTATGTAATGTGTGTTACATTATACACTTTTAGTTTTTTCTTATACTTTTTTTTTGTCATAAAAATGAAATAAAAATAATATTTAGAATGTCACACATTTTATTTTTGTTATAATATTTAAAAAATCTAATAAAATTTCATTGCATACTTTTAAGTGTTTATTATATAAAATTTTTTTAAGTATACTTATAGGTTTTATATAATATAATATTGATATCATTTTGATATACTGATTTCAAGATTGGAATTTGTTATTGCTCTATTACATTAGGCTATTGAAAAATCCTGACGTAAAGTTCAAAACACCCTGAAGTAGGGATTTTCTATACCTGCATAAAAAGTCAAATTGATATGTATTATATCAAAATTTTGTTATAATAATTTTAAATTTATGTAGCTAATCTCAATATTTAATTTTAATAACCAAAATTGTGGAATTAATGGTTGATTGCACTAATTTAGATAAAAATTTGTCATTTTATTGTAATTGATTGAAAAACTAAATATTTTTGATAGAGTGATAGCTTTCATTGACCCAAAACTAATATAAGTTTTGTTGTGTGCGGTTAATTTTTATATATTTACTGTTTATTATTAAATTTAACTATTCTAAGGAAGAATTTTAAATTATTTATGACTTTTTAGGCGTATACGGATTTACTTTCAAAATTAGACAAAAATTAATTGCAAGTGTCTGTGGTGCAGTGCGTAGAGACACAGCTTAATAGACACAGGGTTCTGAATTTAAATCACACAAAAGACAAAAATTTTTTAATTTTTTCTATGAAGGATGTCTCGACAATTATAAGTCGAGATTTTTACTTGGACCCAAAAGCTTTTCTTAATGTAGTCATATTTAAAAAAACTATATAATATTATGGTGCAGTTTAGAAACTTTAATAAAAACTGCCGAACCAATTGTAAAAATTTTAAAACATCTTTTTTAAAAAAAAGTTGCATAGATATATTTTTGTTTTGCAAGATTCAGATTTAGAAAATATGTGTGGCAAATGGATGTTGTATGAAAATTTGAAATTTATGGAATAATGTTATCGACTTTTTTCAATAATTCAAATTTTTTCTATAATCAAAAAATGTGCTCTGTTCCCTGTAAACATTTCTTAATTAAGTACATTTGCAATTATCCAAATTATGTTCTAAATAAATGTTATAAATTTTCAATGTATAAATTTTAGGCATTTTATTGTATTTGTAAATTTTTATAAAAATAAACTCTATTTTAATAAACACAAACTTTATAAAATTATTATTCTCGTAAAAGCAACTATGTAAATTAATATTAATTTCATCCTTTATTTTTGTAACATATAATTTTGTTGTTTAACTTGTATGTTTTATACTCGTACCTTAAAAAAAAATATTGCTATTGTTGTAGTGTCTAACAATGACATACTTACATAAGTAAATACATACTTAAAAATATCAAACAGCAGCAGATTACTGCATTATAATCACTTTTATTCGTGTAAACTTTTCTTAAAAAAAATATATATACTGATGTTTTCGAAATTGACAGCTGTTGACAGATTAAAAAAAATAATACATATTCAAAAAACATAAAAGAAGAATTTTTACACTCAGAGAGAACATCTGCAGTTGGCATATGACAGTTATTTGTGTAGTAAATAGTATTTTTAGAAAAATAAATATTATTTAATCTGAGGCATATTTTATTTATCTATTTTTGTGTTAAATAAATTTACCGTTTGTTTACTGTAGTCTGTGGGTTTTCTGCATTTGACAATTCTTTTTTCTAAAAACAACAGCTGGTATCACTTAATTTAACCCAATACAGGCAGACATTATATTTGATGCTGAATTTTAGTGAAGAAGGTTGATGGAATGTTCAAAATCCAAAACTGGCGAAACATAAAATTATTTGCTTTTATTTTGGTCGGGGCGGGCATAGTTTCCGCCCATGAAAGAGTAAAATGGGGGAGAGTTGGGCAAAGATTTTTTACGCACTGTCTTCACAATATGGACCAACAACCGGGTGCGATATGTTCGCGTATTGTTATAGCATGCCGCTGAACTAAAAAATTCACGGAATCTGCGTACTGCCATTTGGCCGGAAATGGTTTAAATGCAATTGCGGTGTACATATTATTTTTAATTGTAATTTTCAGTTGATTTTACCAATATAATTGTATTCCTGTATAAAAATCGTTACAATAAAAATGCATTATCGGACTCACAATCTCAAATTTGAATAAATACGGAGAAACTATCTAAGTGAAATTTTGGGTCTTTTGAGAGTTGTATCTAGTTGTATATTAAAACAATTTTAAAAATTTAACTTTTTTCCAATATAAAATACGTCGTATTTCGGAAATCCAAAGGATTTATATTTTTTGAACTTTATGACGAATTTCATATAGGATATTATTGACAAACCTAATGATTTGATATCGATTCTCTGTAATAGCTGATTTAGACTGCAACATTAATCTACTTGATTAAATTTAACCCTCTAAAGTCCAAGGCCGTCAAAATGCGTAACAACAAATTTATTTGAAGTCAATTGTACTATATCGATAGAAAACATAATTATCTACTTTTTTGTCCTAAAACTTTTTTTGTACAACGAACTATTTTCAATCCAGAAGGATGCAAATAAAAAATTTAAAAAATCGTCAAAAATGTATTTACGCTTCGGCATACAATTATGGATAATAATCGAAATCTCAGGATTTAAAAACAGATATGAAGGCAACTTTACTCGACTCGTTTAATGCCCGATCAAGCAATTAATTCGACTTTTTTCAGATCATCTTTTCAGTGTAAATCTCTCTATACGCGATAAACTCAAAAACTAATCCGCCAATTTAAACCAAAAACAAGTAAAAAGGGCTAAATTCGGCTGTGCCGAATTTTTGAATACCCTCCACCAATATCCTAAAAAGATGTTCTCTACTGTTTTTGATGCAAATAATATAAGAAAACTCTTGAAGTAAAATTATGTAGGTGAAAAAATTTTTTGAGGTGAAAAACTTTTTAAATGTGAAAGAACTTTTTTGGAAGAAAAAAAAAAAAATAGAGGTGAAAAAAAATTTTTGAGGTGAAAAAATTTTTTGTTGTGAAAAAAAATTTTAGTGGAGAAAAAATGTTTGAGGTGAATACAAAATATTTACTGCTAAGCGACTGGTGAAAAAAATATGTTATGTACCAGTCGCTACTATGAAATTGTACTTAATTTGTATGGGCAACTTAGAGGCACCTTTACATTTTCACTTGTTTTTTTAACCATGGACTGCACAAAAAAAAAAAAACATTTTAAAGCATATTTTTTGTCAAATACTCAATTTTGTTCCGGCTGATGGGGACTAGCTCTGCAGCTGAATATGCCTGATGGAGAGAATGTACTTTCTGATGCGCCACGCATTGATAAATAATTGCAACGAATATTCTTTCTTTAAAAAATTTAAATGTGTTTGTTTAATGGAGAGAATACAGCAAAGAAATTAATTTGTTAAAGAAAGAACATGAGTTGTAACTATTTGTCAATAGATGGCCCATCAGAAAGTACATTCTCTCCATTAGGCATATTTTGCTGCAGAGCTAGTCTCCATTAGCCATATTGTGCTACAATATGCAGTAGAGTATTATTGATTTTCTATTATCTTTGTAACATAAATTAATATTTGCCAAAAACTATGAAAAATATATGTTTTATGTTCATATTATACCTTAATTTTTTAAATCAATATTCATTTAGATGTTTAAGAGCACAAAATTGCACTTTATTCATGTGTATTTTTTATGAAAGAAAACATTAACATAAATATACATTTGCCAATCCCTCAATTCTCAAAAATACAAATGGAATAAAAAAAACTATTTTATTACGTCAAACATTTGAAAATTTGACTTTAAAATTATGTAATAAGTCTACTAGTAACATCTTAATGCATTAGAATTTGACGTTTGTAGTTAATTTAATATTTTTGGTAAATAAATTAATTGACAGCCTAATCCAAGGCTATATCGCCATAGGGTGCCACCTATTCAAAAGTAGCGGCACTAAAGCAATTATGCATTTTGCTCTTTCTTTATATATCAATTTCTTTGGACCTAGCCATGGGGCAGGGTATTGTTATAGTTAATTCAGCGCTACCTATTCAAAAGTAGCGGCACTAAAGCAATTATGTATTTTGCTCTTTCTTTAGATATAAATGTCTTTGGTTACAAAAACAAAAAAACATTTTATGGAATGAAACGAAAAACCAACAAAGCTTAACAGAAAAATCCAATCAGGTTTACTATATCTCCTATAGTAGCCAAAGAATTGGAGATATTTTAAATGAAAAATCCTAAGAAAATGCATCGAAAAAAATTATGAAAATTTCATAAACCGATTTTTAAATAGTTACGTCTATAAAAATGCCGATGTTCTTCCTTCTGTAGGTACGCCATGTCGTTGCAAGCCAGATTTGTTGAGAAACTTGAGCTACACGATAATTTGCTTGTCAGCCAAATATACGAAAACGAGAAAAACACCATCAATGGACGTATTAACGACAATCCAGCCTCCAGCAATCATAGGGGCTGAATATGATATACGTATATACTTAATTTTGGATGAACTGTAATATGAATATGTTTTGTCAATTTATTTAGTTTTAGTAATGTTATTTACAGAGGTCCGCTCTGTTAGCGACTTTAACAATGTTGCTTTTTACGTTAATTTAGTTTTTACACTGTAAAATTTACAGTAACACACACATAGCTCTAAGAATGTTATTATTCTCATAGTATGTAATACAATAAATGTAATTGAACAAGAAGAAGACTTAATAACATTTTTACTTACTTGACAGAAAAAAAATAGATACAGCAAAATTGTACCAATTTGTATGGAAAATTTAGAGGTACCTTCACATTTTCACTCATAACTTTTGAACCGCTGAACCGATTTCGCTCATTTTAAATACCAAACTGCTCGGGAGGATGTTCAATAATCTGGGTAAAAATAGGCACCCCCGCTTGCGTCTTCGCGTCGTTATCGCCATTTTAACAGACAGACAGACAGACGGACATCGCTAAATCGACTTAAAATTGCATAAGGATCACGAATATATATACTTTATGGGGTCTTAAACCTATATTTCGACATATTACAAACGGAATGACAAACTGATATATACCCTCACCATATATGGTGGAGGGTATAATTATATGAGCGGGATTGGGATTGGAAATTATCTTGTTTCGCTTTCTGTTGAATGTACCCTGGGGGAAAAAAGGGGTCAGTTGGGAATTGGGACCTGACCCGGGATATGTGAAAACTGAACCGGTTTCGAAAAAACATATCACGAGATAGGTGCAAAGAGCACCGATCCCTAAAGTACCTATCACGTGACCGGTTTAAATGTCACGACATGGCCTTTTAGATCAGTCCTGTGACATGTCACAGAGGGAAATTGACCCCCACCTAGGACAAGCCCATGTTAAAGTGATCGGTCCCGTGACCGGTCCCTATCACAATGAACCGGTCATGTGACGTGTCCTGGGATAGGTCCTTTTCCCGCAGGGTATTTAAGGAAAACTTTTCAAACTTTTTATACGCGACACACAGAAAAAATTATTGCCATAAAAATTTCAATTAATTTTTTTTTTATTTTTTTGTTCATTTTAAATTAAAAGTTTAATCTATCAATAAAATTTTTAATAAACTTTGTGTAAAAAATATTATAGTTTACAATAAACACTATTGACAACATATAAAACATATAGTTATTTAAATTGCAAAATTACATTTTGAATCCCTAAACAAAAAACACAAAGAAAAGTATTTTAAAATTACGCATATTAATAAAAGCACCATAACTTAATTTGTTTTATAAAAGAGAACCACACTCATTGTTTAAATTTACAAAAACAACATATCGTAGTATATGTAGTGTTTGTATGCATCAGAGTCTATACACATCAGTGTTGCCAGATAAGGGTATCTGCCTTCAGATTTGAAAATTTGTTTATAAAAAATTCAATTTTGATAGATTTTTCAGATCGATAACAGAAAGCTATTTCTGTTAAATTAATGACGTATTGAATTTAATGCAGTGCTCGATAATTAATTTTATTTCATATTATTAACATTATGAATCTATGAATAAATTATAATCACTTCATATCAATGATTCAATTTTGACTCGATTGAATAATTTGTTTTGTGATTCTGTTCGGGAACGATTTTTGGTTATTTGATTTGTTCAAATTTAATCAATTTGATTGATTCTATGAAAAGAATCAACAAAAATCAAATTGAATATATGAATTTGATATTAAATGAATAATGTAGAAAATTATTCAAATAATGAACAGAATTTTGCAAATCGATTCTGTAAAAATTGAATCAGATTTAAAAATTAAATCAATGTTAAAATTTCAATTTGTTAAAGTTTGAATTCTTTTATGATGCCACCCTTTTTTCTAGAATATTTATTTTTAAGTTTTAGCAAACAAAATCTTTGAAAAATCATTTTAGAAAAAAGGAAAATTTGATTATTTAACAATTTAAGGATTTTAAGTATTTCAACTTTGAAAAATGACTTTGAAAGACTAAACACTTTTGGCAACACTGCGGATACGCATGCACCAGTTATGATAAAGTTGGTACCATAACATTTTTTGTGGTCCTATTGGAACCTCAAAAGTACAATGGTACACCTATGAACTATTTGATACAAAGTTTTTAGAAATAATCATGCGTTGATGAATTACACAAAAATATTTAAAATTTTAATTGATTTGAATCTGGATTTTCAATTAAAGATTTTATTAAAATTTTAATTGATTTATTGCTGGAATTTCAATTAAAAATTTGATTAAAATTTAAATTGATTTTTGGTTAGAAATTTTAATTAAAGTTTTAATTGATATAATTAAAGTTTAAATTGATATAATTAAAACTTTAATTAAAAATGTTGAAGATTAATAAGTAATTGAAAAATATCAATTAATTTTAACAAAAAAAAAATTTATTGATGTAACAAATTATTTTGCTGGTCCAAATTCAATTAAACTTTTAACTGCATTTACAAATATTTTAATTGAAACTCGATTTTAGTTTTTTTCTGTGCATAAAATTTCAAAATGCTTTGACCGGGTTTCTACTGAACGTATTCGAAATATTCTTGACACCTACTTGAACTGTGGAAATTTAGAGTGGATGAAACAAAGGGAATGGCTCATCCAAAAATAGTAAGAAATTTTAAAATGAAAATTTCAAATGATGGGAAAAACCTATTTTCGATTATGGAGTACAGTGATATTTTTTAAAATGGAGAATCTATATAATAATATGTCTGCATGCATTGGAGTGAATTGAAAATAATTCCGCAATGTTAGTTATAAATTTCAATCGATCATATTGCAATGACCAGATACTGTACAATACACGTAAACGTATGTAAGTTGTCGGTATATTTATGCCTCTTTTGTTTTCACTTTATATTGTTTAATTTTCTTTTAATGGATATTGTGTTTTATTGTTGGTGTTGTTGTTATTTTTAGTCGTTTTGCAAACAACAACACAACAAAAGAAGAAAAATTGTTGTTTTTCGGTTTTTTACTAGCACGCTATGCTAATTTCCTACATGCAAACGTCATAGTTCACTTGTTGGCATTTTACAATCGAATAATATAAAAACAAACTGAACTATTTTTATATACAGACAATAAATATGAGTATAAACTCGTATGTATGTGTGTATGGGAGTGTGTAAATAGATGTTGTAATTTAAGTAAGCATTAATTTATTATTGACAAATAAATAACACACAAATAAAAAAAAAAACATAAAAAACACTTAATTACTAAGATTAGTATATTGGTTGTATAGTAAAATTAATAATTTAGATATTTGCCCAGTTAAATAATATTTTGCATTGTTATCAAAATAAAACTTATTACATACTGCAACAATAATTTGTGTAAAGGTAAAGACTCATTTTGGTCCGCGGAGGTATGCTATTGTCTGATGGTCAAGATTTCGAACAGAAAAAAATCTATCAGTGTCAAAATAACATTAACACAGCAAATTTCCTTTCAATCCGGCAAATATTCTTGTATTTGTAATGACGTGGCAGAGAGATGTAAAGTGCTTTAAGGGGTTAAGTGGGTTTGGAAGGCTTAAAAAAGCGAATTTTTACTGATTTTTTTTTTAAATATATTAAATGAAATATTTTATTCAAACAATTTTGCATATAAATAATACGTATTTTAAAAGTACTTTGTGAAATTTTTCTTTTAAAATTTTTAAGATTCAGGCATTTTGAGCTTATTCGCCTTGAACTCTCAAAAGAAAAAAAGTACTCTCGGCATGGTAAGAATAACTCATGACTGGTTTATCAGAAATTAAAAAAAACATTTTTTGCGTTAGTAGATGTATTAAGCTCGTGCTTGAACGAAGCAAAAAAATTGATATTAGAGTCTTTGGCGAAGCTGTAAAAAGTCAAATTTTCACGTATTGCTTAAAAAAATGTTGTAAAAAAATCATTCGTTCACTTACTAGATAATGTAATTTTGAAGAAGTGTGCAAATTATTAACGTGATCAGTGCATACATTTTTGAGAAATCGTGACAACCGACTTCAAAAAAAAAAAAAAATGTTTCGAGGAAAACATTCAATCATGTTTAAAAAACAATAATAATAAACAGAATCATCGATTCCGGCACCATAAAGTCAAGAACCTGCCGCAGTGACAATTTCTAGGAATGCTTTTAACTGTGAAGAATATGAGTTTTTATACCCACCTTACCCCTTAATTTTAAATGAGGTTTGCTCAAAACTTTAAGTTTGGTGAGCAAAATGTCTCGGAGACAGCTGAACCAATCTCTCTTCAATTTTACCATGAGAGTCAAACCATGTGAACTCAATCAGAAAACGGGCATTTTCGGATTTACCATATCCGAATTAAATGAAATTTACCATAACCATTATGCTCGACAAGAACTCAACGAAACATAATATTTATCATGGTCCCCTTAAGTTTCCAAAATATGACGTCATAAATATTGAAAAAATAAACTTAAAAAATTTACTTAAGTATCGTTACCAAATCGGCTGTAACTTTTAAACTGTAAAATATACAAGATCCGTCTTGGCCTCAATTAATAAGAGAGAAAGAGCGCTTCAAAATGATATGCAAATCAACTGGAAGGTTAAAATGTCATTTTTTGGGGTCTAGAGTTCAAATCTATATTTCTCAAAATGGTCATATTTTGATTTTTCTTAAAAAAATATAAATTTAATATTGAACCTTTTTCTACATTTGTGTAAAAAAATTAAGGTGGTCACTCGATTCATTTCCGAGTTATAGCCAAAAACGTGGTCCCAAGTATTTTTTATCTCGTATAGTTTGAAAGTTGTAGTCTCTTTTCTGACGATACTTAAGCCAAATTTCAACGTTTTTTTTTGTCATTTTCATGACGTCATTTTTAGGAAATCGAAAGGGTCTGGACTCTAAAATTTGAGCTTCGTGCCGAACTTGTATAGTAAGACAGTTATGGTGAATTTCATTGAAATCGGAGACAGTCGATCCGAATGGTGATTGAGTAAAATACATGAACTCAATCACCATAAGTATATTTTTTAGTAATTAAGCAAAGGATTTTTCTTACTGGTAAAAATTTTCCATCTTATAAACAATTAAAGGCCTAAATTTTTGTCGAAAAGTTAAATTTTTTTAAAGCCGTCATTTTATTAAAGTAATAACACTTATTCCTTCGATGAATTACAAGATAATGGATTATATTAATAAAATATTTTTGTTTTTTTATTTTTCATTTTAGATGATGCAGTTCAGAGAAATTGTTGCCTTTTTTAGAGGTGCTCGCGAACATAAGCTATAGTGGCATTTAAAATAATTATTTAAAAAAATATAAAAATTTTTACTTCAATAAAATAAAACGTATTCTCAAAAAAAAATAATACGTAAAGTTTGTTTTTAAATGAGGAATCAATTGAAATTCATAGAAATATATTTTTTAACTATTTTAATCTGTGATTTAAAATACAAACTAAAAAAAATTACAGACATTCAGTAGTTGATATTTTCTGTTAAATGTAAAATTTTATGTTTTCTGTTTCTAAAAATAGAAATTCATATAATTCCTTTTTGTTTTTTTCCGAAATTATTTCAATAAAAATTACAAGAAATTATTCAAATATACATACACACATAACCAATTAAAATATATACATCTGTGTGTGTTGTGTTTTGTAATTACATACAAATAAAAAAACTTTCAATTTGAAAAACAAACCACAAAAGTAGTTTTTTTCTTACTTTTTTTTTAGTTAAAAATTGATGATATTTTAAGCGACTTTTTATTGTTTTTACTACTTTTGTCGATTATTAAATAGTAATTGAAAATAAACAACAAAATGGGCTGAATATAATAAAAAATCGGTAGTCTTCTTTTTAACTGTATTTTCGATTAATTTAATATGTATTTTAAATTGTTTTTAACGAAATAATATTGTGAGTGTAGTAACAAATGTCAGCACAAAGTCATTATACCCTACACAATATAGCGTGGGGTATAACGCTGAAAAAATTGGCTCAATAGTTCCCGAGATAAATTTAAAACGGCGAACGTAGATTTTTCCTGTTTTTCGGTTTTATGAAATTTTATATGTCAAACTTTTGGCTTTATAGCCGGGTTAGGTACCCAAAAGTTAGTCTATCAGTTAAGTTTCCAGTTCTACTTGGGGGTATATTGTACAAACTCAGGTAGCAAATTTCATCCAATCATCTTCAGAATTGTGAACTTTAATTTGATTACAAGGGTTGTTCAATTTACATGAAGACAGTCGGACGGAAGGACATCGACTCAATAAGTTATTCTGAGTTGTTTGACTTGACCTGTAAGCTTTCCTTTAGCGGGGAATTTGGTATGAAAAATCTCCTAGTTATTATTTTACGGGTAATATTGATTTGTTTTTGGCTTTCTTTTTAAAATTTCAGATTTTTGCATAAGTAATAGCAACTAATTTTTTATATTTTATTTGCAAACATTAACTTTTTGCTTTATATTTGTTAAAGCGGCAAAGTTTTGTATTTCTATACGTTTGTTGTTTCATACAAATTTTCTACACATACCCATAACATAGAACATAAAATAGAACATTTAATTGTGTTAACTCCCTCCCCACCTCAATTTCTCCTAAAATTCCTTTTAGTTAGTAAAGATGAAAAAGAGCAGGCCGACATATTTCATCACCACCACCATCGTCATCATCATCATTTTTAGTTTTTTGCCTACTTAGTTTTTAATGGTTTACTTAATATTGTTCTAAAAAGACAAATTGATTTTTTGTTAAGTAAAAATCTTTACTACTACTACTGCTTTATTTGGGTAAGGAGAATGATTGTTGTTGCTAATATATAAACATTAACAAAATAGAATTGCTTCTTTAAAAAGGACCGACCAATGGTAAAGTTTATATTTATTTATACAGTCAAATCTTTTAATAGCATACATACAATGATGCTAGGCAAATAATTTGTTTGAGAGGTGTTTGATATTAGTAAGTAATTTTAATTTGAGACTTTTATGTTGTCTTCCATAAAATGTAGTATGTTGAAAGATTTTACTGTACACAAATGCCTTGTCAAACGGCTTTGTTATAATATTAAAAAAAAAACTAAATAATTATTAGAAAATATATTCTGATGATGTAAATAAGATAAATTTTACAAATAAACTCCTGAAGAAATAAATTGTGTTTTATTTTATTTAAATAGAAAAATTTGACCAAATTAGCCCGAAGGTAATCCCAAGAGAATTGGTCACTGAAAAGCAACTAAAAGAATAAAATATTTTTTTTTTTTTATTTTCAATAGAAAAACTTTAGTTGTTTTCCAAATAACTAGATAATATTGTTCAGTAAATATTGTAGCTTCGAATCACAACATTTACGTACCAAAAATATAACCTTTTTATATTCTTTGATTCGTAATTAAATTTGAATCCGTTTATCGAGGGTTACATGTTTATATCCTCTAAAGTTATTCAAGCATTTTTGTGTGACGTAATTTGGAATATTTTTGGTAAAATTTGTTAAATTCTTTGTTGGAATTTAATTAAAATTTAAATTTAACTTATATTATATATTTTTTTGTTTTGCAAAAAATATAGAGAAATTTGACAAGAAGTTAAATTTAGCATAATTTTTTTTAGAAAAATATCATTGTATTAAAATATTTGAAATATTCAAATCTACAGTTTATATAAGTTTTCTTATTTATGGTTAGTAATGAAAATATAAATTTAAATTTAGCCTAAAAGTATGCTTTACTTTTTACAACTTTAGTTTTGCCAACTTTTTTAAAAATATTTGATAGGAAAACTTTAATACACCACTTTAACTTTCAGTTACACACACACACACACTCACATATTTGTTAGAGCAATATAATATTAATAATTTTTTTACCTCTAAAAGTATGCTTTAGTTTTTTTATATAAAACTTTAACCTAGCAAGTATGCTGTAAACATTGAGATAACTAAATTATTTTTTTTAAGCTAAGTAAATTAAATAAAAGTTTTGCGTAAACAATTTTTCTTGTTAGTAATTAAAATAAATTTTTTTCTTTTACTATTTTAAATATTTAAAGCTTGGTATTTATAAAAACATCAAACTCTGAATTAATCATTAACTTTAAATGTTACAGATTACAACACCTTTAAAGTATGCAATACTCATTTAAAACCTTTAGTTTATGCAAAAGCGTTAAATAGTTTTCCACATATTTCAAATAAAATATGGTTTTTTATTACATATTCCAGATGAAAGTTTTTGCAATTGCTTTGTTCATTAAATACGCAATAAAAAATGTTCTAGTAAATTCATATTTTGTTCTACTATAAGAAATTCGCTTAAAGCATAGTTTTCTTTCACTTTACCCAAGTTTAATGCATTTTCCGTTTATTTTACAAAGTTTTTCCTTTTTTTATTCTTTTCATCTTTTTACAAAAAAAAAAAATAAAAAATCTTTTATCTTATAAATTTCACACATACATACGTTCAATACATACATGGGAGTATTTTGTTATTAGCATTCAAATTTTATTATCATTAGTTGAAACTAATGCAAATGGAAACAAGTTTTAAAGTTAATGTCGATTGGCTCAGTAGAATTTGTGTCATATTCCGGGTAAGAACTTCAATTAACTGGACAACAAAAATATAGTGAAATATATTTTTAAAGGTGTAATAATATGTGGGTCTGGGTCAAATATTTTTGGTAGCAACAAATATCGCTACAAAGTCATTGTACCCTAGATCACATAGCGTGAAGTATAGTCTTGTAGAAACGCGTTTAAAAAGTTCAAATCTCGAATTTTCTAATATCAGAAAGTAACGAGGTTTCAAAATATATACTTTGTCACACATTCTAGATTACGAATTGATATGTCTTGTAAATATCCGTTCAACATAATTCCGAGACAAATCATAAAATGTTTATACGTCCAAAAAAATTTTATACGTTCAATGTTTAGGTGCCCAAAAGTTAGTCTATGGTGTAGGTCTAAAGTGCTATTTTTTGAGTTTTTACGATTTAATCAGCAATATTATATTAAAGAGTAATTACATTTTTGTAATTTTTCTGAATTTTCGGCCTTCAAAATGCTGTAAAAAGAGACCCGGGAGGAACTGAAAAACTTGGACTCCAAGTCTTTTTTTATCCAAATCTGATTGATGAATAGAATTGGATAGGTGCAAGAAATTTCCTAAGATCAGTTTGGTTTGATAATCCCATTTAGGTCAAAACATGGAAAGATTTTAACAATTTTCTAAAGGGTTCCTCTTTGGGGAAATACAAAAATATGTGCCAAATTTAATTCTTATTATCATTAGAATTGCGTTCTGTAGCTTGATTGCAAGGGTGGTTCATTTCACATGGGCAGATGGTTGAACAGACGAACAACGCTGAATTGACTCAGCCATGAAACCCTACACCAAGTACAATTTGTATCATATTTTAGGAAGCGATCCAAATTCTGCCAGGACTCCTGATCTTTATCTTGCGAACACGCCAGAAAATATCGAGATAAATCCGAACGATATTGCCAAAAAAAAAAGTTTATTTAAGCAAATACTGGAAGGTGAATTTATATGGGGACCGATTTTCATTATATTTGAAGACATGATTTATGGTCCCATATGTATGTATCAGATATCTACGGTTTGGTGTATCTAATTACTATTTAGGTTTTATTTAGAGGTAGAAGAGCGCTATTGGAGTTTCAATGGTTATATCTGTTCCATAAATTTAATTAATTAAAAGTTAAGAAGAAATAAATATAATTATTGGGATCGCGAATCATCATATCTTATTTAATTTTGGGCGTACATTACGAATATGAAACCAAAATTAAATTTGGAGTCGCGTATTTCGTAAAAATTTCATCAAAAAAAAGGTTCCACTTTGTTCTAGAAATTTGCGTATAATGATTGAATATATGTTCACGGAATGTCAAATGTGAGAAAGGATTTTATTTAACAATTTAATTTTTTAATAGCGAGAAAATAAAAAAATCAAATTTATTGTTCTTTAAATATTAAAAATAATATCATGTCTAATGAAAGCCCTTGGTAAGTAGATTGCAAAAGTACAAGAAGTTGGATTTTTTAATGACAATTGTGGTAGTGAGAAAGGATTTTATTTAACAATTTAATTTTATAATAGCGAGAAAATAAAAAAATCAAATTTATTATCCTTTAAATATTAAAAATAATGTCATGTCTCGAGCGCCCTGGTAGGCTAGTTGGTAGCGTGCTAGCTTATCAGTGCGGGAGTCATGGGTTCGATTCCCAACAAAGGGCTCTGGTCTGTTTTCGCTACAACGAGCCGATAGCCTTCGTTGCTAGTGCTCGGTTAGGGTATTAGGATATAATTTGTAATTATATGTTTAATAAAAATAATAAATAAATAAATAAATAATAATGTCATGTCTAAAGAAAGCCCTTGGTAAGTAGATTGCAAGAGTACAAGAAGTTGGATTTTTTAATGACAATTGTGGTGGTTATTTTTATATCAAAAATAATTAAGTCCTTATTTGTTCACTATTATATAGAGAATAAAAGTTATTAAAATAAGCTTTTAAAAAATCAAAATCTTAAATTCAAATTATTTTAATATATCAAACAAGTACAAAAATGTATTTTGGAATGCCTACAATACTAAAATACTACAAAATAAAATCTAATTTTGTTGGGTTGCAGATTCGTAATCTTCATAAAAATTAAAATCAGATTTCAGAAATTTACTCGGATAAGGCGTTAGCAAGTTGAATTTTTACTTACATCTCGCCAGAAAAAAAAATCGCAAGATATTGGGTATACAAGTTAATAATGTCGATTTGGACAAAAGATGGCATTACTATCACAAATAGTTTGTGTCAATAATAACATTTATGGTATTTTGGAGGGTAAACATCTGTCATTATAATGCAGTATTCGATAGACGCCAAAGTGTAAACACACATTTTTTTTAATCGCTATAACAATGCCGAATTTTGTGCCTAAAAAAGCCGAGAGACGCTGAAAGCCGATTTTGCATGTCGGAAATGCTGCTTAAATGCCAAGATAATGCTCTGTATTTGATGGTATCAGAACTGTGTTTGTATTATGAGCTGTTGAAATCGGGTCAGACGATCACAGGGGACCCGTACGGAACACAATTTATTCGTTTGAAGAGAGCAATCAACGAAAAATTACCAGAATATTCGACCAGACACGAGGCCATAATCTTCCATCATGACAACGCTCGGCCACATCTTGCAAGACCGGTAAAAAACTATTTGGAAAACAGTGGTAGGGAAGTTTTGGCTCAGACTCCTTATAGCCCACACCTTGCTCTTTTGACTACCATTTTTTTTCGATCGATGCAGAACGCCCTTACTGGAATATGCTTCACTTCAGAACAGGCTATCAGAAATTGGCTTTATTCATTCTTTACCTCAAAACCAGAGCATTTCTTTTGGCGTGGAAAAAGTAGTGGCTAACGATGGTCAATACTTTGAATAATGTATCAATTCATTTTGTAATTACAATAAATGCATTTTTGAAGCAAAAAAAAAAAAAAAATCGACATTATTAACTTGTATACCCAATACTTAAATGTTACTGAATTTTTTAAATTGAGATCTCGTATTTTATGCACGTTAGTTAAGACTATATTTAAAAATTTTCTTAAATTATAGCGTATATTTTAAAAAATAATTGAATTTAAAATCAACCTTGCTTTTTGTATAAATTAATCTAACGACAAATTACTAATTCTTTAAAGTTAACTATTTGTGCTACTTCTTAATATAAATGTGAGGATCAGCGCTAGAGGGAATTTTGCTGAAACTTGGCACAGAGAGTTTTTAGGGGAAACATTTGGGAGGTTGCGAATTCAAACTTTGATGTTTTTTTGCACCACTCTAACGTTTATATTTTTGCTACCTATGTATAGTTTAATTGAAGTTCATTGAAGCAAAAACGAGCACTGGAAAAGTGGGATCGAATGGGGACTAGGTCGAAATATGGTAAAATTTTCTTTAAATGTAGGGGCGTTATTTTCGGTCCTATTTAACATTTGCCATCCTAATTTAAACAACATCTTTACGAGTTTTAGTGTGTTAATACCATTTCAAACCAGTTTAGATAGGAACATTCTATGGAAGGTAGATCTGAATATTGATCGATTCGCTAAAAATTTAATATCGTTTGTCCTTGGGTCTGTAGAAACTTATGATATCTAAATATTTATCTGTATATTTGCGACCTAAAGTTTAACTAAAAAGTTTATATAGACTGACGAATGGATGGACGAACATCATTAATACGAATCAGAGATGCTGAGTCGATGTCCAAATCAAAATGATATGGAATGGAACGGGTGGAATTGGAACACTAAACATGGGGAACGAAATGAAACGGGGAACAAGTGAAATTATAACACTCAATACAGAAATACGAAATGCAATAAGGCGATCTTGGATATCGGTGTTATTTGTCGATTTGAATATATACAATTTTTTTTACTGATTTTTTTCCACATCATCGATATTTCTCTATTTTACGTTTTTTTTAATGACAATTACTCAATCTGAAATCGAAACCATAAAGGCATTAAGTCAAAACATGATATTGGAAATAATTTTATTATAATAGATATCAATACAGTGCAAAGGAAGTCATCAATTAATTAGTCCCATGTATGGTTCAACTAAAATGCAATTAAATATAGCAAAATTTAATTTTCCTCTTCTTTTCGCAAAAAAAAACTTATGATAAAAAACATGAGTTTTATCTGTACATATATACATTTTTTTTATATACCAAGTAGTCGTATGTGTTAACACAAATACATACAAAATATAAGTAAATGTCATTAAAAAATAAAAATAAAACAAAATTTTATTTTTGCATTTGCAAAAAGGGTAATTTTTTTTATATTTTACCACTTTAAAAAAGTCAAAAGGAACTTTTTAATATTATGTGTGTTTGACATGTTTCGTCATATTCATACGCATAACCTTTTCAATTTTCAATATATGTTTTTGTATTATATTTTATTCTTATGTACATACGTATAAATAAATATATATATAACAGCCCATATCCGGCAATATGTTTTAATAAATTGATTTAATATTTTAGCATAAATTGTTTTAAATGTTACTTTTATCGTCAAATGTATACATTTTAAATAAAAGTTTTGATTGAAAATGTCAAAAGGTGTACTATAAATAAATTGTATGTTTTAAAAAGCAAATTATAAAGTATATTTTTACGAGTTCATGTGCGTAAATTAAATTTGTTAAACAATCAATACATTTTTAGGAAATCAATACAAAGGTCTAATAAAAGAGGAGGATATCTTCTAATAGATGAAAGAAGATAAAACAACTATTTAAGACTGTATGAAAATACGGATTAATGGCGGTGTTTGAAACTAGAAATATATTTAAATACATGCATCTAGAGTTTCCAATTTTTGCTAGCTCTTAAGACTTGGAAAACACAAAATAATAATATAAAAAGTTAAATTTCGTTGAGAGTATTTTTTTTATAAAAAAATTACTTCATTTTCCTTAAGTTGTTTTTATTTTTCTTCTAAAATTTGCTCAAAATTATTTTTTTTTTTTGCCAATTTTGGGTTAAAGTAAAAAATTTAAAATTGATGAAAAATTTCACAATTAAGCCCCATGTATGGTACGGTGCATAATTTTTTCATATGTTCTTATCAAAACATCAATATTACCAAAAAAAAAAAAAAAACATTGTTGGAGTTGATCGAAAGGGTTTAGAAGGAAACATTGTAAACAACACGGTTTGACATTTATACTTGTAATTAAGTAGAAGAGTTTACTAAACACTGCTAGAGTTCCTAAGTGAATTTTAAATCAATTTTTGACAAAATTAATATATTAACGAGTTTTTATAATTTTGTTACTTGTTTAGACCGAATTTTTTAGGTTTATATAGTTTTATTATAGCGACGACGGAGAAGATTGGTACCTTTTTGTTTTGAATTTTGGTACCTTTCAAAAGTCAAGATTTGTAATTTTTGTTTGCAATTTTAATACCTTTTATAAAAACACGTTTACTTCGACAAGTGGCTTCTTTAGTTTTGCATTTTGGTAGCTTTTTTAAAATTACAATTATAAAGATTGGTACTTTTTGTTTTAAATTTTGGTGCCATTGAAGAAGCGTGCATTTTTGTATTGAGTTATTGTTTTTTTTTTACAGATTCATATTTTTTGTTTTAACCATAATGTTCTGGTTTAAGAAAATTGGTATGGCCAAAGAATTGTGATTGGGTTTATTATGCCCTGGGGACTTAGAACTAAAAAATTTGTGCCTCAGGTTGGAGCTCCAGAACCACCGAAAAGGTTAAAATTAATATCTTACGCAGACAACTGCACAACACTGGCAGCGAGTCCAAATATTGATAGCTTATGCGGCAGACTTAATGATTATCTTTAAACTCTTACTCATTTTTTCACTGGTAGGAGTTGCAGCTGTCCTCGGCAAAAGTCTTTACTACTTGAATTTAACGGTCGATGGTGTACAAATTTCGACGATAAACGACGACAAGATTCTTGAAGTCACATTCGACAACCTTTTTATGACCTCTGCGCATGCCATTGCAAAAAAATTTAGAGTAAGAACAAGGTCCTCAAGTCACTAGCTGGCAGATCTTGGGACACGGACAAAGAAACCTTGTTGGCAACATACAAAATGATTGAAACACTGTAATATGCTCACGAAGCAGTTTCAGCTGTGATGCCATCTTTCAGGCTGGTGCACACGACTGAATTCTCATGGACTCTCATGGACCACAAACCCAAAAACACGTGCCCTGTATGCCAAAGAGCACAAAGTCGATACGTTGACCGGTTGAAATTCCTCAATGGATTCCGATTTTTTCAGAATTTAATTTTTAATTTTGCTCTAAATTCCAACCTTTGTGTACAATGAGATTTTTTCAAAAAAGAGCAAACACTAAATTTGAGGATTTTATTTTTAAATTTTATTTAATTTTTTAAGCTTTTTTAAAAAACTTCTGCCATTGAAATTTTTTCAAATAATTAGTTGGTTTTGAATTTTGGAACAGTTTGCAAAGGCCACGATTATTTTTGTGGTGGATACTTTTGGTATTGTGGTACCTTTAATAAATTCCGTTTTTCAAGGTAAGTATATCTGATCTTAGTACCTTTAATAAAAAGACAAGATTGGTATTTTATGTTTCGAATTCTGGCACCTTTAATAAAACCAAGACGATATTGGAACTTATTGTTTTGGATTTTGGTAACTTTAATAAAGCTACGATAAGACTAACATACATGATTTGGTATCTTAATAACGATCACGATAATGTTGAAGATTGGTACCTTTAAAATTAGTATAACAAAGTTTAGTTATTTGATGAAGCCACGATTATTTAAAACAGTAATACCTATTGGAACAACATTCAAATTATTTGTCCTTTATTATTGGAACATCTAAAATCTCAAACTTATTTTTTTCGCTAAGATTAGTTTATAGATTCAAACTAAAATTTGTTTAAAAATGTATTGCATATTATTAGTTGCTAAGCAACATAGCATATTTTTAGGTCCTGTAACAAATAAACTGAAACCTTAACGTATGTATCCAATTAAAAAAGTATAATTTTTTCTCAAAAACCGAACTTTTTTTTTAAGCGAATTAAAATTTAAATCTGTTTGTATAACCTATTATAACAAAAAAAAAGAAAAACAAACTTTTTCTAAAAAAAACAAAATCCAATTAATTTTTTAAAGCGATTTTTTTACTTCATTTCGAATTAAAAAACTAGAATTACAAATTAATTAAAAGTTGTCATAGAATACATAGCACAATGATTTTATTTTATGTTAGGTATGATAAAAAATGTAGCAAAATTTTAAGTGGTTGCATAGCAAAAAATTTGGTTTATATGAAAACAAATAAAAAAATTGTATATTTTTAGTTGTTAAACAAGATTGCCTATTTTTAGGAATAACATTAATTAATTCTATATAAAGACCTTTAAAAAATTTTGCTTAATTTAAGCTGTTGTAATAAAAAAAAAAGCCACTCTTAGAATCAGTGTCAGTTTTTGTTGGAAGTTCACAAAATGATCACAAGTACATTGTATCTATGTATGATTATATATAAACTATATAGTAAAGTAGTGACAACAAAGTGTCACTTTAAAACTTAAGTGCAAAATTAAGAGAAAAGTCTTTGCAATTGTTTGACTTTAAGCTTAAGTGGCGATGTTACTTTAAAGGCAAGAAATATCATGCTTTTAAGAATTAAATTTCGGGCCTTAAGATACGCAACAAAAAATTTTAAATATTTACTTAAAATTCATAATACAGTATAGTATATTTTTAGGGTTAAGATTTATTAAAAAATTGCATGAAATTCCTTGCCTTAATTATTACCTTAGGGATATTTTTGTTTCTGTATACTAATTATACTTTTTTCTTGTTCAAAGTTTTAAAAATAGTGGTAGTAAATGTTGAACAAAGAAATTTATATTTTTGCTGCAAGATAATAGAGTTAAAAGTTAAAAAGTAAAATGTCAAACCAAAAATAAATATTTATGCATCTTCAACCATTTTTCCTTCTGTATAAATAAAACAGACAGTACAGATAAAGTCAAATTTAAACAATAGTATGACAGCAGAGATATAAGCTGGAAGTTAGTAATGGTGGAGGTGATGGTCGGAGGTAAATGTGTGTATGCCAAAGCATGAAGATGCATGCGTCATTATAAACAAAAATAGAGTAGAATAATGGAAAAGGTCATTTAAAGCATAAAAAGTGATTATACGTATTTAAACAAAAAAATATATAAAATCCTTTATGTAAAGTGATGAAAATAAAATAAAAAAACAGTAATAAAATGAGTAATTTATGGTAATGTAAAGACACTAAATATAGATAATTTTTTTTTTTTTAAACACAGATTAAGATATTTGTTAGCTCCTTAAAGCAGGCAACATTTTTTGTATGTTTTAACTCTTGAAAATATGCATTAGGTTATAGCAATTAAAACTTTTTTCGAATTCAATGTCTCTCTATGCGGAAAATATAACACTATAAATGCTTAAAAATTTATGAAAATTTCGTATCCTACTGTAGGCAAAGACGTAGAAATAAGTGGTTAAAACAATATAAGTTGCAAATAATTTAAAATTTTAATCTTGTATTATATATTTCCTAAAATGGCGCTAATGTAATGCCTAAGAGGTCAAATTTTAAATTAAATAACAACTGAAAGAATTAAAAAAAGGTTGGAATTTATTATACCTATAATGTTTGATGATTAAACAAAATTTATACTGTTTATATACCATCATTAGTCCTTAGTGTGGAGCGTTTCTTTCAAAAGGTATTTCAAAGTTTTTGTTTTATTTTTTAATTTTGTAAATATATTTATATGTGAATGTAAGCCTTCTAAGAAGTCATTTACTATTTCTCACTTGTAGTCAAAAATGTCACATTGGTTATAATTCAATTCTAAATATAATGAAATTTCAATAAAAAAAAACTTTAAATCGATACCATTAAAGAGCCTCGATTTTTTTTTTTTTTTTCAATAGAACAATTTTTGTTTTAAATTTTAGGCCAAGATTATTTCGAATGTTATACTTTCAATAGATTTGATGGTCTTTTATAAAGATGCAAATATTTTGAATTTGTTACATTTATTATTATTTTTAATTTGGTACCCTTAAAAATATTTTTTATTTGGTACATACATGGGTCTAATGCATTGGTTGGACTAATTAATTGATGATTTCATTACCATTACATTGATAACAATGGTAATGAAATAAATTTCATTACCATTAAATGGTAATGATTTTTTTTTCATTTGCATTAGTGTCAACTAATGGTAATGATCCCAAGTATGATTTCGTACCTTCAACAGAGATATATTTAAATTTGCTACCTTTAAACTTAGTATCTTTAACAGAGCCACGAATAATACAAATTTGGTATCTTTTATACAGCCAAGATAATTTTCAACTTTGGTACTTTTTATACGGCCACGATTATTTTTAAATTCGGTACTTTTTATTGATGCTTAATTATTTATACAATTTCATATTTTATGATATTTATTGATCAAATTTGGTACTTTTTATAAAGCCACGATTATTTTTAGTTTGAATTTTGGTACATTTTATACAGTTACTTTTGGGTAAAAAATATTTTCAAATTTGATACCTTTTATACAGCCATTATTGTTTTTAAATTTAGTATATTTAATGAAGCCATGAGTATTTTTAAATTGGCAGCTTTATACGGCTACAATTGTATTTTAATTTAGTACTTTTTATACAGCAATTTTTTTATTTTTTTTGTACCTTTTACAGAGTCATGATTAATTTAAAATTTGTATAATTTTGTACAGCCAGGATTATTTTTAAATTTGACTGTTTTCAAGTTTGGTACCTTTTGAACAGCCACAATTATTTTCAAGTATGGTATATTTTATAAAGCCAAATTCATTTTTATTTGGTGACCTTTTTAAAAATCACGAATATTTTTGGATTTTGTACCTTTTACAGAGCCACGATTACTTCGGTTATAATAGCAAGGACCGTATAAACCAGGATGTACAAGCTGCCATATTTTAAGCTTCCAGTTTAGCCATGCTGCCATGATGCCGAGTACATGAAATTTTGATGGTTATGCGGTCATTGGTAATAATGTGACAAACATTTAAAATTTGGGAGAACTGATTTGTTTTATTTGGGTAATCATTTATAAGGTCATGAAATTTGCAATTTTGTTGAAAAAATCCATCCAAAGTGCATCGATTAATATTAGAGAGAGAATACACAACGTTTAGGGTCTCTGACTGAATTTTGACTTATATATGAATATTTGTTACTCATTAAAAAAAAATAAATAAAACTTTTCTAACAAAATTTAAGTAATTTTTTATAGTAAAAACTCGTATATGGAAAATCTCTATAACGTGACTGACTGATCGACTGGCCGAATGATTGACTTACTCACTCAACATCGCCCAGTCTATAATGTTGGAGCTATAAACTTAAAATTTGGAGTAGCCGATGACGGGAGAAACAAGAAGGAAAAAATTCTTCTCCTTGACAGCCTGTTCAACCCTCTTTGTGTACAGACCTAAAAATAATTCAATCAATAAAATGAGTTTTGCGAATCTATTCGTTGAAAATTAAATCAGATTTAAAAATCGAATTAAGTAATTAAGTTTTTAAAATTTTGCCTGCAATATGGACAAATTCACTGATGAGGTGTTTTTGTTAATTTTTCATCAGGTTAAAATGGAGGCATAAAAAGGGAAAAGTGTCCTTCTTAACGGCTTGCCCAAACCCTTTTTGGTCAGAATAATATTTTGAGGAATTGGATTATTTACTGAAGAGATGGGATTAGGAATTTTCAATAAAAAGCTGGTAAATATAGAGTTAAAAATGTGGGAAAACAAGAGAATACTCTTGTTCTTTTAACGAACTTGGGAGTTTTGTAAATTTTAAGAGGAGCAGTAAATCTGGAAAAATTCCCCCCTCCCTTAATGTCCTGCTCAAAAACCTTTTAGTTAAAAATCTAAAATTTATATTATGTGTCAAATGGTGAATGGGCTAATTCACTGAAAAAATATCTTTCGAATTTTTGTCAAAAAAGTAATATAAATGGGATTTAAAAAGGAAAAGTTTTAAAATAAATATTATCATAAAAGTTTGAGCTAGTTTTCTTAATATATTGAGAAAACCTGTAGGTAAATTTTTTTCCATGCTGATTAGTTGTATTCGTTTATTAATTTTTCATATTGGTAGTACTTTGTTAATTTCATGACTATTTTCAATTACAGTACTTTAACAAAAAATTCAATTTTTATTTTAAATATTTTTTTTTCACCTTTATTTAAAAACCCATTTCCTGGCATTAAGAAATATGTTAAGCAATTATACCACAAAATATGTGGTTATTTAAAATACACAAATTGTGACGTTACAACAATTGCATGTTGTACTATAGAAGTAAATTTTTGTTATTTTATGCATAATTTTGCTGCTGCAACTTAAAATATGCAGGCTAGAGTTTAACGTGATGTTATTTTTGTATAACGGAAACCTCAAATTGTTATATTTAAAGTTAAAGAGCAATTATTGTAAACACGAATTAAAAAAATAATAAACAAATGTTTGGTTAAAATGAAAAACCATGAACCATGTTAAAAAGCTGCATTCCTTAAAAACACAATAAGTGTTGCCTACTTTTAGTTGCACACACTTATTTTTAGTTTAAGATAAAAATAACTTGAATAGTAGTTCTGAAAAATTAAAAATTTACATATATTAACATTTTAACAAAACTTCACTATAACTGAAAAACTTCACTATAACTGTGATATATTTTTAAAGCATTCATTATTTTTGTTTACATTGTAAAAAAAAAAAAAATATTAAAATCAGTTGAAAAACAAGATCCATTATGTTGTAAATAAATTATGCTATACAAATTTTTAACCATGTAAAAATACAAAATTTACAGAGAAAAGTGTTTTTAAACATTAAATGTAAACAGGAAAAACAAATACCATAAGGCTTGTCAATGCCCATAAGGCTTAAAATATTTATATTGTCAACATTCATATAATAAAATATTTTATATTTATAACGTGTGAATATTATTAAAAACAAAAAAGCTTTTGTACATAACGATTCCAGCTGTTGAAGATACAATAAAATATTACGATGAGAACCGATTTTTAATAAAAAATTTTTTTTGAGCAGACATTTAAAAGGACTTTGGTATAACAAAGAAAGATAAGAATATTTAAAAGTTTTTGAAATACACCTAAAACTATGCAATATTTTAAAGATATAAATAAATACAAAAAATGTTGAGAAGGATCTTAGGCTAATCGATTGGTCAACTCGTATCTTTAATAGCCTTAAGGTAGACAATACTAATGCTCTAAAGTAGGCAATATTTTGTAATACATGTTTGTATAACAAAGTAGGCACTAAAATAAAAATATCTCAAATGCAGTTAGTTTTTTTTCTCATAATTTTTAAATTCATTATTTAAACAATATTGACCATTTCCCAAATTTTAATACATATATTTCTAAGCAATTTTTTTTTATCCTAGTTTCTTTTCAATATCCTTTTCTATACTAAAAATTTCATTTTTTATTTAAAGTGAATATTTTTAAGTACCTTTTATAGATACACAAGACTGGACTGTAAAACGAAAAATATTATATTCTGACAAATTGCTATTTTTAGCCTGTTATTATGGCTGGGGTGGAATAAATGTATATTAGGTATATAACACAGGACGAATAGTAAAAATTCAATTTTAAAATGTTAACAAGCTTCATTTTAACACGGTTCCTTTAATAGAGCTATAACACTTAAATTTAATTTAATTAAATGTTATTTTTTTTTTGTTTTCTACTTTCTGCCATTTGTTAGTACATCTTTTCGTGTTTGTTTTCCTTATATACATAGTTATTTTTTAAATAATGATAATGATTGTAATCATAATGTTATTTTATTGTGTTTAGTAGTGAAAACAATTTTAGATAATGGATATTGGTACTAAATTTTTGTAAATTTCTTTTTTTTTTTGATAACATAGCAAAATGTATAGTTTGAAATATAAAATTTGGCTAAAATCGTAATAAGAAAACGCCTTTCTCTCATATATCCTAGAAATGGAAAATGATACAAAAGTTGGAGAAACTATAAGAATGCTTAAAATTTTGGCTAACTATTAACATCTCCTAGAGTGGGCCACCAGATCCTAATAAAACTTGAATGTGTTGATAGTGGATACAAAAGAAAAATATATATTTGACAAAGAAAATTTTTCGAAACCCTTTGATATTAAGTCTAAATAAAATCCAATAAACGAAAAATGGTTTAATTTTGTATACTTTTGTTTGTTTTCAGTTGTAAAGCATATCCATATTTTAACAAATAAATGAGGATCCGCCCTAGTATACCTTCTTTATTCATGTCATTGTACTAAAAAATTACATAAATATTACAAAAACTTTTGGCTTATAAATAAGACGAGTTTTTTATACGTGTTTTTTTTAGAGTGTCACAACTTTGAGTTGACATCACTTTTTTATTTGACAACCCATTTAACAGCTGATAGTTGCTTTTTGTTAAGTTTGCTTTGAAATTTTATTATGAATCGACTTACAAAAGAGCAACGCGTGCAAATTATTGAAATTTTTAAACAAAATAATTGTTCTATTCGTCAAACTCATCTTGCACTTCTTCCATTTTATGGCGTTCATAATCATCCTTCAGAGCGGCTAATTCGAATAACAATATATCGTTTTCGGACCATTTAGAGTGAGGAGAATCCACAAGCTTTTTTCGAAACACCATTACATGCACAGAAAATTAATGTCTGGTGAGCTTTATGGGCTGGCGGAGTCATTGGCCCATATGTCTTCAAAAACGATGATGGTGAGAATGTTAGTGTCAATGGTGAACGGTATAGTAACATGATTTGAAATTTTTTCGTACCTCAATTACGAGACATTAATCTTGCTGATATGTGGTTCCAACAGGACGGAGCCACATGCCACACAGCGGGAGTTACAATTGATTTACTCAAAGAAACTTTTGATGAAAAAATAATTTCACGTAATGGCCCAATTAATTGGCCACCAAGATCGTGTGATTTAAACCCATTGGATTATTTTCTTTGGGGTTATGTTAAGTCACTTGGCTACGTCGATAAACCACAAACAATTGAACACCTGGAAATCAACTTTCGTAGAGTTTTCGGCGAAATACGGCCGCAAATGCTGTGAAAAGATGTTAAAAATTGGTGTTTCACATTGCGCCTTCTACGTGCTAGCCGTGGCGGCCACATGGCAGAAATCATATTTAAACATTAATTTTATTAAAAAAAAATTTCTTTCCAATAAAGCCCGTTAAAAATATATTTCCTTGTTTTATTATGATTTAAACTTGTGTCACTCTATAAAAAAACACCCTTTATGTACCGAATTTTATTAAACTCAAAGCAAGTTAGTACACGCCTAACTCTCATATATCCTAAAAATTTTATAACTGCAGCTTCAACAACTACAATGAAAATAACATTTTATGTTCGGTATTTGTGTGTGATTGTTATTTGATTCGAAGAAGGATCACGCCTGGTTATCATATATCCTCTTTTTAATATTGTAAATATTTTAAAGAAATAAATCAATTAAAATAAAAAGATATATATTGTTCATTGAATCATTTACTGGCATTAAATCATGCTCGTTCCCAGCAAATTATTTATACGGGAAAAACTCATACGCCAATTTAACAAATATGGCATGGATGGCAATACTTTCTTTTTACTTGTGTGCCAAAAATATTTTTCTTTAATATTTTATTAGAGTTTATTTTCTCTTTTAAGGGTAATTTTTTCACTAAAAAAATTACTTTTAAAAGAAACAATATAAAGAATACGAATGTCTGTTCAAACACCGATATTTTTGTGTGTTAAAATTGTGCCAATAGCAACCGTTTCTTTAGTTCCAAACCAGAACCGTTTTCCCAACCGCTAAAAGTTTTATAAAAGCTGTAATAAATACCTATCATGATTAAATCGCCTTTCTTTCGTATATCCTTTAAACCGTAGTTTTTTTATACAGAATGGTAAAGATTACCTCAAACAATCGATTTTACAACTTTTCTCAAACAAATTTAAATAAATTTTTAGTTATTTTTTTTTTTTTAAAGTACAATATTTTGAGTCCCTGCAGTCAACCGCTAGATAGGGCCACTTGAATTATTTATTTTTGGACTTTCTTTTAACGGTGAAAATTTCATTAAAGCTACAACAATAACAGAAAGTTAATGAAAAAATGGTACATTACAATAGTATGTAGCTATAGTGTAGCAAATTTTAATAGAACGCCTATCATGCCTGTCTCGCCTATCAATTATATATCCTAGAATGGCATGGAATTACCTCACTATTTTATTTTTTTTTTGCTTTTCCCAAGCAAACAAAATATAATATTTTTGTGTAGCTGACTAGAAAATTCTACATTAGAACATTACATTATAATATTTCTTTTTAATTAGAAAGGAAATTTTTCATGATATGAAACTGAATGAAAAACATCTTACATTACATTTTAGAATAAAATTTTTTAAAAATTTCTTGCTTAGATTTTTGCTTGGATATCTGGTTGTATGCTTTGGTATAGGTTTATATAAATATACCACCATAGAAGTTGTAATAAGCTTTTATGACTATTATAACTTATTATTAAATATAGAATTGATGGCTGTGTGTATCTGAAAGCCAGTTTCCAAATAAAAGCACCTGGAGGTTCATTAATGTTGTGACATATTTTATACATTAACATTTGAAATTGAAACTGATTTCATGTTTGATATTGGTATTACATACAATACTTTATAATATGAGGGTTAATTTGTTGTATATTTATGTTTAAAGTGTTGATATATTGACAGGTGTAGGAAAGATAAAAAGAAATTAATAATTTAATTATAGTTATATGTAATTATAGTTCTGTTAAAAGCTTGTTACCATTTGTCTAAAAACACCATGTAAATATGGCATTCATCTGGAAGCCGAAAAATTTTACCTCATTATTTTTGAATTTTTATAATAAATTAATATTAATATTTATTTCACAACCATGAACTAAATTAAAAGCTTCCACCTAAAACTATGCATTATTTTGTATTATTATTGTAATTTCATAAAGTATGCAATGCAAATATTTAAAGTATTTTGCTTGTCTATATTTATCTAACATATATGGATTATGATTTTCGTGGTTGAAATTTTAATTAAAAATGGCAATAAAATTCAATATACATTTTATTGTATTTATTTTTATATTAGTAAATTCATTTTTTGTTTTGCAGTTTAAATAATGTTGTCAATTAAAATGAACAACTGAAAATCATGTCAAATAGAAAATTTACATATAAATTAATAATAGCTAAATTGAAATATAAAGTTGGTATGTCTAGGAAATTTATGCAGAAACATGATTGAAAATTCTATACCAATAAATGAAATTGATTTTTATCCCTTAAATTATGCAACGAGATTTCATTTGTTTTCCATCAGTTAATGATTGATATAGAAGAAATAAATTATAATAAAATTGAAATTGTTAAACAAAATAAATATAATTTTATTTCATTTTTATAATTGTTAAAATATAATTCTGCATTTTCATTTTTGTCTATGTTATCTATGGGAATAAAACTTTTTCTTTAGAATTGAAAATCATTATTCCTCTAAAGTCGTACATAACAACATAACCACACATACACACACATCCTCACACGTTTCATATTCATAAATTTTACAATAGATCCTTAATGGTATATAAAAATTTCATATAAGGTTTAAACATTTTATATTATATACATATGAATGAGTGTGTGGTTTTAAGAAGCTGGAATAAAACGATTATAAAAAGTTTTCTCTTCATGTGGAGGAGGTTGGTTGGGTTTATGTTATACCACCAAAATATAAAAAAAGACATTAAAATTCTAACAATTGTAAGCCATTATGGCAATGACTTCATAACTTACATAAACATTTAGGTTTACACACATTCATAGATTTAAGTCTCATATACATATCTTATATGTACGTTTTCCTAAAAAACATCATCAACACTAAAAAACAGATTAACAAAAATGTCATCATAAAAAAAAAAACAAAACAAAAATTGAGAAATATAAAAATCTTACCAAACATCTTTATAATGATATTTTTATATTTCAAAGCATACTTTAAGGCAACAACTTTTCAGAAATAGTTGTTTTTCTTTTAATATAAAGCTGTGCAAAAAATGTAAATGAAGTTTAAAACGTGATACTTTTTCAACAACATTTCCAAGTTTAAAACATTTACAGATAACTTCACATAGGCATTGTTTTGCTAACAAATAACAAAATCTGATGGCTGAGAAAAACAAAAAAAAACAAACAAAAAATATTCACGGCATACTTTTAGGTAGATTTAAAAAGCTAAAAAAAGTATTGCCTAACATTAGGACTCGCGTGGCATTAACTATGGTGAAAACAAAAATATAAAAAAAATAAAAGGCTTCTAGTGTTTTTTTTTCTTCTTTTGGCAAAACGACAAAACCCAACATTATGGACTTAAAATGGTAAAAAAAATAAGTGTGTGTAGAAAAAAAGTTACGAGTACATGAAAATTAATATAAAGCCGACATTATGATACCCTATTTGAATAAAAGATCGACTTTTTGTTTGCACTAGTAAGAAAAAAAAAGAATAATTTTAGTTAAGTTTTTATTTATGTCTTATAATTTAGAGTTTTTTTATATAAATTTCAACTAACTTTTATAAAAACATTAGGATAGACCGCTAGATATGTATATTGAGCTTTTCAGAATTTTGTCTTAAAGGAGTTTGCAAATCTGACTTATAAAAAGTTTTATCAACACATATTTAAAATTTTATTCTTTTAGCCTCTCTCCGAAAAATATCTAAAAACACCGCCTTAGTTAATAGAGGAACCTTTAGCCCAATGTGCAAGTTCCTAATTCCAATTATTTGGGACGGCCGATTAAATGGGGGTAATTTTACTCCTCTCAGAAACCTCCTTTTACCCTGTTAATAGACATCCACCAAGACATTTCGGTAGCTGTCAACCTTAATACCAGATTTCAAGTTCACAGCAGCAGCGGTTTGGGCTGTATGATTTCTACCACGCTTTTTTTTTATCAAAAGTCCCCTCTCCGTAACCACTTCCAAAAGTCCTGTCTTCGTGGTTGTCTACAATGGAGGAAGAACATACATTCCAAATTTCAAGTTCCGAGCTCCGGCGGTTTGGGCTGCGTGCTTAAGGGGAAATTTAAGCAAACTGTTATTGAAAATTCTATAAAGTATCTTTTTAAAAAATAAGCCCATGCTCCAAAGATTAGATATCTGAATTTCAGAAAAAATGGGTTTAGGTAAGCCTTATAAGGGGATACTTATGGTCTTTTGAACCCCGTTTTTTTACAAAGTTTGTTTTTGTTTGTTGTTTGGCTCAAGTGGCAGCTCATGCCCTAATAAGCATCAAGTATCACCGTTTTGAAAGACTACTCTGATATCCAAAGAATTAGACCTAACAGATTGAGATAACATATAAGCTCACCCAATCCTATATCCAATATCACCGACAGGTTGACCAAAGTTTCAAGTCGGATGTAATCGCAAAGGAAATGACCTACCTTCTCCTCTTCACTCGGTACACCATAACTACGGCATCGTACATCGCACGCTCTCCCGAGTCAATTGCCGTGTCTGCCTATCAGCCAGTGAGCAGTCAGCACGGCAGTCAGTGGCGTAATATCTCTCTTACTACTATAGAAGAGAGGTTTAGTACATAATCATAATCGGGCCACGTGCGCTCCGCGGTTCTACAAGTGAGCGTCCACTCCATCTGTCCCTCGGCTTCCGAACTATATCCTACACTTATTGTTTTCCAATAGTTCTTCCTTACACTGACGCATGAGGGTATAAGATGTAATGCACGAGTTTAGGAACAAAAGCACCGCCTGTCTAACGACCAATAAACCCATGACTCCCCGAGCTCCTACCGCCTTTAACACACTAGCATGATCAGGTAACCCGCAGCAGCCTTGTATGTCACAATCACCAGAGAATATATCAGAGCCTATTACACAACTAATCTTTAAATTTTCGCGACGGAGTATACCCTGATGTTTAATCCAGCTGTTGGATCCCTCCTGTCCCATTCATCTCTAGAAGAAAAGCAGATCCAAATAGGTGTATGGAAGTCAATCCTAGGAGTAGAGTAGTCAGAGCTGAGGAGGCAGCTGGTTGAGAAATCTATCATGTATGTAGATTCCGACCTTCCAAGAACCCGTAACAGCATTTCGTACCGTTCTGCAGGCAGAAGCGGTTAGGCCTGGCCGATTCAAGATTTTCATCAATGCAAATAACTTTTTCATTTCTTTAATGAGGAACATTTATGGGGTTATTCTGTAACTGCGTGAAAATTTGTCTCGTAACTCTGATATGTTTAGCATAGTTTGAGTCACTTATATCAAAATTATATTTAGGTAAATTTTTGTATATACCTTTAGGAAAATTTAACATTATGTGACTTTCCCTAACCTAAATATGGTAAAGTAACATATTTCGATGTGACTTTTTATATAGTTACGGAATAACCTTATTAAATAAATTTATTACAAACTGCGATTGACTGAATTGCTCAAAAGGCCTCGTAATTTACTAAAGCTTTAGTGTGGCTGCAACAACTCTTCACATTTAAGCAAAACTTGTCTGACTTCATATTTAATATTAAATGTCAATTTTGTAGTTTAAATTATTTCAGTTATTTTAATATAAATGAAAAATCACTTAAAACAAAATAATTTTTAATTTATTTTTAAATGTTAATAAAGTTACCTACAATATCCGTATATAATAAATGATTTTTCATTTATTTTAACTATTAACAAACTAACCACAATTCCGAAAAAATAATAGATGTTTCCATTATTTATTTATTTATTTATTTATTTTAACTGTCAACTATTTATCTACCGAATCCGCAAAAAGTAATTATTTTTCAATTTATATCCTTTAAATGACTTAAGCTTTGTTTTGGTATTAAAAAAAATTTTAGAAATACAAATTTTTATAACGTAAGAAAATTGTAGTTGGACATTAAAGATTTAGAAAACTACAAAATATCTTTGTTCCTGAATCTTAATTTTCATGAACGATTTAATGATATTTATTATAAATTTTGATATATTTCTTAACATACACATTTCAGGAATGGTTAAAGTGTCATAGGGTATAAAAATAATACAAAAGCATTTAATGTATTCAAAACAAAAGAAAGAAGTAACGGAAATGGTTACTAGCACAAGGATCTTTTTAAAAAAGACACATATACACATGCAACCGTAAGAAATAAAGAATGTGGAAAAACTGGTCTAATTTTTACCGTAGAATATTAACAAAAAAAAAAAACGTCACTGTTTCAAATAAACAAAAAAAGGTATAAGCTTAGAGAAAAATAGTGGTAAAACCAACAAGTGCAACATCACATTATATATCTGTCATCAGAACAAAATCTGGAAATACTAACGTAAGACCTCAGGTAAAATAAAACATCGATAGGAAAATTAAGGATTTTAAGGAAAATAGTTCAATCAACTTTATTTACTATATTGTCTATAATTCATCGAGTTTTAGTCCAAAACAATCGAATTTTCAATTTCATGGTGGGGGTGAAATTTTATAATTTTTTTCTCTTAATTTCATTTAGTTTTATATGAAATTTGAGTGAATTACATTATAAAATATTAATCATTTAAATGTAAGAAAATTGTCATCAAATTGTAAAAATTTTCAGTAGAAAGTAAAATGGAGACCTAGAATACAATTACTTTTATATTTAAAATAACTTCGAATTGCAAAATATACGCGATAGTTAGTAGTAGCAGATTTTGTACACTTATTACTGAAAGTATAAAAACACAGCTCTGTTTAAATTATATCCTTGGGCCTTTTTTGTACAATATTTTAAATAAGTAGTAGCGAAAAAAACACATTAGATAAACAACTACTTTATATACGTCTAATGTTTACTAAATGTGTTGCCTACTTTAAAATAAAACTTTACTTCGAAAATGACAGCTAAAAAAAATAAACAACACACTAAAGTTTCTCATAAACAATTATTAAAAAAAACAAATTACAAAAAAAAATATTACTTTACAAAAACAAGTAAGCCAAATCACGTTTTTAATTTAATTTACCCTTTATTTATAATATATTTTGTATGTAGGAAATAAAATTTGTAGCAAATTTAATTTACTGTATGTGAATGTTGGGGGAAAAGAAATATTTTTGTTTGTCAAATCGTTTAACTTGCATGTTAACATCCACTACTGCAGATTCCATTTAGTCCCAAAAAAAAAAAAAAAAAAATAAAACAAAACAAAATAAAAAATAAGAATAAGAATAAGTACCCGCATTTGTGTAACTTTTATTTTCCGAGTCGATGTAAACCAAGCTTTCATTTCAGCCTAATGTGTGTGTTATGTCATCCTCTAGACATGAAACACACAATGCGTCATTGGAAATGCCCATCCCCGCTATATGACGAGCACAAGCGTAGTGTCCCGTAATTCGATCAGTTTTGTTTTGTCACTTTTACTCAAGCTGAGTAGGTTTCCTGGCACATTTCCATCTGGTGTGCTTAGAAAACACTTCGTACCGCTGCAGGTAGTTCTATTTGCCCACCTCTCAATGAACACAGTTTTACATATGAGCCTGATATCCAGCTGCGGTTACGAATTCATAAAAGTCAAAACGATTTCATTGCCTGAACTACCCACATGACCAGGAAACATCGGCCGTAGAAACTCCCACATATTCATTGATTAGGTGATCGGAGATTAAC
The DNA here is from genome assembly GCA_949748255.1 of Eustalomyia histrio. Taxonomy (NCBI): domain Eukaryota; kingdom Metazoa; phylum Arthropoda; class Insecta; order Diptera; family Anthomyiidae; genus Eustalomyia; species Eustalomyia histrio. Next base: position 14,744,349 of record OX456525.1, on the reverse strand, counting down.
ATGACTAAAGCTCAGCTTAACTCTCACTGCGTATACTGATATTTGTCTGTCCCTCCGTTATCCAATTCGCCACAACCAAAATAGCAAAAATTCCAGTCTGTAAACCTCTCTCTGTTCTGCCAACGGCATCCTCCATATAGCAAGTAGGTCCAGTACCGTAGGAGATACTAGATCCATTAGTGTAGTAAGTATCAAAACAATCAGCAAATAGTTTAGTTGGGTTGACCCAGTCCTTCCTAGTCGGTTACTCTATAGTTCTTACCAAATTCTATAAAAAATGGTCAAAGTTTTGAAAGCATCTCAAAGATAGGACTCTGCCCTCACACAGAGAAAAAAGTGCCAACCGAATCAACACTAAATTCGGTTGATTCAGGAATGTTGTCTTGAATTGTTTTCCTTTTGCAACCAAAATTCAGTTGTATTAACCGAATTTTGTTGTGAAACCCAATATTCAGTTATACCAACCGATTTCAATAAATTTCGGTTGGAAACTGACAAAATTTTTTTTGTATGCTGTATTGTAATTCATATGCCAGGTTATATTTTTTCGAAGTCTGCATATCGATTTCAAAGCCTCGCCCTTTTTATAAAGATTAGGTGTATAACTCATAGCTCCCGTAATACCCAGATCCTGAAGGTTTTTCAACATTGTTCTAAGACAGCAGACCACATATGCGTATGTCAGAAAAGGTCTGATAACTGCAAAGGAACATCCAGTGTACATCCAAAGAATTAATACTACAATTCTAACCAAAAGTTCCGCGCAGCCCGTGAAATACCATTGGTTCAACCATATCTTACTATCTAAAGTAGACAGTTGGGGAGTAACCCCTTTTAATATAGAAAGTCTTATACCCCAATTTTTGATCATACGCGTTAACAACTCAAGCGAAGTGGGGCTTGTTCGAATTATAAGATAGCGCATGTCTGTTGCACCAGCTGTCCTTCAGTTTCACAAGAGCTTACATTTTTCTTACAGACTGTTCTTAGTGACCTCTCAAACAACACAATAAAAAGAAAAACCCAGCATATGTTTCTTTTTGTCCAGATCCTTTCCGATCATAATCATAAAGAGCCGACTAACAAGATATTCGACTTTGATATACATGTTGTATCCGTCAATTAAAACAGGCTCGGAGCAATGTTACTGACCAAATTAATTTCTCCGCCATTCATTCCAGACTTTCCAGTAGAAAGCTCAAACTGATTTGCCTAAAAATCTTTGCTGATGTTTAGTCTTCCTTTCCAGCTTTTGGAATCAAAAACGACCTTATATTGCATCAGAATTACGGAATACTATATGGAGGGAAACTCTGTGGCCTAACAATGAAAAACCAGTTTAAAATCGATTTTTTTCTTCGACATAATCTCTGTTAAGTGAAATGCAATTCTTCCAAAAATTCTCTCTAACATCTCGAAACCCTTAAAAATAGGCTTCCGTCTCTGATATGACTTCTTCATTTGTGGAAATGTGGAAAATCTCTTTACCTGGAGCCATCTATTCACGTTTGGGATCTGGCTGGGGGCCATATCTGGAGAATACGAGGGCGGGAAAGTAATTCATAATGTAAAGACTTTAATTTTTCTGAAGACAAAGCAGATAAATGCGCCGGTGCATTGTCATGATGACACAAAATCTTTTTTTTTCTTATTTAAGTGGGGTCGTTTTTTTCCTTAATTTCTTCATCCATTCTGTCCAATAATTCAACATAGTACTTGGCAGTTATTATTTTTCCTTTCTCCAAGTAATCAATAAATATTATACCACGTGAATCCCAAAAAACACTGGCCCTTACCTTTCCAGCCGATTGTTGAGTTTTTGGCCGGTTTGATCAGCTTTCCACGCTTGCAACCACTCTGCAGACCGTCTATTGGATTCCGCTGTATAATAATAAATCCACGTGTCATCCATTGTTATAAATCGACGTAAAAATTGAATTGAATTTACTTCAAACATCTCCAAAGCATACTTTGAATCATAAATCAGTTTTTGTTCAGCTTTTAAAAATCGCGACACCTTTGTATCTTTATGATGCCAGCAATCTCACTCACTTTAATCTTTCGATCATCCAATACAACCTGATGTACTTTTCTTACATTTTCTTCTGTAACTGACCTATTTGGACGATCTGCTTCATTTGTGCTCGTACCACCACGTTTAAATACGTAATGTCACCTTTTAACTATTGAATATGACGCCGAAGATTCAGCTTATACTATAAACAAACTACAATTGAACTTAGATCTTTGCTATAATTTCGAAAAACTTCATTAATTCTCCATTCAATGCCTGAAAATTGAAAAAGCTTTTCATAACAAGAAAACATACTAAAGCTGTACTATTTTTGTTTCCATTATGATAACGAAAATTTTTTTCAATACGACGAAATATGAACTACTTACCAGCCTATTTACTCGCTTAATTAATTAAGTAATGGGTACTCATTATTTTTTGGCTGCTCGTAAGCGAAATAATAATGACAACCCATTACTTTGTGTTTTTTTGTAAGTGAGAAAGTAATGACCACTCATTGCTTTTGGGATATCGCGAACAAAAGTAATTAAGCGAGTAAATAGACTGCCTAATGTCAGTTCTGTTTTGACATTTGTGTAGTAAACACATGCGAAATACACGTTAATAAACAATGTTACGCTACACTGCTCCAGAACGTGGAATATTGGTGACTATTTATTTGAGCAAAAATGAAGATGATTTTTCATCAAAAATAATCATGAGTGATGAGGCCCATTTCCATCTTAGCGGGTACGTAAATAAGCAAAATTTACGCTTCTGGGGCACTGAAAATTCGCGTGTAACCCACGAAGAGCCATTACACCCGCTCAAAGTCACTGTATGATGTGCTGTTTTTGCTGGAGGAGTCATCGGACCTTTTTTCTTCGAAGACGTCGCGGGCCAAACGGTTACTGTGAATGGTGAGCGCTACAGAGCAATGATCAACGAGTTCTTTTTGCCGCAACTTGATGAATTGGGATTGGAAAACATGTGGTTCATATTCTCGACTTGATGTAAAAAAAAATTAAAAGACCAAATAAAAATAATCCACAAGAAGAATCAAAGTTTTTCATTTTTTTTAAATTACAGCCAAAAAACATCGGAAGGTTATTTTTGCGCCACCCTGTATTAACATTACACAAAAATTCAATCTAAAACTAATATTTACATTAAAAAGTTTGTTTTATTGAAAAGGAATCATTCTTAAGTTTTACCTATTTTTGAATTCAAAACTTAAATTTGTAAAAAAAAAGTTTTTTATTCATATTGCCAAAAAATGTCAAAATAAAATGACAAAAAATTATTTTATACATACTTAATTCCAATCCCTAATGACTATAAAACAAAAATATTTGAAATTTGTTACAGTTCCCTAGAGTAGGATTTTGTATACTTATATCGCACAGAAAAGAAATTGTTTTAATGATATTTTATATTAACTACGAATTTTAAGAAGGAAAAAAAAAATAATTATAATAAAGTAGTTATTAACTTGTTAACTGCTAAATTAATGTTTTTAAATGCAAAAGTATCTTAAATTAGCGCACAACAAGCTGACTTTGGGGCTTAAGTGTTTGCCTTATTTTTTTAACATGACTCGGTTGTGAAGTTTACTGGTTAAGGGATCTACTAATTAAATATTAAAAACTCTATATTATTGGTTATTGTTGTTAATTTTTGCTTTTAAAAAGGCAACCCTTACTTTAAGACTTGATTCTTATGAAAATGTCAAAACAAATAATGAAAATTGATATACATTGACCTTATTTGACCTTTTTTTTTTTTAGCTTAAGCATTTTCTTCCTTAACTTTTTTTATACAATTTTTCATAAAATTTCTTTTTAGTTATTCTAGTTGGTGTTATTTTTAATCATAAAACAGTGGCACATTATGCAAATTTCTTTATAACAAATAAAGTGAATTTAAAATTTTTCCATTTAATAAACAACAATAGCAGGAGTTACGGCTAAAAAAAGGTAAAATAACAGCAGTGGGTATTTGTTTATAAAAAACAACAGTTAGAAAAGTAAGTGGTAAATAATAAATATGAAAATTTGTATAATAAATTAGTCAAGGACATTGTTGTTGAAATATATCAGCTTAAATAAAGTAGACTTTAATATTTTTAAAGTTGGCAAGCCTAAAAATATGCAAACAATATTAAGTTTTTGGATATTTGTTAAAAGAAAAATAGAAAAATATTGCATAGGGTAAAGGTCAAAGTTCATAATTATAATCAGGGGTAATTTAATAAGTATTTTTTTTTGGAAGGAAAATCCTAAAATGTAAAATGAGTTTTAATTTTAAGTACACAGAAAAATTATTGCAAAAAAAAAACTACAATTAAATTTTTATTAATTTTTTGTTTATTTTCAATTAAAAGTTTAATCATATCAATTAAATTTTTAATTGATAATGAACTTGGTGTACAAAATATTCTTGTTTACAGTAAATGCTATTGACAACATATAAAACATACAGTTATTTAAATTGCAAAATTGCATCTTAAATCCCTAAACAAACAAAAAACAAGAAAGAAAAAAATGTTTAATAAAAATATTTTTAATATTACGCATATTAATAAAAGCGTAATAACTTATTTTTGTAAGAAAGAGAACCGCATTCATTGTTTAAATTTACAAGTGTTTGTATGCATCAGAGTGTATACACATCAGTGTTGCCAGATAAGAAAATTTGGCGTTTGAAAATTTATTGATAAAAAAACTTAATTTTAATAGATTTTTCAGATCAAAAATAGAAAGCTTTTTCTGTTATATTAATGACGTATTAGTTTTAATGCAGAGCTTGATAATTTATTTTATTTCATATTATTAATTTTATTAATCTATGAATAAATTATAATCACTTTATGATTCAATTTTGACTCGATTGAATGATTTGTTTTGTGATTCTGTTCGGGAACGATTTTTGGTTATTTAATTTGTTAAAATTTAATCAAATTGATTGATTATATATAAAGAATCAACAAAAATCAAATTGTTTTTTTGAATTTGATATTAATTGAATAAAGTAGAAAATTATTCAAACAATGAACAGAATTTTGCCACTCGATTCATTTAAAATTGAATTAGATTTAAAAATTATATCAAGCAATCATGTTTTTAAAGGTATATTTTAAAATTTAAACAAATTGTTAAAATTTGAATTCTTTTATGATGCCACCCTTTTTTCTAGAATATTTATTTTTAAATTTTAAAAAACAAAATCTTCGTAAAATCATTTTAGACAAAAAGTTTTAACAAAAAAAAAAAAATAATGGTTGTAACAAATTATTTTTTGCTGGTCCAAATTCAATTAAATTTTTAATTGTATTTATTTAAATATTTTAACTGAAACTCGTTTTTAGTTTTTTCTGTGTACACTTGTGGAAAAAGTATTACTATATTTGGATCAATAAAACGTTTTATAGTTTCGTAATGGGTAAATTAAAAAAAAAAAAATTATTTCGTTTTCACTCAAAACTTTAAAAATGGCAAAGAAGTGTTGCTATATGACAATGTTACAAAATGATGAAAAGCAATCATATTTTTGCAAAAATATTGTAAAATTGGTGAACTCAACAAAATGTTTTTTTTTTATATTTTTGAAGTAAAATTTGTTCGTGTAAAGTACATTTTTGAAAAACTAAGCATAAAAGTGGTATATTTTATTCTGAACTCTAGAAATAAATTATGCAGTTTAGTAGATCATTTAGCCTGCAATATAAAACACCAACAAAATTTAAGCAAATATCAACATTGAATATAAAAATGGTCATATGGCAATCCTGGTTAACCCTTTGTAACCCAGGTACACAATTGCGAGCTTTGAGTTTCTTCAGAAAAATGCAAATATTTTCAAAACTAGTTAAACAGTTTTCATAATATTTTTTCTTTGTTAGATTCTTAACAAAATAGTCATTCACAGATATAAATTATTGTACTTTTTCCGAGATTTAATTAGTTTTCGAGATATTTTAGTGGAAAGACAGAATCTTATGAATATTTTTTAAATAAATTTAAAAAAAAACCTTGAAAGTATGCCAGTAAATATTTGTAATTTAGTATCTTAAAGTAGGCAACGGCATTTTTCCCAAAACCTTGTTACAAAAATTTAACAAGAAATAAACTAAAAAAAAAATTTAATTTAGACCGCCTTCTTTTCTAAATTAATTTTTGTTACAAATATAATTTTCATTAAAAATTCACATCCATTTGCCCAAGTAATATATATATAAAATAGTTTGTTTAAATATAAACAAACATTTTTCAATTAATTATTTGTTCAATTTGTATAATAAGGTTTATTAAATAATACATTTACCTGCTTCGAGGCATTAAAATTACAATTATTTTGAAGCATACTCTCAAGGCTTTAAATAAATTACACTGAAAGAAGAAACACTTGTTTAATTTTTCTTTTGGAATTTTCTAATTCAACAAACAAAAAATTTTTACGTATTTCCGCATCCTTATTTGCGTCAATGAGAAAAGAATATTTTAAGGAGTCTGATTAAACATGAAGAACATGTAGAAAAAAAAAACAAATAGAAAAACTGGATAGAAATTTTAAATTTTTGTTTGCTTTATATGGAAATTATGTTCCCCCTCCCCCCCCCCCCCCCTCCCCCCAACACGAATAGAAAAATTCTAAACACGTACGTTTTAACTTACAATCGTGAGTTCAACACATACGTCAAATACATTTACGAAATTGTTGAATAGTAGTAGTATTATGTTTACACACATCTTTTCCCTTTTCAAATACAATTACAATATGTTTTTTTTTAATATGTGTTTCGAAGACATATCAAAATTCAAATAAAAAGATATTAGGCATATCTGAGGTTAATTTTAATATAAATTACCCTTTAACGTTAAAACCACATTAATATGACATACACTTAAATTTATTATAGCCACAAATACACAAATTATTAATTAATAAAACAACCACACTACACCAAAGGTTTCTAAATAAAATTTTGAAATACATACGTTAAGAAAAAACTGAAAAATAATTAAAGGAAATGAAAATTTATTGGGTTCGTTAACTTCTGTTAAGTTAATATTTTATCGTCAACAGCAGAGCATACTTTTAGATAAAATGGTAAAAAATAGTAAATTTTAAAAGTTTTAAAATTTGACAAAAAGTAATTTTTTGAAAAAAGTTGAAAGAAAATTTTATAAATAATAGAATAAAAATAATAAAAAATATTAAAATTAAAAAAACTTATTTAAGAAAAAAATAGTAAAAAATGGTATGTAAGCTAAAAAAATGAACTGCTAAATATATAATTTTTCTGGTAATCCACATATGTTTGAAAACCCTGTAAAATATATTTGCCGTGTTTATAACACAACATTTTTGCCTGCAAGTATAACATATTCACCTGTAAACATACGTATATTTGTATAAGATGAAATGCATCATGTATGTTGGCCTGCAAATATTTATCATTATTATGTTTGCATTCTATAAACATAATATGATAAAATTAAAATTACAATTATTTGTTTGTTTACGTTGGAATATACAATTATTAAAATATTGGGCTGCACACATTTTTATAATAACAATAAAAATAAAATATTTGGAAGCATACTTTAAACAAATATACTCGTAGATGGTAGTTTAAAAATATGTATATAATTGCCTGTAAGAATATTTAAAAAATGTTTTCTCTGCGTGCGTAAACTACGTAACAATCTTCATGTTAATATTGTCGTCATAACATATTCATCAAATGGTTTTTTATTATTGTATTTAATATATCAATTTGTTTTATAGTTTACGATACCTTCACCTTCTGCTAATGTCTCAATCAATTTTTATTTCTTCCCCCATCAAATTAAATAAATAAAACAGTTCATTAGCACTTAAATCAATTTGATAAAGAAAGAAACTAAACAAACAAAATAATTTGTGATTGCAAGTTACAAAATCCAGTCATTTTTGTCTAGTGGATTATGAGAATTACGCACGTGCTAAATTTATTAAAGTGCGATTAAATGCGATTTCCTTACTGCTACACCTGTACCTTCAATCCAATCAACCTGAATAATATATACTGAATATTTTATATATAAAATATTTCTGTATGTTGGTACATACATATTTGTTAATGTGCATCATTATGTTTAAAAAGTGTATGGTTGTTGATAAACGTGTTTGGAATTTGTTGATATTTCTGTCTTACTTTAAATAACATACATATATACAAGGGGGGAAATAAGTATCACCCTATTATAAAGTGCTGCCATTATTGAGATCGTATGCCAGTTTGGTTTTGACATTCGTAAAGTAGACATGTGCGAAATTTATAGTGAATTACACTGAATCGCTTTTTTGGATTTGGATCGCTATTTTGGAGCTCAACATTGAAGTGGATGATTTTCCATCAAAATAAGCAAAACTCTCGGTTCCCATAATTCGTCAAGCACCATTACACCCTCTAAAAGTCACCATGTAGTATGCAGTTACGTCGGCAAACAGTCCCCGCACCAAGGAGGAGTCCAAGAACAACATTCGAGCTGAAATTGACGTGATAACACAATTGCTGCCCACAGTTATCCAAACAGCGCAAATTTGCATCAACGCCGCTAGGGATCATTTGTCGGACATAGCGAAATAAGAGCAGATGATGTTTTTTGCCCCACCCTGTAGGTATTATATCTACATTAGGGGGTAATGATGTATGTATATAGGGAAATAATTTTTCAAAAAATTTTAACGATACCCGGGCGGATTATTATGCCACCTAATCTAAAACACACATGGTGAATATTTGGGCCAAATCCAATTACGCTAACCCTTGGATCAAACAAAAAAAAAAATTATTTGAATTATGTGTGGCAACACGTTGTTGAATCAAATTTAGTATGAAGAACACGAATATAAAAAAATTTTTCAAATCGTCCAGAATATTGTCGACATACATGAAAAATTAGCTGACAATCGAGATTTTTCCTAAATTTAGGAAAATTAAAAAAAAATAACAAAATATTTCGAAAATTCTTTGAGCGATTTCAAAAGTGTTTTCATATTCATAAACTTAATAAGAAACGATAAGTCAGAAGAGAAAAGTAATTTTTTTTTTACTTGTTTCAAATTTCCGAAATTGTAACCCCAGAGTTGCAGGCTAAGAGTTATGCGTTTGGGCTCAAATTTTCACCATATCATAGCATCAGCCAAAACCAAAGTTAAATTTTTATTGTCACCCTTATCTATTTAGCTACATATTATTTAAGTGTATTTATGTAGCAGGATTGCAACTATTTTCTTACTTTGGCTTTAGCGATTTTTTTTAAAAAATTAAACTTTTCAATTATTTGGCAGTAAAGTAAATTATTAACAAATTATTTCAAAAATTAGAATTTACTATAATTTTCTCATTGAAATCTGTAGTTTTTAAAACAGTGCATAAGAAATTTAGAAAAGGGGATATCACAATAATTTACAATTTAAGTCTTCATCGAATCAAATTTTTACTGTTGTAGGCAAAATGACCCGAAGAAAAATGAGCCAAAAGTAGAAATAAAAATAAAAACGAAAATTCGCCCAAAAAACACGAAAAAATGCCAAAAAAATAAAATAATAAATTAATCAAAATCAAAAAAACGAGTTATTACCAACAATAAACGAAAAAAAAAATCTCAAATCCTATATTATTTGGAAAAAATAAAAAGACTGTTAAAGCAGCATAGTAAATATCCATCCGCAGAGAAAAGATATATTTTAAAGGCATCATATTATAATTGGGAATACGAAAGGATTATTAGCTTCAAACAAAATCCTAGTAGATCATATTATGAACATTGAGGATGATTTTGTGATCATATTATAATCATTTCGTATTCCCAATCACACATGAAGCTCATAAATCACATTTTTTTTGTGTATGTTGAGAGATTTTTCATGATATTTAATGATTTTAGGATTTTTTAAAAAGATCAAAATTTAAGTTTTTTTGTGCCGTTAAGAAAAAAAAATAGTGAATGTAATTTCGATTTAAAAAATCCATTTACTTATTAATTAACTGTTATTTCTAAGAAATTAAGACAATCAAAGGCAATTTTAGGCACTTTAAGTGATTTTTCAAAACTAAACCTAAATCCAATTTGTATTTACGCAATTAAACCCAAAAATTTCGAATTATCACCTAAAAGATTTGGGATATTGCGTCTAAATTTGTATGGAAAAGTTTTGGAAGATTTTTAAGTTTTATTTTTTTTCCATTTTTCTTTGGAAGATTTTGAATATATGGACCGATTCTTAACAAATTCAATAGCGTTCGCCCAATAGAAACCCATATGTACCAAATTATCATCCAAATATCTTTATGTTTGCGAAAGGTGATTCTGAGTTGATTGGTATATAAAAAGATAGGTCGACCCTGACCGTAGTGGTGTAGAGTACAACAATTTTAGAATATTTACACGAAATTGATATCAAAGTATGCGTAGCGACAACGGCGCTACCACTTTCCAAAGTAAGCAACATATTAATTTGTAGGAGGAAAAAAATACTCCATGAACATTTTTTTAAAAAACTTTTTTTCCAAAATACACTAATACCGTGATCTTAAATTATTTATACTGCTTCAAGCAGTTGTCCATTTAATGTTAAAGAAAACTCTTTTAGATTTCTTCAGTCTTCTTTATTTGTGTATTATTTTTTTTTTATTGGCCTTAAGATCTTTAATTTATAAAAAATTAATTATAAAGATCTTAAGCTCAATAAAAAAATTATGTTAAAGAACATAATTTTTGTTTTCTTCATAAATAGGTATTCCACGTCAGAACTCCTTGGAATACATAAAGAGAAAGAAAGTGCCAAACGAATTGAAAAGTGTATTTTTGTTGCGACAATCAATAAATTTGGTTAGCACAACCAAATTTTAATGTGATTGCCAAATATTATTTTTTTTTTTGAAACCAAATCTTATTGGATACCCTACTGAAGTAGTGCATTGAGCTGGCGAAAGGAAATTAGGTTAAAGGCTAGAGGAAAGAGGGAGTAGTGTATGTGTACATTTGATTAAAACTTCATTAAGTTGTAAATGGCAGGAAAGTCCTCTGCGGGTAGTTTATTCTAAATACTGTAGTACGACTTAAGATCAAATTTTCCCTGTAAGGCATTGTGCGATCCACTGGAAAATCGAAAACACACGGAAGTGATTTAAAAACCAGCGACACCTGGATAATTTCACTCATCTCGGAACACTTCCCATGGTAATATCGATAAAACAGTGCAACACAACCTACATTCCGAAGAGGCTCAAATGAGTCAATTGAGCTGGTTAAACCACCGACACCCTCCTTTGAATTTGGTTCAGTAGCTGCAAAACAGACTTTGGAGCTTCTGCCCATATATGGAAGTTGCATTCCAGTTTCGGGCGAATATAAATAATAAGATCAGCTGAAGTGAAATAGTTCATGTATTGGTTGGGAAACCCCAAACACTTGAATGCATTTTTCAACAGCTGAATAATGTGATTTTTCCAGCAGATATCACATTGAGTTCTGATGCTCAGAAAATCAAGAGCATCTGATCAGATAGCATTGGTGAACATACGGACCGTCTATGGGTCTTGCTTGCATTAAAATCGTTAATATTTTTCCTCATGCTCCCCAACATCCAAAAGGCTTGGACTATGATCGAAGGAACATAAATGACAAATATTGCTGTCATCTGCGGAAGAATAGTTAGGATTTGAAGTTTGACTCCAAAAGTTCATTTATAAAATAAGAAAAAATGAGGGAGAATAAACGGAACCCCTGAATTTAGCAATAAACTTTCAGTGTTGCAACTAAAATTCAGTTGTAATAACCGAATTTCATAATAGAAACCAATTATCGGTTATACCAACCGATTTCATCAGCTGAAAATTCAACAATTTTTTTTTCTGTGAGAACAACAAAAATTAAGTAAATGCAAAAAATGCCACCCTAATGTAAGTAACGTCAAAAATGTTAAAACTGTTTATGATGCCCTCTTTTTGTATCTGATGAATTATTTTTAATAAAATATATGATTGATATTCACTAAACGGTTCGTTGAGTTGGTTGGTTGGTTGCCATCTTGTTTTTCAGTTTATGATAATATTTTAAGTTAGTATAGAAAATATGCAAATATTCAATTGTATATAAAACTAATTTAGAAAAATGTCTAAACATTAGTTGTAAAGTATACAAAAAAAAAAAAACTGTAGTACAAACAAACATATTTTTAGTCTTCAAATTAAATTTGTAAGTACTATATGTGACAAGATGGTAAATGATTGATTTATAACGAAAAAGCTTATTGTTATTAATATATGCTATAAGTTTTTAGTAGAAAATTTATGATCACCACATAAAATAAATATTGCTAAAATTAAATAAAACCTAAAAATAGGCTACAGATGAAACTAAGAAAAAATATGTTAGAGAAAAAAAGATAACAATTAAAAAATTAAAAAAAAAAATGATAAATGGATTTTTAAATTTAGATATTAGTTTTTAAAACCCAAGAGAAAAACATGATTAATAGGGATATCAAAAACAAGAATTAATTTTAAGCAACAACTAATTTCAAATATCCAGTAAATTTTACGTGCATATTTATAAGTTTTGCTGCATACTTAAGGGGCTTATATTTTTAACTATTAAGTGTATATTTTTGGTTTTCTTTATTAACATTAATTGAATTTTTATATTAAATATTGCAAGGCATATTATGTATGTAATGTATTTTTTATTATTTAAGGGCATACTTTTGGGGATTTAATGGATTTCCATAATTCACACACACATGTTTTAAATCAAAAAAATTTGTTAAATTTTTAATTATTTTAAAAAATTATTTTACTGAAAAATTATTGAAGAATCATTTAATTGAAAAATCATTACATATTATATGATTTTTTCTGGTCAAAAATCATTTATCTTGCATTTAAATTACAGACATTTTTTTTGTGAGTGCACCTACATATATATAATATTATATTTAATAAAAAATTCTTTTTGATTTATTAAATGCAGAAAAAGTGTTATTCAACAGCAAATCTAGAACATACACATACCATAAAAAAAATATTTAATATTAAAAACATTTAGAAAATGCAACAGTGCGTACCGAAGAAGGTTGTTTTGCTTAAATTTGTTTCACTTAAAGTTCAGCGTATATCTTAAGCAAAACAACAACAAACAGAAAAAAAAAATTTTAATTAAAAATAATGTTTTCTTAGTTATTTTTTTGTTTTTTTTTTCATACCAATACATACATACATAGAATATACATACAAACATATTTCTACATTAAAACAGCAGGCAAATGACCTTGTTAAGCCTATAAAGCTTTAAGAGAGAGAGAGAGTAGGTCGATATAACGTTTGCAACAAAACGAACTAAAGCAAACGACACAACAAAAAGTTATGAAAAAGGAAATGTGGTGAAAAGAGGTGAGGACAATTTTGTTGTTGGTGGTGGTGCTGCTGTATTCTGTGCTGTTTAACGAACCGAGGCAAACGAAAGATGTGCGTTTCTAATGAAAATATATAAACACACTTCTGTTAAATACACAGGAGAATAGACGCAGAATAGACAGAGAAGAAGGTTACCATCCATATCGCATATGTGTTTGATATTAAAAAAATATTGAGGCAACAGTGACAATGAACACATTTAACATCATAGACATTATATTTCTTTAATATGTGTTTATTAAAGGCCACTATTTCAATGGAGAAACAGGGGTATCTATGGTTGTTTTTGGATTGATGAATATTAAATGATTTATGATAGTGTTATGAAATAGTGATTAGTTATTATTTGACCCTCACCCCTCCACCACAAAAAAAATACTACATTTTAGGGGCATATAATATGTTATATATATACAGGTTGGTTGAAAAGTTCCTGCGCTCACCAAGAGATGGCACTGCTAGCTCCAAACTTTTTTTTCTCAAGTTGGTATAACATTTCCTAAGAACACATGCAAAGTTGCAAGTCATTCTGTCAATTCTTTCTTTGTTTACAAGCCATTTGAAGTTGACGTGTCATTGATTTTTTTTAATATGGAAAAAATTGAATATCGTGCAGTCATTAGATTCTTTGTTTTGAAGGGTTTAAAAGCAAAGGAAATTTATGAACAATTGTTAGAAGTGTATAAGGAGTCCTCACCTTCAAAACGCACCGTTGAATTTTGGGCTGGTGAATTTAAACGTGGTCGTACCAGCCTTAAAGACGATCCACGCGAAGGACGACCAAAAACTGCAACCACAGCAGAAATCATTGAGCAGGTACATAATATGGTTAGTGAAGATCCAAGTTTGACTAAGACGAACAAGTACTCCATATTTTACATGAAGAATTACGTATGAAAAAACTGTTTGGAAAGTTAGTGCCGCACACATTAACAATTCAACAAAAACTGGATCGAAAACAAATTTCTCAGCGTAATTTGGAGCGTTTTAAGCCGCTCCGTTTATAACTATGGATGAGACTTGGATCTGCCAACATGATCCTAAATTGAAACAAGAACGTTTACAGTGGACTGAAGCTTGTTGTTCAGCTCCAAAGCAGGTGAAGTCACAACGATCAGCAAAGAAGGTTATGGCATCAGTTTTTTGGGATGCAAAAGAAATTTTGTTGATTAATTATCTTCAGAATGGTAAAACAATCAACTCTGAATATTATTGCAGCCTTTTGGATCAGCTGGATGAAAAAATTCGTGAGAAAAGACCTGGTTTAAAGAAGGAAAAAATCATTTTTTATCAAGACAATGCACCTGCTCATAAAAGTGTTTTGACGATGGCTAAATTCAAAGAATTAAAGTACGTATTACTTGAACATCCACCGTATTCACCAGATTTGGCTCCTAGTGACTACTATCTTTTCAGAAATCTCAAACAATTCCTTCGTAGAAAGCATTTTTCGTCGAATGAAGAGGCCATAGCAGCCGTAGACGGTTATTTTCCAGAGCTTCCGGAAAACCATTATAAGGATGGGATAAAATTATTGGAAGATCATTGGAACAAGTGTATTGATCTTCTAGGAGATAATATTGAATAAAAAAATATATTTCGTAACTAAAACAGTATTCTTTCATTTCGAGCGCAGGAACTTTTCAACCAACCTGTATATCTATATATATATATATAAAAACAAGTAAATGCAATTAATTCGGTGTTATCGAATTTTTATAACTTCCACACTGGTTTTGTTACAAATAAAAAATATCCCAATAAACATAGAAAAGTTAAAAATTCATGTGCACCCAGAGAAAAGATTGGTCGCAATTCGATCAAAACCAGTAACATTTATTTGTAAGGATTTTATTTAATTTGGAATAACCTATTATTCATTATTATACCAAAAATATGGCATTGGGAATTAAAAAGAGGGAAAAGGAACCAAAACAGAAAACTATTATCCAGTTATTGGTATTTCCAATCAACTTTACGAATAAAATTCGTTTAGAAATTATGTACAGTAGAAGCAACCATTTATTTAGTGAGTGTATTGGAAAATTAGTACAATCTCTCAAGTTTATTAAAAAAATTACAATATTTGAAAGTGGTACCTACAAATACGGTTATTCTGATCAAATATATCATTAAATTGGATTTCAGTTGAACAAACCGAATTGGGGATTGTATTGATTATTGAAGCAACTAAAGATTGGTATTTGTAAACGAATTTTCTGCTATATTTATTTTCCTAAAAATTTATTTAAATTCAAAATTAGTCATAAAAATTTATAAATGTTTGTGGGCTAGTGGGTAGAGAGCTAGCCTAGTACTCTTTATATCCGAGTTCAAATCACGGTAAAGGCAAACATTTAAAAAAAATATATTTTTTTTTAATTAAAATAAAATATTCAAATGTTTAAATAATAAATATATCAAACAATATTAAATTAAATTGTGGGGTAGTAAGTAAGAGTGTGAATTATGAATCTGGATGCCTAGGTTCGGTACCGCGAAAATCTAAAAATTATTTTGTGGAACGTAATAATATTTATGTGGAATACAAATATTAAATTAGACAAGTGAATATTATTTTTTACAACTTAAAATATAATTTAATATGAAGATAGTTGTCGTAACCCCTTAGAATTCGATTGGCAACAAATTCGGTGGCACAACTGATATTGTTTTCTGGGTGTCCTTTTTAATATTGCTTGTATTGTGCTTTATTTTAAGTGTTTTTTTATAGGCAAAATCAAGTTTATACGAGTACAAATACAAATAATTTGTTTGATGTTTTTCGTTTATTGTCAATAAAAAATGCAAACATTTGTTCAAATTTACAATTTTCCTCTGAAATTTTTTATAAAATCTGCATATCTTCCACGGATTTTAACGAAAAGGTAAGCCACATTTTTTTTTTTTGAAGTTAAACTCTGTCCTTACATTATCATTTTTTTTCTTATTACATCGAAGGTTAAAAAATCAAAATCAAACATATAAAACTAAAATTATAAAAATGTGTTTACGTATGTTAAAAAGAGTATGTGAATGTTAATAAATTGTATTAAAACCAATAATAACTGTCTTTTATGGCTTTATTCGAACTTGAAATTAAGGCTTGAAATCAAGTGTAAATATTATGTTGTTTGAACTTGAATTGAATTGTTGTTCAAGGCTTGAACTAAAATATATTCTTACTATAATGTTCGACTTGAACTGCAGTGTCCGTTTTGCTGGAATATGCTATTGAATTAAAGTGTAATTCAAGTATGAATCAGGGCTTAAAATTAGAAAACATGACTTGATTTCGGCTTTTATTCCAGAAAAAATGTTTACTGGGATGTAATTGCGAAAACAATGGTTCTGATTTTTAATCATTGGATTTATTTTAGGATTTATTTTATTCCGTTAAAAATTTCGTATTTGGTTTTTTAATTTGCAATATATTATATTTGTGTCTAAATATAAAAATTAAAAAAAAAAATAATCTCAATCCAAAAAGGATTTAAGAAATAGATAAATCCGTTTTGGATTTAGTGTAATTTAATTCCAGTAATTGTAATTTTGCAAAATTTTAATTTTTTCTTAAGATAAAAACATAATTTATATCAATTTTTTACGAAATACATTAAATCAAACATTTTTTTAAGGTTTTATATGTTTATGAAAACAATTTTTGAGGTGAGAAAAAGTTTGGAGTTGAAACCAATTTTTTTTGAGGATGCCGTAGGTTAATGTGTCGAAAATTTATGAATTGGCAGTGGCGGAAATTTGGTTCCGACAAGACGGGACAATAGACGTTTTGATAAATGCGTCTCCAGGTTACATAATTTCTCATCATCGGGATTCGCAGTGGCCAAAAAGATCGCCCAATTTAACCGCTCCAGATATTTTGCTTTATGTTTGGAAGATATTAAAAAGAATATTCGGCAAAAGTGCGGGAACTTATCGTCAGAAGTTCTCTCCAAAACTCCAGATATTTTGCTTTATGTTTGGAAAAGGAGCCCAAATGATCATCAACAATGGCGGCGCCCACTTGACCGATATAATCTTCAAAAATTAATGGAATTAAGTTAATGGTCCAAATAAATATTCAAAAAAAGATAAATAAATTTTTATCTAAGTTTACTCAATTTCTACATGGTGGAGCAAAACCATCATCTGATTATCTTTCGCTATAACTTTTGTTTAAAGCGAAAATTCATTTGGTTTTTAACTGATTATATTTGTTCGTAGTGATAAATGCTGTTTTAGTTAATTTTCGAAAAGTGAGTCCGACAGATGATCGACGTCGGCACTGATACAAATTTGGGCTTTTTTTATTACATTTCGCATAACTGTGCGCATCATTTGTGGTTTCACGTTCGCGTACACCAACGACTTTAAATATCCCCAAAGGAAGAAGTCCAGAAAAGACAAATTGGGATACCTGGCTGGCCAAAGGAAATCATGAAACGCGAGATTGCACGTGCTTGGAAACATCCTTTGTCATCCTCCTGTTGCAACCGCATCCAGATCCAGATCGTCAACTTCCGCTAAGAGAAATTCAGTTAGCATGGCTCTATAGCAGTCGACATTCACCGTGTTAGCGTTACTGTCGGCTCCTTTAAAAAATTAAGGTACGATCACTAT
The DNA here is from genome assembly GCA_949748255.1 of Eustalomyia histrio. Taxonomy (NCBI): domain Eukaryota; kingdom Metazoa; phylum Arthropoda; class Insecta; order Diptera; family Anthomyiidae; genus Eustalomyia; species Eustalomyia histrio. The sequence continues at coordinate 14,726,248 of OX456525.1, read as the reverse complement.
TTCCGCCATTACTGCACACCACTCGGTGACCATGAGAGGGTGTAATTGTGCTTCATGAATTTTGCGTGGATTTTCCGTCCACTAGAACCCTGAATTTTACTTATTGAAGTGGCCGGTAAAATAAAAATGAGCCACATCGCTCATGAGAAATTTTAATGAAAAACCACACACTTCGTTGTTGGAGCGTTCCTGAGGTGTATAGCGATTTATTGTTATCCCCTTCAAATTTCGCACGTGTCTACTTCACGAATATCAAAACAAAACTGACATGTGATGCCATTTGCAAAAATGCCAGCACTTTTCAATAGGGTGATACTTGTTGCCCCGCCTTGTATATAGACTTAAAGAAGTTTAAAAAAGCTATTTTCGGATTTTTAATCACCTTTTACGATAAAAATCAGATGATAAAATTTGGAATCAGCACATCGAAATATAATAGAAAAAAAAAATCACAAAAAATTTATTTTTTTTTGTTTATTTTATGGATATCATGGATAGAACATTGTTCCAAATCGGAATGATATAAAAAGAAACGGAGTAATGGAGAGGAATTGGAACACTAAACATGGGAATGGAAAACGATTTTAATTAAATCACTAGAAAAAGGGAATGGAATGAAATGGAATGGAATCGAGAGTGAAATTGTAACACTAAGCACAGTTAAAGAAACAGAATAGGGTGAGAATTGAAAAGATTCATTTCGATTTTTTTTATTCTTCAGCGTTTTTACTTATAATATGTTATCATTGATCAATGACATCTGGCCTTTAAATAATTATCACTTTTACAAAAATGGTTATTAAATATTTTCATTACCAATGATATCAATTCAATGCTAATGAATCATTTACTACGCACAATAACTTAGTTCCATGTATGCTTTATACACTCAAAGAGAAAGCTTCATCATGTCTACAATGATGAAGATTTCATAGATTTTTTTACAAAATAATTTTCATAATATTTATTTTAACTAAAAATTTATAGTTAAAATAAATATTAAAAAGCTACAACTTTGTTAGTGTAGATTACCTCATTTTTTTAAATAATGACCGCTGTAAAGTTAGTTTTATGGCGAAATTATCATTATTTATGAAGTTATTACATTGGATGAATGATGCAGAAGCATTTCTCTGGGTGTAGTTAGTATGTTATAGTATTTTACTGTTCTCTTTGTTATCTTAGTTAAAATATTTCAATATTGCCAAACAATCTTATCTTAAATTGAAAATATTATTTACCAAAAAAAAAAATGTACGCTCTACTGTAAAGAAACTGGCACAAATTCATACTTTATGAATACTATAAAACAAAAACAAATAAATTTCAATTCAATATAAAAAAGGGTTAATTACAATATAAACATAAACACTATTATCAGTGACAGTAGCAAATAAAAAAAAAAAAATAACTTTCAAGACAATTAAAAATATACCAAAAAGAAAACAAATTTTATATTCAATAATTAAATAATGAAGTAAGAAAAATATTTTTTTTTATGATAAAAAACAAATTTAAGCTTTGCGTATTAGATTATGACATATTTATGATGTTTTAATGAAAAATTTATTATTTGCCATTCAATTGATTTTTATTAATTTGAAAACAAACAACAGCAACAACAAATTATAATTTTTAATTGTTTTAAAATTCATAACAGTTAAAAATACTAACAAAACACATGTATATTTAATTTGTTTTGTGGTAATCGCAGTTGTATCATCACAACAATTAGTATAATTATTTATTTTAGTTGTAACTGAATAGCTAGTACAACATACAGGTACCTACATACATATATGTATGTAAACTATATGTGGCAGCTAATTTATAATTTATGAAATCTGAACACGTCCATATACATAAAAATATTTGGAGGTGTAGCCTGTTTTTTTTTAGTTATTAAATATTCAGTATGGGTCAATAGCACTTTTACGTATGGTTTTTGTGAATTTTTTAAGATAAATGTAATGCCAAATTAACAAAGGCTTAACAAAGTTAAAGTTTCATACAAAATTTATTTAATAAACATATTTTATCTTTCATAAAGTGTTTATGTTCTATAAATTTTTTTTATTTACAAATTTTTGTTACCTCCTATTTTGATAGTTTGTAATTTTTTCCTACAAGTTGGGACTATAAGTATTGCCTTATGGGAAAGTGCTGCCATTTTTGCAAATGACATTTTATATCGGTTTGGTATTGACCTCAAAAAGTATTTAATTTACTATAGAGTATTTTTCCCGCTCTACCAGAAATTCAACATGGTACAGAGTTCAGCGGCGACATTTTTAAATGAGAGCGCAACATTTTCAAAGTTGCTAATGTGTTGAAAAACATTAAATTTGGTGTATGCAGTGCTGCCACATAAACAGTGTAATTTTTTATCCCAGTTTTTGGGATTCTTAACTGTTTACCAGTTTTTTCATGAAAACAATTTTTTTTTTTTTAAATTATTGCATTTTTTATAGGTTTTTTAGTTATATGTTGCAACAATTAATGGCATATTTATTCCCTTTATTATATATTTTTACCATAGAAATGGGAAATAATGGATATGAATAGACATAGTTGGTGAATGTGTGTGTACACACTTTAATACTTTTCATGTCACAATGTTATGTTTGAATTCGTAACTATTTTTTAACACAATTGCAAATTTTTGTTGTATTTTTTTACTTTATTAGACATGTCTAATTTTATTAAAAATAAATAGTATATTGAACAAATATTATATTTTTATATGAAAAATCTGAAAAAATACATGAATAAAATAAAAAAAACATATGTTTTATGAAATAATCTGAAAAATCTCTAGCATCCCAAGAAACGGCAAAAAAATAGTTAAAATTGGTTATATGGCAGCACCGCACTACTAAAAGTTGCCGACCAAAACTCACCTTTGTTGCCGCCAAACTATGTTCGTGTTCTAAGAGAGTACTTAAAAAGTTCGTGAGAGAGAAACATACTCTTGAGATTATATACTTTTTGTTGACCTTTGTGAAGTAAGCACGTGCAATTTCAGTGAATAAAAATGAATTACTATACGCCTCAAGAACGTGTGATAATTTGGACAATGTTGATTTTCCATCAAAATTGATCATGTGCAGTTACGTCGGTAAAGTTGATACGCTGACTGAATTTTTCATACCTTAAAATAACGATCTGACATGTGGTATCAACAGGACGGTGCCACTTGCCATACTACATGCGATATAAATCGTATTTTGAAAAATGCATTTCCAATACGTGCCGTCTCTCGTTTCAGTGATTTCCTTTGGCCAGCCAGATATCCTGATTTTACTGTCCCGGACTTCTTTCGTTGGTGTACTCGAACAAACTCCGCACCTTGGAGGAGTTAAAGATCAACATTCGAGCTGAAATTGACAACGTGACACCAGAATTGCTGAGCACAATTAAGCAAAATTTAATACAAAAGAGTCCAAATTTGCAACAATACGATATGCGGCCATTTGTCGTAAATAATTTTGCACAATTAATTGAAATAAAATATATAAGTGCTAATAAACACAATCAGTTAAAAACTAAATAAAAGTTTTCACTTTAAACAAAAGTTATAGCGAAAGAAAATCAGATGATACTTTTTGCCCCAAACTCAAAAAAAAAGACATGAACTAAAATGTAACCAAAAATTTCCTTCAAAATAGCTTATAAATTGAACTCAATTTAAGTAAAATTTTATTAAAACTTCAAAAAATTTTCTAAAAAATAATACAAATTTCTAAGTTTGAGTAAAAACGAAATAGTTTATATACTCAGAAAGAGTTCATATTTTTCCTAAGTAATATTTATTGAATTAGGAAAAAAAAACATGTCAATTAAAAAAATTAATTTTAAGAAAAAACATCTTAGTTTTAAGAAAATTGTATACTCCAATGTAATAAAATTAAGTTTAGTTCAAAAAAAGGACATTATTTACTACCATTTAGTTCAAAAAATTTGTCTAACTTAAATCGAGAAAGTACTTGAACTTAATGATTGTTCATTTTTTGTTCGCGAGTATTAATTAACTAAATTTTAGAAAGCCATTTCAGTTTTTAAGTATACCACTTTCTAATTTTGAAGAATTGTTTTCTAAAAATTAGTTTAGACAATTCAAAACAAAAAATAATAAATTTTTTCCTATATAATAATAAAAATTTACTTGATTTTAGAAACTGATGAACTATTTCTAAGGAAAAATTTCATGCAACTTAGTTCAGATAAATTTTAAAAATTTTAATACAATATTCTTTTTTTTTGTTAATTTAAGAAAACAAAGGACCCCCAGTTCCTTAGCCATAGATGCCGTGTGTCACTTAGGGCGTCCCTTTTTGTAGTTCTCTCAAGCAAAATCGTTAATTAACTACGAAAAGGATCTGACTTTGTCGCAATTTATTACATTTCAGGACATCCTGCAGTACATTTTTTTAATTTATTTACCTAATGAAATTTAATTTATATTTTGAATACATAAATTTAGTATAATTCAATTTATTTTAAAAACAAAAAGCTTGTTAAGAGCAGTGTCCTCACAAAGTGTAAGTCCTCTGAAAGTGGGAAAATACTTACTCAATGAGTGTAAAGTACTTTAAAATATATTGTAAAATATATTACCTTTACCATAGAAGCAGGATAAGGATAATTTTCACTTAAAAGAAGAGCTATTTAACTTGATATAAGAAAATATTTTCTTGTTTTTAGAGAGTAAAGTCCTAGTTTTTAGTAAAAAAAAAAATTATCTAATGAACTTAAATAAAATAAAATTTTTCTTAAAACCAAGGAAACATTTCCTAACTAACAGTAAAATTTTAGTTGATGTATGAACAAATTAGGAGGAAATTTTACTGTTTTCTAATAAAAATTTAGTTCTCAGTAATAAAATTTTTCTATAATTTAGAAATTTTGACCAAATTTTAAGTAAAATTTGTTTCTTAATTTCAAGGAAAATTTTGTTAAATATAGGTAAAAATAAGTTAGTTTTTCTAAATTCTAGTTCATTTTTTTTTTGAGTGTAGTAACATATTTTATTGCATGTTAAGACACCGAATAAGGGTGATTAAGAGCCTTGCAGATATTGAAAAAAAAAATTGTTTGCATAAATCGACGGTTTTTTTTTACAAAACTATTATTCAAACATTTTAAAATCATACACAGAATAAAATTTCAAAATTCTGTTTGTGTAAGAAAAAATTTAAAAAGTTCTGTTTGTATTATTAAACAAACTTCATAACTTATTTTTGTAAATACAAATAAAATATTTTTTCTTGAAAGACACCAACAATGTTGCCTTAAATTCCTTTTATTTTCAAAGAATTTTTATATGAAAATTAATAATTAACAATCAAATGTGAATTTAGCAAATATTTTTAATTACATAATTTTGTGATACTTTTTTCTGTGTAATATTAAACATCTCTCATAGAATATTTATGAAAATACATATAAAAATTTTTTTAAAAATGCACCAAAATGAAATTTGTAAACACAAAAAATCTTTTGTTATTTTTTTTTGTGACTTTAATTTTTATTTTCAAAGAATTTTTATATGCAAAGTAACAATTTACAAATATTTCAAACAAAAAAATGTTGGAAAATGAATTTGAATTTTTACAAATATTTTTAATTACTTAAAATTTTGTGATACATTTTTCTGTATAGCTTATGGAACTCAAAATTTTCAGTTACATAGAATGTTTGTTTTTTTTTTTATTTCATAAATTACCAAAAATTTATCGTATAAAATTAATCTCGTATTGACCTATTTTTTTAGCATTCAAAAAGTGCAATATAAAAATTTTATTTATTAAAAATTAAACAATTTATTTAAGATCAAATGCACTTTCTAATGTGTTTGCACATATTTTATGACTTTTTCAATGAAGTTTTTTTTTCTCTTAGTTTTAGTGTAATAATTTTTGCTTAACCCCCTATGTGAAAACTATTTGTTAAGACACATGGACAAACAGGAAAGCATACAAAATACATAGAAACCTAAAAATATGTTAGAATGAAGGAAAATATATTTATATATATGGAATGCACGTGTTTTTATTAATAACAAACAGAACACTAAGGAGTATTTATGACCCTTTATATAAAGCAAAGTTGGTATGTAAGATATAACACAAATAGTAAAATATCCTAGAAAAAGGACACTGATAAAATTAAATATATTTTACAGAAATTTATGAAACTAACTAAAATAATTTACAAGAATATTTACGATTTACTTTTGTATACATTCAAATTAGATTTCAGTAAATTTACCGATTTTAGTATATGTGGGTAATTTTAGCAGTTTTACACATTATGTGTGAAATTTTAAACACATAATTGGTATATTTACATACTACATCTTAGTAAAGAAAAAAAATAATTGTTCTCTTATAAATTTGATAAATTTCCTTTGTACCTGTCAATTAAACAATTGTATACATTATGTGTGTAACTTGAAATAAAAATTTAGTATATTTACATACTATATGTTTGTAAGTAAAATTTTAATTTTGCTCAAAAACATTAATTCTTTGCAAAATATGTTCAATTTACTCCAAATGTTTAACATTTAATATTACACAACTGCTGTTAATATTTACTTAAAATGTGTGATATAACATTAGAAGAAAATTTTCAAACATTGTTTGTTAGTTTACTCATACTTTTGCATGTATTCCATTAATATTATGCAATAAAATGTTTGTAGATTTATATAAAATGGTTGAAGTTTTATGTATTGTAATATTACGAAAATTCGATAAATATCAACACTAAATGCTTAAAACTTTTTTGCGCTTACTTTTATATACAATAATATACACAGAAAGTATTTATACACACTATGTGTTTACAATTAAACACATTATGCCTAAAATTAGTATTATTTTGTTGAATACAAAATTTGTAAATTTACTTACTTATAATTATAAAAACTTACTTACTTATAATTATAAAAACTACAGACGTTTTTAAATTAAAAAAAAAAAAAAAATTTAAGAAAATTTTTAAAATTAAAAAAAAATCACTATTAATTTTTTATATTTATGAATTATTATAAATTACTAAACAATAAATGTATTGTTTTTATTTATGTTGTGAGTTACCTTAACAATAAATTTATTGTTTATATTTGTATTGTTAAATTTTCAACATCGTTTTATGTGTACATTTACAGGAAAGACGTCTGTCTTTACGCACAAATTTGGTAAATTTACTCTTTAATTACAAAATTTCTCTTAATTTTTACGCATTTTTAATGTTATTTTAACCATTTTTTGTTCATTAACTTAAGCATAATGTGTGTATTTTTATATTTACGGAATTTTTTATTTACCCAAATTATAATATGAGTACAGTAGAGCGTACCACCTTACAGGCAAAAAAAAAAGTGCACCGTACACCTTCGAATATAAAGTATTGTTGTATTGTCTTTTCTAAGTTTTTCGTTATATCTCAAGTGCCCAGTTCTAGTACTTAACCCCCATTTCCTACCATCCTAATGTGCACCCTAATGTCAGAAAATTAAAGCTCTCAAAAAATCATTAAAGTATTTCGATAATTCCAGCACAACTATTGTAAAAATGTTTTTTATAATTTTTTTATTGCGTAAGGTAGGGGTCACATTTTTAAATGTTTCCTTATATCTTCAGTATTTTCAATGGGATATTTAAGTATGACATATTGATGTTCTTGTGTTAAAATACTTCCTTATCAAAACTTTTATGGCTTTTTGTGAGCTTTAATTTTCTGGCATTAGGGTGTTAGCAACTGAGATTTTGGGGGGTAAGTACTAGAACGGAACACTTGAGGTAAATGGACCTTAGAGCAAATATTGCTCTCCTCAAGACAAAAAAATCGTCATATTACGCTTTAAGATCGGACTATAAATACGGAAGATATAACGAAAAAATTAAAAAAGCGACCCCTACGTTCGGCAAAAAAATATATTTTTTTTTTTGAAATATTCGCTGGTGTACGGCGAACTTTCTTTTATGGTACGGTCTAGAGTATAAGTTTCCTACTACATATAAGTTGGGTAAAGTTCAACAGAAATTAATTAGACTGTACACGACTATTATTTCTCTAGTTGAAAAGTGGCATTTTGGGTTTATTGTCACTGAGTCTTTCGTATTAAATAAACAATAAAAATGGAGTTCAACTGCCATATATGGGCAGGTGCTTTAAGCTGTATTTCGGAAATTTTGGACCGTGTACAAAGGAGTGCTTCGGCGCTTATCAATGACAGTAGGATATCCAGTTCTATTGATTCATTGGAGCATCGACGTAATGTGGGCTGTGTAGATACTACCATGAGATGTGTTGTGCTGAGATAAGTGAACTTATCCCTCAGCCCGGGTATTTGTGCGGAATACTCGAACAGAAAATACTCCAACAGAGCTCATCCCTTTGTGGTCGATTACAGGGAGAATTCGTTCAAAAGGAGGACTAGTCGTATGTGAAGATCTTCCTTGACAATTATAACAAAGAGAAATTGAAATGTAATATTCCTAAACACTACTACCTTTTTCCTCTTTCCCATAACCTACTTTCCTAACATCAACAAAATGCACTGCATTTATAAGGGGAAACCCCTTGAGTGTTGATGAAATTAAAAAAAAAAAAATCATTAATTTTCACAATTTTAATTACGTTTTGAGGACGTTGAAGTTCGAGTGGAACTTTTCCATGGGAAAGCAATTTACTATGCTTAGTTATACAAAATCTTAAGAGTGTAAAAACAAACAAAGTTTATAAAAATACAAAATATAATTTTTTTAAATCAAAATATCGCTATTAATAACAATTATTTTTAATTTAAACCTTTAGAAAGATTGTAAAGTGTTGCAAAAACATATTTGTTTGTACATTTTGTGTGCACCAAATTACACACAATATGTGTATTTTTTTCCTTTACACGCACATAGTGTAATTTTACTAAATTATATAGTACAAATACAGTTTCCTTGTATAAATAAAGTAAGTTTAAACAAAATATGTTTGGAGTGTATTTCTACAATTTCTTTTCTACAAGTGTATTTTGAAAACATTTACATCGTTGCAAAAATCGTATACAACATTATTGAAGTCTTAAAAACAAAGACCACCCACCTAGTTAACGGTTCTTTTTTATTTGTTTCTCGTGTAGTATGTACTAAACTTTTACAGTGAGCACACGCACACTGGCACACAAACAAGTGTCGATTTTTATGGCATTTACTTTCATAAATATACAATGTAACAATGTTGGGTTTTGTTTTTGTGTATTGCATTTCAACTACACTTTAACTAGTAGTTCTAAATGTTAGTTGGTATGTGTATGTGTGTTTAAACGCGAAATTGTTAGCTTGTTTTTTATTTCTTAACAAACAGGTGTTGAGTACTAATGAAAATTGTTGCGGTTGCATTTTTATTGTTTAACTTTAACCCTTTAAAGGACAATGAAATTAAAAAGTGGTAGACAAAATAAATTCTCTTTAATATTAAGAATTGATAGATTTTAATATAATAAGAATTTATAAAATAAAAAGGCATAACTACACTTAAAATAATATGACATTGAAAATAAATACAAATTATGTTAGTTTAATAAAATGCAGTAGTAAAGTACAGTAAAATATATTTAAAATGTTCTTAGGCATTAAAAATGGTTAAACTATAAACAATACTCTGCCAAGATAATGTATGTATGTGTGTGTGCTTTACAATATGCCATACAAAATATAGTAAACATTTTGTTTGTATTTTTACACTTATGCACACACAAAAGCAGCTACACCGGAAATACGCCTTCCCTCTTTACTACAGGTTATTTTTTTTCTGCGTGTAAACATGTGTCTTAAAATAAGACAATATTTGTATATTTAACCAGGTTGATGTATGTGAGCGTGTTTATTTAAGTATATACTACGCGTATAGCTTATTTAAAATACAAGGATAATGTATGAAATGCGTTTATTTACGCTTAATGCACAATGTAATTAAAATAACACAATAAACTTTAAATATTAAATAGCTTTTAATAAAAACACTATCACACTTAAACACATGCACGCTTCCATACAAACATACTTACATACATAGACACACACACACATACACTAAAATATCCTTACGCTTGCATACACACAGAGGTTATTATGTACTCACATATTTATTTACAATACAAAAAATTGTGTACTACGTATATAGTACACAAAGGAGTGTTTAAGTCTTTAACAAAAAATATAAAAAATTATAACACACATTTTCTTGTACTTGTATAATTATCATCATCATTAATGTCATAATCATTATCACTGCAAACATTATTATAAAAAAAACCCTGTTTTGTAGTACATTACTTAATTACTTCCTATATAAAAATACACTCGCACGTGTACTCATTCAACTAGTACTTATGCATTATTAATAAATGATAAAAAAAAAAAGATTATTTTGTGTTTAGATTTATATTTAAACATAATTTATTATTAATTAAATTATAAAGAATTCTGAGTTTGGTAGAACTGAAAGAAAAAAGTTTTTTTTTGTTGTTAGAAAACTTCTATGAACAAATTTCTGATTTATATCTATAAAGAATTCTTAGATTTGGAATGGAAATGTATGCTTTGAAAAATGTATGTAAAAACAGTTTTAGCTATAAGTAAACAAAAATCCTCATAAGGAAATGTCAGAGTTTAAAATACTGTGATTCGTTAAGAAGTTTTTCTTTTAACTTAACTATAACTTCCAATAATTAAAAAAATCCCACAACTAGTCGTTAAAAAACTTTCAGTTTTTGAAAAACAGCCATTGTTTTAAGAAGTTTTTGTTTTCTTTATATGCTTTAAATTCAACCACAAAAATAAACATGGTGCTGCCCTAAACAGTTTAAGAATCAAGTAAATTTTTCAGCTACCAGTTATACGACAAAAACCGATGTTATTGCTAGCCAGTCTTTCTTCGTTTTGTTTTTTTAAGCTACCAAAAAATGATGTTAATGCTGGCGTGCTGCTGCTTGTGAATTGCTTTACTTTTATTTTTATCGCTTTATTCTTTATTGCTGTTTTTATTTAAAACTGAAAGTTTTTCCAATGTTTTTTTCAGTACAGTTTTTAGTTTTCAAAAAAAAAACTTTTACTAGCTACTGTTATTGAAATTTGATGACAGTTCAAGTTGCAGTGATTGTTAAAACTTTAGTTTTGTTTTTAACTTAACTGTTGAAACAGTTAAATTGAGGTTATTTTGCTGAAATCACGCTAGCATTTTAAACACTGGATAATTTGCTAACTAAATCAATTCTCGTGTCATACAGATTATTTCTGACCTGATTTTATTAGGTCTGATTGTATAATTAGTTCTGATGAAATCCAGGCAGATCTGATAATATAAGATCAGGTTCAATTTGATCTGAACTTATTAGATCTTATCGATAAAGCAAAAACCTTATTTTGGTGTCTCTCCAAAGATTATGAAATTAAGCACATTTTTTTTTAGATATGAACAGATTTGGAATCAAATATGACCCCTTTAGGAACAGATCTGCTCATATTTGGACATAAAAGTAATTAATTTTTTCGGAATTTCTTTAGAAATTAACAGAAATGGCATTATATCTGATCGGATCTGACCATAGAGTGTCGCATATGCCATATGGAGGGGTAAAAATCGTTGAAGTTTTTGTATGTGATGATGTCTAAAATTTACAAAATTCATGTGTATCTGGAAAAAGAAAAATTGCGATTACCATATTTCCTATGTTTTTCTCCCTTAAGTTTTTTTATCACCATATAATTTGCTTTTACATCTAAAATTCTTTTTTTACCTTAAAGCACTGTAACCCATCAAAAAAAAAGTAGCAAAAGAATAGAAAAAGAAGCAGTGATGTTGATTCCGGTGTTGTGAAAATTTGGATCGGATCCAATGATTTTTACATAGGGATGTCAAAGGGTAGAAGTTTTCTTTTTTGATCCTTTTTCATTGCATCTAAAGCCCTTTTTATGATTTAGTGAAAAATTAGATCTTTTGATGTTCCCAAATAAATTTTGAATTTGAAATTTACATTTTAACAGGACATCAGTAATTGGGCCTTGGGCTCATTTTTACAAGCTCCCGTTAGCTTCTACGTGAGAATTTAACTGATACATTTATTGTTGTTTCCCATATAAAGTTTGAGTTTTACTGTTGGTTAAATTTTAATCAGGCCTTATTTATTAAACTACTTTATTCGTTCTTGCAATTTTTACTACAATAAACTTTAGGTAGAAGTTTTCTTTTTTGATCCTTTTTCATTGCATCTAAAGCCCTTTTTATGATTTAGTGAAAAATTAGATCTTTTGATGTTCCCAAATAAATTTTGAATTTGAAATTTACATTTTAACAGGACATCAGTAATTGGGCCTTGGGCTCATTTTTACAAGCTCCCGTTAGCTTCTACCTGAGAATTTAACTGATACATTTTGTTGTTTTTGTTGTTTCCCATATAAAGTTTGAGTTTTACTGTTGGTTAAATTTTAATCAGGCCTTATTTATTAAACTACTTTATTCGTTCTTGCAATTTTTACTACAATCAACTTTTTACTTTTTTTTAACAATAATAACTATGATTTTAAGAATTTAAAATCACTTCAACTTAAACCATAGTTATAAATGTCAAATTTATATGATGAATGTTTAACTTTGGTTGTTTTTAAAAGAAGTTACTCGTCATAGATTTGGAAAATGCTAAATTTCATTAAAAATCACATCTTTGAAAGAGGATTATCAGAACGAAACGATACTTTGGAATCAATGAAAAATCAATACTTTAAGAATCACTTCCATTAATTTTTGCTGGGAAGTTGTTAGTGTTTCACGTAAAAAAACTGTTAAACTCCATATATAGTCAATAAGTCTTTACAAAGTAGATTTTTGAAAATGTCAAGTCGCAAAACACACCTGGAAAATTGTTAGGGAAATACTTCAATAAGTTTTTTTTTAACAACCGATTGTTTGACCTTACTTTTGCCATTTTAAGAAATGAAAAAAAAAATATATTTCGTGCTGCCATCAAACACTTCTACTTGAAGGTTTTGACAAATTCGATAGTACATCTGCACTAGTGTTAGGACCCTCGTTCAGGACGTTCAGTTGAGGCAGCTACTTCGGAAATCATCGATAAAACCCACAATAGAGTTTTGTGTGACCGACGACCACAAGTGTGTTAACTAGGTGAGGGCACGAACACATCACATGGTACAGTGATTTAAATTTTGCATGAAATATTAAGTATGAAAAAGCTATCCGTTGGGTGCATCGTTTGCTAACAATAGAAAATAAACACAATCGTAGCTGATGAATTTCTTCGATGAATAATAAATTTCCCACTATACACCAATAAATGAAACAATCAATGGATTTTAAAAGGTGAATCCGCACCGAAGAAAGCAAAGAGAGTGAAATCTGCTGGTAAGGTTATGGCTACCGTTTTTTTGGGATATGCCTGGAATTATCCGAATTCGATACTTGAAAAAGAGAAATAAAATAAATAAAAAATATTATTCATCATTATTGGGCCGAATAAACGAGGAAATAATGAAAAAACACCCCCAATTGCCCAAAAAGGTGATTTTTCATAAAAATAATGCCGAGGTGCACACTTGTGCAGTTCCGATGGCAAAAATACTCAAGTTGAGGTTCAAATTTTTGCAGCATACGCCTTATTTTCCAGATTCTTCAGAAATGGCTCCGCATCTCTGGAACAGACGGCTATTTTAAGGATATTCTGAAATTTTACTTTGCAAAGAATAGATGGATCAGTTAAATAAATAAAATAAAGGGACTATGAAATAAAAAGCTTTAAACAAGTTCGCCAACTTTGTATCTGGTGGTGCGCAACAACTGGTCTCATCTTTCACCATCTTTCATATCTCCTCTATCCCTATCCCAAAGCAACAAAAAAAACAAAATATGAAAAACTTGGGAAATTATTCCTGAATAGAAAACTTTTGAAGTTCTGATTTTTGTAAGATTTTAAAAATCGGAAGATTGAGCTAAAATTTTTTATATTTTTTTTTATATTCCAACTTTTTTACCGTTTTAATACTAACAAAATTTTATATTTACCTAATAATTGATGACTACATTCGAATTCGTATATAGTTATAAAATGCTGAAAAAATTGGGTTTAAAGTCACATTGACGATATACTCAGTTTACTGTTTGTAGTTTAATAAAAAAGTTATCAGTTAAAAATAAAGGTACATGCATTTATTTTTCAAAGAAGTATTTATTTTAACTTTTTTATACATTTGTTCAAAATGATTTACTGTCATTTACAGATTTAGTTTCATTTATTTTTTTTTTCATTTGTTTGAAATTTAATAAAAATTTATCCACAAAACGGAAATTTGTGGTTTCTGTTACAGTAATCACAAATTTGAATTTTGTTTGCTGTCTGTTTAAAAAAAAAATCAAAAAATTCCAATTTGTTTTTAATTTAAATTGTTGAATTATATATAATTTTTTTTTTCAATTCAAATTACAAGAATTATATAAACAAAACACTCATACATATGGTCATTCACACAAAATGTGTCTATAGACTGTGTGAGTATGCATTTTGTAGATAAAGCAACAAACAAAACTTCAATAAACGGAAACAATTTCAAATAAACAAGTGAACACTTATATTTAGCTGATTGATCATTAGTTTTTTACTGATGTGTTAGTTGTTTAAATAACACTCACAAATAAATAACAAAAACCATTTGATTTAAATGAAAAGTTAGTAGACTGGTTTTAAAATGAATTATCATTTTTTAAAATGTAATTTTCTGTTATTTTAACTTACAAAGTATTTTAAATGTATTGTTCACAATTTGTGAAACCCGTAATTTCAAAAAGAAAATTATCGTCTTTCCCGCAAATAAAAATTATGAGTTTTTACATTTAATGCTCAAGATTCCTATGTAGGAGGTTTTTAAAATTAAAGAGTTTAATTAAAAATTTAAATCTTAACATTAAATTAAGGGAATTCTTAAAAACAAACCTCTACATGGCTCCCATCTACGTGTTTATGTTAAAAAATATACGAGAATGTTTAGATTTAGTATTTTTATTTTTTCTCTGTTTGTACTTTTATCAAAATTTTTTTTTCCAATTTCTAATACTTTATTAGAAAAAAAATCCAACTTAAAGAATTTCTGCTATTTCTTTGAAACTTTATTTAATTTTTTTTGCAAAGTTAATCAAACAAATTCTATTCTAATGATAGAAAGAAACAAAATAAAAGAAACAGACACAAGAAATATTAAAATACAGTAAAGGATTCCCATACTGACAGGTAGAAAATGTTTTCAACATCTGAGGCCATTACCAAGTACACTTTTTCATTTGTTAAACACATACAATGAAACGTGCGTCATTACTGTGTATGACTCCTCTATGTACAACATCCACATAGTACCTACAACTACGACTAACTGCTGCTATCCTAGACAAACTATTACTATTTAATTCTGCAATTTGTTTGTACTGTTTAGAAATTACTAGCATGTTGAATGGTTGGTTAGTAGAAAACGATTTGTAAGTTGTTATCCTTGCTCCTGTTGCTACTTATTTAATGTTTTCATTTTCATTTTCAGTTTTTTTTTTGGTGCACAAACACTCGGTATATATTTATTTATTTTTTGTCCATTTCCTTGTTTTGTATTGTACAGTAACGTTTCAATTTATTTTTGTGTATTAGCAAGTATAGTTCATAGTGTTTGGGTAGCCAAAAAGCCT
The DNA here is from genome assembly GCA_949748255.1 of Eustalomyia histrio. Classification (NCBI taxonomy): domain Eukaryota; kingdom Metazoa; phylum Arthropoda; class Insecta; order Diptera; family Anthomyiidae; genus Eustalomyia; species Eustalomyia histrio. The sequence goes on along the minus strand of OX456525.1, from coordinate 14,710,504 downwards.
AAAACAAAACTAGGTTAAGGTAACTAAAATATGCGAATTTCTATTTTCTATCCTCCATTAAAGTGTTTGAGTTAAAGCAAAAAGAATGAGAAATGAAATGCATAACCTTTGCTATTTACGAGGGACATAGATATTAAGAGAACAAAAAAAATAATTACATTATGTAGTTCCATATAATCAAGCTAAGATTTGAAAGAACTTTTTCATTAATTATCTACTTGTTATGGGAAGGGGTTTCATTAAACAATTCGAAGAATTTTTCTTGCTTTGAAAAATAAAACGAATTGAAAATATTTAACTACATCAAAAATAATATATCTGTAATTAAACAAAAAACAAAATATTTAAATGCTGTCATAAACTACCCGGTTAAAAATCATTTTTGAATCAGATCTAATTAGATACCTAAATTAGACAGAAATTAGATCAAATAATATAAAATTATATTTAATTGCGTATAAAAATATATACTTTGACTTCTTTATATCGGAGATTTAATATCGCTCATTTGCAAGAAGACTGGCATAATTTAAAAAAAGTGATTCCGAGATAAATCCATTTAAAGTTTTCAATTTAGCCTAACACTTTTGGTCACCACTCATTGAGGGAAAAAGATATCAATACCATTTTTTGATATGTTTTAGGTCATGGTGTGACCCATATTTTTGCACACAGTTTTTAAGTTAAAATAACAGAAAATGTCATTTAAAAGAAATGATATTTCATTTAAAAACTTAATTTTCATTTAAATTAAATGCCTTTTGTTATTTATTTTTAAATGATGATTAATCAACTGACACATCCGTAAGAACAAATTATATAATCAGTAAAAATTAATGTCAAAATTTTACCTATTAATTCCTTAAAAAATAAATGTTTTTTTTTTCATTTATTTGAAATTGTTTCCCTTTTTGTATTTTTTTTGTTAATACAAAATGTATGTATGCATAGCTATAGACACTTTTTGTGTGAATGTTTTTGTGTATGCACATATGTGTGTTTATGAATTTTTTGTAATTTGTATTGAAAAATTTAGTATATATACAACCAATTTAAATAAAAAAACAAATTGAAATTTTTTGAATATTTTTTTTGAAACAGACAGCAAACAAAATTTAAATTTGTAATAACTGTTACGGACACAAATAAACCACAAGTTTCCGTTTTGTGGGTAAATTTTTATTAAATTTCAAACATGAAAAAAATAATTGAAACTGACAAAAAAAATGGTAAATGATAGTAAATTATTTCAAATAAATGTAAAAAAAAGTTAATATAGATATTTCTTTGAAAAATAAATGCTTCCTTTATTTTTAAATAGAACGGAAAACTTTTTTTATTAAACTACAAAACTTAATTTTTTTTTGGGTTATGCCAGTCTTCTCGCAAATCAGCGATATCATTTTTATGAGTATTGTTTACCTGATATGGGTTAAAATTTTCAAGTTTTGTAAAAAAATGGTTAAAAAGGAAAATAAAACTAAATAAAAATAAAACACAAAAAAATGTTTTTTTTATTTTCCTGGCTGGGATTCGAAACCATTGATATATAATTGTATAATTGTTGTGACAAAATGGATTAAAATTTTAAAGTTTTGTAAAAACAATATGAATAAGAAAATAAAAATAAAAAATTGTCTTTCTGACATGAAACCACATAAAATCATATCTAATTATATTTTATATCATATCAAAAATACTCTTGATTTGAAACCATATATAACTACATTTCAAATTTGTATGCGAATATTGTGCCATATATATATTTTATTATATTAAAATATTGTTTTTGTTATGTTATGAGGTAATATATTGAATTATATATAATAATATCCTATACCATATTAAAAAACATTTTATATATGGGACAATATATTGAATCATGTATAATTATATATCATACTATATTAAAATATAATTTTTATAAGGGACCATATATGTATGAGAAATAATAAATAATATATGTATGAGAAATAATAATAATAATTTTATTAAATACATTATATACCATATATTATCATATAAAGCGTATCAAATTTTATAAATATATAGCTTAATGTAGTTATATATGACACAACATAAGATATTTAAAAAAAAAATTAATACAATATATAATAAAATATGGACATATGTATTTATACATATATATATATGCCGAAGTAAAAAAGTTTTTGTATATTCATATAAAACTTTATGTTATTGCAAAAATTTATTCGTAGTTGTATCATTAAAAATTGTGTCTATATATTTTTGATAAAATTATATAAGATCTCTAATAAATAATATTTATGTACATGAATTCCATACACAAAAGACCAGAAGTAATTGGCAGGATGTAAGCCAATATTTTTCTTGCATATATTATGCAAAAACTCTGTAACATTTTTTCAAGTTTATACTTATATAATTTATGCTAAAAACTTTATACAAATAGTTTGTCAATAATTTATTTTGTGTGCAAGGATATAAGCAAATTTATATTTTAGAATCATCGTATTATGACATTTAAGTAAATATGAGCGAAAAAATAAATTTTACAAGGATTTTAAGTATTTTTTTTCTGGAATTTGGCAAAATTAGCCAAATATTGAGTACCATATTTTATACCCTTTTTTGTGTGTACCCTGCAAACATTGTAATACGAAAATGTTTCGAAATCGTATCGCCTAGATGAAAGAATAATCATATTTTTAATGCAGAATTTCCCCTCTTCGGGAGGGAACTTCTAAAGCACTGTTTAGATTAATTTCATGTAGTTCTGTCAAATCATATATACTCGTAATTAGAGTAAATGAGACAGAACTCACATAAAATTGTATCAAAATAGATCTAATTTTATAATATTATGTCAAATTAGATCCAAGTATATATAATAATCGGCCTGATTACACTGTAAAACAATTTCAAACCTGTTCCAAAATTACGGGGTTCCAACGATTTTTATTTATTTATGTAATTACAAACTATATCCTAATACCCTAACCGAGCACTAGCAACAAATGCCATCGGCTCGTTGTAGCGAAAACAGACCAGAGCCTCTGGTGGGAATCGAACCCACGACCCCCGCACTGATAAGCTAGCACGCTACCAACTAGCCTACCGGGGCGCTTTCCAACGATTGATTCTTGTTAAGGAGACCAAAAAAAAAAATTTATATATGAGTTTCGGCATTTTGATAGTTTACATCGGAATTTCATTTTAGAGGCGGTCAAAGCTTCCCAGCTCTGGCCTGTTCTTGCAGCATATCGGTATATATTATGTTTAGTTTTTGTTAAGTTTTGGGTTTTGGTGGGTTCTGACATATATAGTAAAATTTTATGGCCAACATGTTTGTAGGACATTTCATCCCCGCCCTTCCCCTTTTTCGGGGTGTTTTTTACAATTTGTTAAAATAAAGCCAAAAAATGTCATTATGAGGGGGAGTTAGAGGGTTAATATGTTTTACAAAAATATTTGCCGTACCATTGTTGCTGAAAATACCCTACACCTCAGATGTAAAGACAACATAGTTTTATATACCGATATGCTGCAAGAACATGCCAGAGCTGGGAAACTTTGACCGCCTCTAAAATGATATTCCGATGTAAACTATCAAAAAGCCGAAAAACGTATATTTTTTTGGTCTCCTGAACAAGAATCAATCATTGGAACGCCGTAATTTTTTTTGTCTTGAACTGTGTTATTGTTGTCGAATTTACAGATGGTTTTGTGTAAATTGAAAATTTTAAAGAAATTTAATTCTGATTATATATTTTTTTTAATCCAATTATTGTTTATGATAAATAATCTTTTCAGCAAATTCGACCGTAGAAATCGACTACGACAACCTTAATAAGGGCTAATATCTAATTTTTAAAAATTCGGATAAAATTGTATTAGATGTTCTCATGTTTCGGATCAAATTTTATCTCGTCATATATACATTTATATTGCTCCATATATTTTTGTTTTACTTGAGATATAATTTGTGTATTATTAGATAACATTACATATGATTATATATAAACTTTTTCACTCGGGAGTTTTACAGTTTCTTTAATTAAATTTACAAATTCAATTTACTGCTTCATATTTAAACAATCGTCCCAGGGCAATGCAAATTGTAAATTGTATTTATTTCACTGGTATAAATTTAATTAATTATATATATATATATTTTTTAAATTAAATTATCCTATAAAGAATTCCCTCATCAGTGAAAACATTTTTTTTGTATATCCTCTTAAAATTGATATAAATCTAATCATATTTTTTTGCATTCCTTTTTTTTTTTTTGCTGGCATTATCATTGATTGCATTTTCAACTTTATTTTTCTATGACTTCTTTCTTTTAACGAATACGTTAGTTCATACGTACATTCAGCCATTCCAATTTTCTGTCTTGCAATATTGACACGTAATACAGCTATAAAAAACCATAAAAATTACCAACATACCTTAGAGACTTTAAATATTATTCGTTGGATACTTATACATTTGTACGATAATAAAAGACAGTTTTGAAAAGAGGAGCAGGAGTAATCAGAGAAATCGTAATCGTTTTTAATGTTGTTGAAAGAAAGGCAACGAGTATGTATTTCAAAATGATAATGATAATGATTTCTATTACAATTGAACATACACTCAAAATAATATGTCTGTTGGCTAAACCAAAAAATTTGTTAATTTTTTCTTGAAACTTTTACTTAAACAACGATTTTAGTAAACATATATTTATTTTACATAACATACAAAACTTAGAGATGTACAATAAAATAAATCAAGTTTCACCATACACGCGGGGAAGAGCCTTCTCTATTAAAAATTTAACCTTGATGGGTCTTTGGAAATTAAAAATATTATTATATCTCAGTAAAATTTAAAATTTTTTTATTTTTTTTGTTCTTAAATTTAGTTTTGTTAAGTTATAAAATACATTTAAATTGACAAATCTGATATTAAGACACAAAAAACAGGCATAAATTTTAAAAAATTTTGTTATTGATCCAACAGACATTTTATTTTTAGTGTAATTATAATGGTGATGGTGCCAGGCAAAATTTATGGATATAGTCGAGTAGGATGAAAATGTATGAAACAATTTTGTAGTTTATTGTAAAATACAAATTTAAGTATAATTTTAGTAAAGTTAAGTTGAAATTAATTTGATAAAGAAATTTTATTTTTTTTTTTTTTTTGAAGAGAAGCTACACTCAGGAAATTCTTGCCACTAATGAACGTGTTGTTTTCTTTGGAAAGGAGATATAAGAAGAGGTGAGAGATGCTGAAAGATGAAGGGCTTAAAATAGAACAGTTGTTGCCCGCCATATTATAAAGAGTTGGTGGCATTGTTGAGGCTTTTCAGTTCATAGCCCTCTTATGTTAATTTTACTGAGGTAGGGCTCAGTGCTATGGGAACACCGAAGTAGGTCGTTGCGATATGTATCCTCACACACGCAGAAAACAGATTCGTAGTTGTTACAGAATTTTTCGACAAATAATTGTTTGTATTTCAACTATTGATATTGCCGAAATGAATAAAAAAAATAATTTGAAAAAAGTAAGAAGAAAAAAAATTATATGACTTTTTGTGATTTGAACTCAGCATCCTGAGACTATCAACCTGTGTCTCTTTCCACTGCACCACAGACACTTACATTAAGCTGTTATATAGATATAAATATAAATATTATTATTATATTCCTCTAACTCCAACGGGAGCAGAGGGTGCCAATAACAGCTGTTCTCCATCTGACCCGGTTTTGAGCAATAGACCTAAGTTCATTACAAGATAGTACATACAAAGAGTAAAAATATAACACACTCCATAATTGTGTTATAATAACTAAAATTTCGGTTGCTTATTCAAATATCTTGTTATAATTTCGAAAATTTTTTACCAGACTCCTTAAAGTGATGCAATATTTTATATTGACCTTCAAATTTTTTCGCTTAAAAAAATTGTTTCTTATCTCACACCCTTAAATATGGTTTTCACCTGGAAATACAGGATGGGTGCAAAAACTATTATCTATTCTTTCGCTATAACTTTTCTTTAAAGTTAAAACTCATTTGGTTTTTAACTGATTATGTCACTTATAAATTTTGTTTCAATTAGTTGTGGAAGTTTTTTCCGACAAATGGACGCCGTCGGCGCTGATGCCAATTTTTTTTTTTTTTAAAGAAGCAACACTCAGGAAATTCTTCCTACTTATTACTCGTAATGTGTTGCTTTCTTTGGAAAGGGGATAGAGAGGAGATGAAAGTTGGTGAAAGGTAAAAGACTGCAAATATGGCAACACTGTAATTGCGCGAGATGATAAATCTGAGAACAGTTGTTGCTCGCCCTCTGATAGGGAGTTGGCGAAAGTTGTTGAAGCTTTTTAGTTAATAACCCTGTTTTGTTATTTTACTTCTGTGGGGTTAAGTGATATCAAAACACCGAAGGAGGACGTTGCGAAATTTATGAAGAAAAAAAAAATCACACATATTATTTTTCCTAAATTAATGGTGCCGTCGCAAGGAATCGAACCCTTATGTGTAGCAGTCCAATGCGCTAACCATTACACTACAATGCCCACCAAATTGTGTGCTCTTGATTTAATTTTGCATAACTGTGCGCAGCATAATTGGTATCACGTTGTCAATGTCGGCTCGAATGTTAGTTTTTAACTCCGCATGGTGACTCTGAAAGGATGTAATGATGCTTTATGAATTATCCATGGATTTTCCGCCCCAGAACTGAGAATAAGGAGTATTGACATGGCAGCGGAGAAAAAAATGAGCCTTGTCGCTTTTGATTAATTTTGGTGGAAAATAATTCACTCCGTCGTTGTTTGGTATAAATTTCGCACGTGTCTACTTCACGAATTTCAAACCCAATAGTGTGATACTTATAGTCCCACCTTGTATTATTTTCAAATCAATCTTTCACTTTACAAGTCATTTTTACTTGCTAGGACGGTTTATCGCGGTAATGATTTTTATAAATTTGGAAATGTTGCAGAAATAAGAAATCCTAAATTGTACTGTCCTGGCTTTTGGGAAAATTCGAAACTATAACTGGTCAAAATTGGGTTTAAAAATCAGCCATTTTTTTAGGTTTTTGTTTGCTTTTTATGTTAAAAACGAGTTTCAAATAAAATATTTAATTATTCAATAAAAAAATTTATTTACTTTTAGCAATTAAAGAATCTGTAATATTAATATATTTTTTTTTTATAAAATTAATTGACAGTTTTTTATTAACTTTTTAATCATATTAATTAAAAAGTATAATTAAATTTTTTAAGAATTTTGCTAAAATTGGGAAATAACTTACAGTATATGCTGTTTAATATCCGACAATTATTCTTATTAAAATCTCTTTTCTTTACTATTCATTCATGTGACTTAAATAAAAAATAGAGAACATTTAACTCAAAGATTACGAAACAAATTTCTGGCTAATATTATTGTGTCAATTTTCTAACATTATTAAAATTAATTACAAAGTAATAATAAGAAAAATCTATTATGCTTAACAAACATTTCAACTGTGAGAAATTGCAAAATAATTACCTGTTAACTAATACTTTTACTGTAATCAAAGAAAATAAATCTACTAAATCACAGTATTTACAATGAAATGAAAAGCACCAATGTAAAAATGTAAAACATTGTAGTGAGTGGAGAGCAAAAAAAAAAAATACATCAATCAATTTCATAATTGGCGTCACTTACGCAATTGCACAAATGCTCTAATTTGCATTAAATACAATGTTTTTTCAACTTCAAATAAACAAGTAGGGAACGGAATGAAAAAATTATATGCAGAGTAGATACAAATCGTATTAGTGGAAGTAAAAATCGTATATTAAAATCAAAACATCATAAAACGATGACGACAACACACAATTTAAACATAAAAATAAATTATACAACGAAAATTATTATTGTGTGTTCTAAATGACAAACAAACAAAAAAAAAATGACAATAAAAATTTTAATTAAATTGTTCTGCTTTAAATAAAAGGTTGTTTTACAAATAGTGAAAAAATTAAGAAGAATAAAATGAGAATATAAATTAAATAAATTGAAATCTTTAATAAGGCGTTTAGATTGGCTTAAAATTTAAAAAACTTTTAACAAATTAAAAACCACCAATTGACTATGAAAAATTCTTAAATAATTGGTTTGTAATTCTCAGTAGGTATAGAATAAAAAAAAAATTATTTCGAAAAATTTTAAATGTCATTTCCTGGGTTTACTAATGCAATCTCGTATCTCAAAAACTACCAAATTTTTTATTTATTTTTTTAAATTTAAAATTCATCATTTCTTTATTAAATTTAATAAAAAAAAAATGATTCAAAAATATTATAAAATTATTATAAAACGATTTTTTTGCCTCTCCTGAAATGTATTAGTTTTAAAGATGAGAGATTGCGTTACTTATTCCTCGATTATAATCCTGCCCATTATAGGGTTAATATTTTGGTATACATTTAAAAGTTCAATAACCATTTCTGTATTTTATATATACTTTGGCATATTAATTATTTTCAAATATTGGCCTAGACTAACAAAAGTTTTAGTAGATACATTTGTATGTAGATATTTTTCCAACTGTCATTATTTTATATAAATATTTTGTATCTTGCAAAAAACATTTCGCATGTCTAACTTTTTTGCGTAATTAATAAATTTATGTCAATTTATGTTTGTATGCCAAAAACAAGTTTTCACATTTATGAAAACTTATGTTAAAGTAAATGTAAAGTTTTGTTTCTTTCAACGATCAAAAAACTATGTAAATAACTTTTTTGAACTGATTTATGGTAATTTTTGTATTTGTTTTTCTATTAGCACTTGTAAACTACACTCAAAAAAAGTTTCATTTACTTTAAGCCAATTTTATGATATTCATAAAATTGTTTCAAAATTTAAGGAAGTCTTTTTAATTATGATAAAATGCTCTAGGAAAAATATTTCATTGCACGAAAATTAATGAAATTATTTTTTTTAAGTGTATACGTGTTATAATAATAAAACGTTAAGAAATTTTTTTGAAAGAAAAATATTTTAAATTTAAATACTTTATAGTAACCTTACGGGAATTAACCTAAACAAATTCATGTGACATTTTACCAAAAAAAAAAAACATTCGTAAGTATTTTTTCGTAAAATTATTGCAGACATTTAAAATACTTAAAACTTAAAATAATACTTTAGTAATAACTAATTTATTTATTTATTTATTTTTTTGAGCTTTAGGTTTGTTTTTTTTTATAAAAAATATTATATATTTTTCCATAATTCGCGAAATATTAAAAAATAAATATTTTTTATAAAAAACAAACCTTAATAAAAAATAAATAAAAAAAATAAGTTATTAAAAAAAAGTCTAAATAAAAGATAACAATAATACTTTAGGAAAAAAATCTGTCAAACGTTCTTCAAATCGATTTTACAATATTTTAACAAATTTTTGTTAAAATACTGAAAATTTTCAGTAGTTTTAAACAAATTTCGATTGTTAATGTTCAAAATAATCTAAAAAAATATTTTTAAATTTCGCATAATTTATTGTTAAATTATCTGAAGTTTTTAAAATGGCTTGGAAATTAAGAGAAATGGACGAAAATTTCGCCAAGCTTTACCTCACCCCCCTGGGAAGATCCCTTCTATACAAAAAATGAAGAAAAAATAATTATCTTTTCAATAAAAACAGTGGATTTATTTATATCAAAAAAAAAACTTTTTTTTAATATATGATCAAACATATAAGGAAAAACATATAAAAAAAAAGTTAGTAGAAACATTTGTAAACAATTTTCAATCCCATTTTACTAATTTTGTACTGATTTTTAGTAAAAAAAATATTATTTAGCAAATATTTTTGCTATCTACATTTTAGAAATTACATTATATTTTTACAGAATATTTACAAATTTTTGTTGCTAATTTCAGAAATAATTTTACAAATTTTTAAAAACCGATTTGCTAAAATTAGCAAAAAAAATTACTAATTTTTAAGAAGTGGATATTGAAGGAAATGTCATTTCTAATTAAAACTTAAACCTACAAACTTAAAATGCCTTAAAATGTTACATAGAATAAAAAAAGGGATCGGAAGTGAATATACCGACTCATGTCTAAAAATAGGACATCCACTTAAAATAGCACTAAAAAGTTTTTTTAGTAAAAAAATCAGCCCTAAAAACAATTAAAATTTAACCTTAAAAGCAAAAAAAAAAGAATTACTAAAATATTTTTAGAACAGAAATTACCAAATTAAAGCAAAATTTTGATTTGTTTTTTAATTTTGTCTAAAATATTTTTTGAAAAATTAAAAAATAAATTTGAAATTTTGTACTAATATTAATAATATTTAGTAATTTTTTTTTTGCTAATTTTAACAAACAGATTTTCATTATACATTACAAAAGTTTACTAAAATTTAGTACCGGCAGCTAATTTTTTCTATAAATTTCATTGTACTACATGTCAGCAGACATGTGTTGCTAAGATTAGCAAAAAATACCGCTGGGTTCAAATTAGCTAAATTTCCCGTAATAACAGTCAAATTTTCAGTTGCATTACAGACTTTTTTTGATGAGTGTATGAACATATATGATCTATAGTATATGGTCATGAATGACCCTAAAATTTCAGATCTGAACATATATGAGACTACATGCATGATAATACAGATAATTTTCACCAGGGTATGCGAGAAATTTGGTTATTACACTGAATCTGTTTTCTTTGTATATCTCGAAAACTGATCTAGATAGATGAAAGCGGACAAAATGTTTGCTATTTCGCAGTATCCATCATGCTCTTAGAAGATGAAGATCATGTCTGGGCAGGGTCCTGAGATCTATAATTTGCACAAATTGTACGCCTCTGTCTAATTTCAAATAATATAGTTTTACTAATTTTTTTTTGTTACATTTAAATTTGCTAAATTACACAAATATTACGTAGTATTTGTCAAATTTAATTTTTAACCAAAAAAAAAAAAACAAGAATAAATTTTGTTAAATTAACAAATATTTCTGTTAAACCAACAGACATATTATTTTGAGTGTATACAAATTAGGTATCAAATAAAAGATTTTATGAAGACACATACTCTGGTGTATAGAACATCTCCGAGCACATTGGAAAATTTTTGTAATTAACAAATATATTTTACGACTAGCTATTTGTAAAGGAAATTGCTGTTGGTGTAAGCTCAGATCAATATAAAATATAATCAATTTAATTGAAGGAATATCTGAGCTTTTTTAATATTCGTAAAAACGTTTGGCTTTGAGTCGACTTTTTTCGAAGAACACTTTAAAATAAGTGGCCTTCCTGGGTCCAAAATATAGGCAATTCGGGTATCAGAATTTGTTTTTCTTAAGTCTGTGTAAATTTTTTTTAATGGAAGACTTATTTTATTACAAAAACGTTGTTACTTTCGAATTTCTTCAATTAATACAATAAATTTCAAATTAATGTTCAATTTTTATTATAATGTATTAATATATTTTCCCGTAGGGTACCTACTGCTATAGTTTTAAGATTATAATCAGCTTAAATGATAATCAAATATTTTTATTTTTAAGTTATAAGCTGCTGTATAACTAAAAATAAATAACTAAAAGTTTTACTCTATTAAAAATTTTATAAGTAGACTTTGAAAAGTTTAAAATTGTTTTTTTTTTTTTTTGTTAATGCTTTTATGCAAGTTAATTAAAATGCAAGAAAATATTAGTTTTTCTGTTAATTAACAGAATTTTAATTACACTTGTTTGAAGAAAATACGTTTTACAGTAAATATTCAACGTATGGCATTTCTGCTTTATAAAAGTAACCGGTTTTTTTTTTTTTAATAAGCCACTATTTACAAACTGCTTGCAAATTTTGTTAAAACTAGAAAAAAATGTGTTTTGCAGACCGGTTACTCAAGTACTTGACAACCGGTTACTCGGGTATTCAGTAAGTAATAATACCTCAAATAGTAATCGGCTGCTTACAGAATGTAGTTTTCGTTACCAAACTGTTTCAAATGACCTTAAAATATAAAAAATTGTGTTTTTTTAAATCAACAGCTACTCGAGTGGTAGGCAAAAATAGTAATAAAATTTTGCGAAATAAGTTAAACCATGTTACACAACATAATATATTCTAAAGATTAATGCATTTTATTATGTCATGCAAATAAAAGTAACCGGTTACTTACAACAACAATTTGCCATTATTCGGAATTTTTAAAACATTTGCTAATGCAAACATTTTAGTAGAGACAGGTGAATGCAATTTTTTGTATCAACTTCAAATAAGAAAGTGAAGTTTAGTTGTGAATTTAACTATTTAGCCGCCGAACTTTTGCTGATTTAACCGAAAATTGCATATCGTATCATTTACCTTTAAAATCTGATTCATTTGGTCATAACGCTTTTAAATACTGAATACAAACTTATTATAGTTTCTGGCTGAACTATGAATTGTTTTTATCGATAAAGTTTCTTTGGAATTTAAGGAATGAAATTTTTATTAAATTAACAAAAACTCTGGGTACAGTCCGGCTACCTTTCTTAATGAAATGTGGATGTTCTTATTACACATTACTTATTTTAAAGGTGCAAATTGATATTTATTTTATAAGTGCGTTCATAATTCTCAAGTACTCCAAGCTCGAGCAATATTAACTTTATTCTCTTTCTTCTTAATACATTTTTTGTATGTTCCGGAGATAAAATATGGAGTAAAGCAAAGAAATTACACTCTGCATTTTCAACAGTTAACATTTTAAGCTGAGGCACTCCATAATTTTAAACATAGTTTAATTTGTAATCTTACTTATCAATTGCAATGAAAATGACAGTTTACTGATGAAAATTTACACTTCCCCAGACACACACGCGCTCAAACACATGTGCTCAAAAACTTATATCAAAGTAATTATTTTTAACAAAAATCTATATAAAAGATTTCTTTGCAATAAATCTTTACCACAAAAACTTTTATTGTATTACACAAGTATTGATTGCTAGTTATAATTAAATAAGTTATATTACAGGATGGGGTAGTTTCTTCAAAGTCAAAGGGATGACAAAACGGTATTTGAGAATTTCTAAAGACAAAATAGTGTGAATTAGTAAACATTTAAGCTATTGGACCAATTAAAATAAAGTTGTATACCTTCTGCTGGTAAGAGCACAAACTAATTGAAACTTTTTTTTTATATAGTTGTAAAAAATTTGTTTAACTGTGAAGACGAGTTATTGTTATGAAATATCATCGTAGGTGGGCGCCATATTTTGTTATGGAACAAACCACTTGAACAAATTCAAATTAAGCCTGTATTAGCCAAAAGTACATGTAAACAATGTTTATATTAAGTAAACCAAGTTTACGAGTTTTATATTAAACTATATAGACTTTACACAGTTTACGCACGAATAGGAGACATACGAGCTTTACATAAATACCCCCTATTTAACATAATAGTTCTTTTCTCTGTTTTATGCATTAAACACATAACAGACTCAACGGATTATATTGAAGAGCGTTACATTTACGTTTGGCTAACCCAGACCTTAGTACATATGTGAATTTACACAAGAGTCTGGTATCGTCTTATTACGTATCAAATCGACTACACTTAAATTTAGTAATTCCAAGAATAAGATTCAATGCTGATAAAATTCAATGCTAGTTACAAAATTCCTTATCGACATGGTTTTTTTATTAAAATTTATCTTAACATTTCATAAAAAACAAATCTACACAAAACTGCTTGTTAAAAAATTTCAGAAAGATAAAAAAGTAATTGAATCAAACATACCACATTTTAAATTGATTTTGGTTGAAGTAAAAATTTGATCTGATGATATTTTTTTTTTGTGTTTTTTTGATTTCTTTACACTGATATATTTTTTCTAAACTTTGATTTGAAATTTTGTTGTATTATTATTTTTTTTTTTTTTTTTTGATAATGGAGGTGGGGATAGGTGCAGGTCTATTTACTTATAAAATAGACTTAAAATGTTTGTTGTTATACACGTTTATGCTTTTTATATTTTTCTGTTGTTTAAAATTTGTATATTTAGTTGAGTTAATATTTTTCTTTTTATTACACTTTTCAATTCTTCTATTTATATATATATTTATTTTTTTTTCACTAAACACAGTATATAAAATGAAAATTCAATTTAATTTGATTTGCGTTTACGTTTTACGTATGAATGCACAAATTATGGTGGGTTTTATTGTCATGTTGTTGTTTTTGTGAATTGTTTAGTTTTTTTTTTTTTTTTGGGGGGGGGGATGGTTGATGGGAGGTGGGATATTGCTATAGCCCCGCGTTCACATTATCCCACAAGTGTTAATACTTTACTTTACACAAGTACGATGAATGGTATGTGGAAATTGTCTGCTTGTCAAAAAGATAGTAAAACAATATTTTGAGTGTTATCGACACACACAACAAATACGTAATAATGAAAAAAGCTTTTCTCATTTAGTTAGTAATTTGTTTCACCATTAGTAGCTTTTAATCTCTGCTTACAGTTATTTGTGAATAATACAATACTTGTGTTGAGACAAGTGACAGCTTTATGGAATATAGCTTAAATGTCCGATATTTCGATATGGATTATGTTAAATATCAAAATACACATATTTTGAAGAAAGTTTTAAATTTATTTTTAACCTTTTTGTGGTGGATATTTCAAATTAATGGCAGGGAGCTTCAAGTTTTCAATCAAATTTCAAGCCGAAGGTACTTTGGCAGAACGTTAGGGGTTAAATTTTTTCTTCTCCTAGTGAAAAATTCCGAATCAGAGTATATCTTTGTCGATATGTCGTACCCAGTCTATACCAAACACTTTGAGCTGATTTATTAATTGCGGGTTAATTTGCCCTTTAGAATACCGTTTTGAGCACTTTTTAATTTGAAAGCTTTCAATGGAAACTTTAAATTCAAGAAATTACACATACCCGCTGGGATACACATATTGAATTTCAGGACGTTACGGCCCATATTCCAGGGAACACACCATTTTTTTAGTGTTTTAACCTAAGTGGTTTGGACAGGCCTTGAAGTGGGCTTCTTTTCCCTTTAGGAATCCCTATTCGAATCATCATACTGCATAATCGGTAAGTTAGCCGTAGGTGCAACGTATATTTTAAATTTCAGGTTTTTAGCCCAAGGGGTGTGGTCAGCACGGCAATGGGGATATCTATCAGTCTCCACTTTTTCTCCCTTTAATCCCATATTATCACGGTCTTATTGAAAGTTCAAGGAACATATATTTTCAATTTAAAATTTCTACCATTCCTGACGAAAATTACAAAATATTCAAAATTTTAAGTCTCTTGTCAAATCGGTTTTGGCAGACCATTAAGGGGAACCCTTTTGAGACCTGATATCTACCACGTGTCAGTTAGAAAGTGAATAATTATTGCATTAACCCATACTCAACGGAACAAAGCGGTTTGGGCAGCCTGCAATCGGTAAGACATATAGACATATGAAAGCCCATTTTTACTACGTTTGCCATCAGTGAATCAGCCCCCAAGCCAGGGAACACTAAGGGTGCGCCTTTTAAACCACGCTTCTGACAAAAATTCCACAAAGTACCTTATTACTTCATTAACCTATATTCCTGAGAATTCATATTTTAAATGTCAGGTGCCAAAACAATTAATTGGAAGAAACAACTTTCTAAAAATTCAGATTTCTGGTCAAAATGGTTTGGAAGGCTGTTAGGGGAGAAATTTTCCTCATTGGAAACCACGTTTCTAGCTAAAATTGAAAAAAGTATTTTTTTTTAGTGAACTAGCCTAATTTGGGCAGACCTTTTAACCCCATTTGTACCGCTTTCTTATTGGAAGGAATACAATTTAAAAAATTCACTTTTTTAGGTAAATCGGTTTCTGGCAAAAAAAAAGTATTATAATATTCAGGTTTTTAGGAAATTAGGTTAGATTTTTTCCCCGTTGAACCCAAATTTTTACCAAATTTCTAGTTAGAATTCCAAAAAGTACTTTATTAGCGCCCATGCAGCAACTTTTTAGGTAAAGCTATTTGTGGGCAGGCCTTTAAGGTGTAACGAACTTTGTTCACACTATTATACATTTTCTTTATAAAACACATTTATCTGCTATGGGATAATGTGAACGGGGCTTATATAATATTTCAGCTAAAGAGGGGGGGTTCTAAAGGTGCAAAGAAGAAAAACAGATTTGTTTTTTTGTTATTTTAGAGAAAAAAATGTAAATGGTTCTTTTTTGGTTATTGCTGTTAGAAGTTGAGGAGAAGGATCAAATGACGGTAAATGTTGTCGTGTTGTTGGTGGTATATGTACGATGATAGATGTTTGAAATGATGTTTTACATAAAAATGATGGAAAATAAGAACGGTGAGGTGATGAAGTGAAGAGAAATGTAATGGGGGGATTATATTTTAAAAGAACCATAGTAAATGGTTGGTTTGGTTGGATGTTAAGTTTATTAGATTTTTGCGTTGTTGCTTTCAAGGGTGTTAGAAGATTAGATTTTAGATGTTTCTTGTTTTTTCATGCTAACATGATTTTCTTTCATTTAACCCTTGTGTCTACCCCTAGGTTCCCCAGGTTATAAGGATGTTGATACACTGAGTTCAAATCAATATCGCCATCATCTTTCCGACTATATAATTATTTATTTTGTTTCATTTTTGAAACGGTCATATTCCAAATGCAAATTTAAAAGTGGGGATTATGGCCCAAAACTGTTGTGATTTTAAATACTGAAAATCGTTCGGACATAAAAAATAGTAATTTTTACTCTTGCTCATGCTAAAAGCTTTTCTTATCAAAGCTGGCTAGAGTTGAAATACCCTTAGAGCAGTTCATATAGAAGTCATCTTCGGAGCAGACCTTGAAAAATTTAATTAAATTCGCATACAAAATTTTTGCTTAATTTGAATCAATGTATAATTATTAATCACTTGAAATCAGTGATATGACATTGAATGTATTAACACATGAATTGGTTCAATTATCAATAAAAATCAAATTGATATTTTGGTTAAGATATTGATTGAATAAAACGCAAACTAATTTGATCAATAAAATAAAATTTGCTACTGATTTAGAAACTTTTCATACAGGTTATATAGGAAAACTCAGTGTTTTTTTTAAATTTAAGACATTTTAACAAACAGGGTTTATCTGTTTTTGAATATTTTTTTATTGCAAAAGAATATTTATAATCTTTAAAAGACATTTATTGAGTTTTTAAGTGCGCTTAAAAGAGCTTTTAAGTGCTAAGAATTACAAGATTACAATGGCGAAAGTTTGTTAAGAAAAGTCATTCGATGTTACAGAAAAATTCCTTATAATTCAAAGATCTCTACCCTTATATGAAATAAGTATTTCTTTAATGCATAAAAGAACTCTTGGTTAAGCAAAAATCAAGGGATGGACCCTGGTTGAGAACCCCTTATACCGATTATGGAGATTATAACTGGAATTTTTACTAAAATATTATTAAAGTAGAAAATTTTGATTGAAAATCCTACAAAGTGCTCACTATAATATTGACTCTAAGACTTTCAAATGGTGCCAGGAGATTACCCCAATAGACATTATTCCAATATACGATATTGGATATACCCCAGAGGAGCAAACCCCTAAATCCAGCCGAGGTCCGTCCACCCACTAAAGTTTTATCTAGGAAAGAATAAGGTTAAAATTGCACAGATTTCGAAAAGATTGTGTGGACTATGTCCTTCATTTTGGGCGTTATGTTCATTTTATTCTGACCGAAACTGTGACGGAAATTGTCCTAACTTTTAGTGTGGTGATTAGGTCCGAAACATTTTTGGGCATAATCCCGAAAATAGGTGTCCAGACATTATCCCAATATTCAGTTTTGCAATTATGCCCGAAAAACTTTTGATCATAATGGAAATGAGGGTTATGACCGTTTACACAACGGTTTTATGACCGTTGGGTATTATGACCGTTTCTATTGGGATTATGGCCGAAATATTATTTATTATATTGTATATAAATATATTTAAAAGCTTTAGTTAGTGAAGCCGGAGTTGAACACAGCACAAGGAAAAATCTTCTTAAGGTCATACTTCTAACTTCCATTTAGGTCATAGTTCTAACTTCCATTGTGGGAATAATGTCCGAATCATTTTAGGGCAAATGTAATTCCAAAACCACCAATGGGGATGATGTCCTTTCGGATTTTATCATGTCAGCGTGTTCAAAATTTTTTCTGGGTATTGAAATTTTTTTTTTTAATTTAAATATTTTTTTTAAATACAAAATACTTCACAATGAGTAAATATGAACTGGTCCACGACCTGTTTCGGAGGTGTAAATTGATCCCTTGTGACAAATCCCAGATGACACCATGTCACATGTCTAACCAGTTACAGTGTCGTCTGGTTAAAACGGGAAATCCCGGTCCAGTACGATAACAGTAGTTAACACTAAAAACTGGGGTTATACATATATTTTCAATAAATACACAAGGGTTAAATAGAAAGATAAATATCGCAAAATTGTTTATTGGGTTGTTGTTTGAAATACTGTTAGGAAAAGAGTGGGACTGTTAGAAAAAAAAAATAAAATAAATAAATAAAAGCATCACAAAGGGATTTTATAATTTAGACGGTGCGTAAAGAGAAGCTCATAGCGAATAAAATAAAATAGTTTTGAAAGGTGTAATAAAATTTAAATATTTTTTTTTTTTGTTTAAAATCAGGTCTTTAATATTTTCACTCTATGTAAAAAGTATAATTTATTAATTAAACAAACTAATTTACATTTAAATAATTTCATTATTGTTATTAGTTTTTTGCCTTCACATGGCGTTTTAAATTTTAGGTGCTGTTTTCGCTCGTTTTAGTATTCGCTCATGTATGTCGCGATGTACGGTTATTTGATTTTAATTTGATTTTTTTCTGTTTTACAGTTTTAAGTATTTTTTTTTTTTTGGTTTTTTCTTCAAAGTACTAATATACACTACACTGTTGCTGCAATTTAAAATTTCTTTCCAAATTATTTCATTTCTGTATAGAATTTTTTAATATTTTTTTGATTTTTCAATAGTTTAGCACAGATATTATTGAAATTTTGAAAAATTATTATTTAATCACTTAAATTTTGTAGATTGTTTTAATAAAGACATGCAGCAATGTAGAAAAAACGTCGAAAAATCACGAACCGTACGAAGTTATGAAAACATACAACATGATGAAGACGAAACAACCACGGGCAGGCAGAAAAAGCAAGCAAAAACAGCAGAAAATACAAACAAAAAATGAAACCGATGATAATATACACCATACACAGAGGGTATAAACGATAACAAACAACGGTAACGGCAAAGGCAACGTCAAGAGTAAGGGAAAGCTTGCTTATTAAAGGCAAAAAAAAAATATATTGTATAAAGAGAAAAATAAATTTAACATATATTTAGTTTTTTTTCAATATCGTGAATGCTGTTTTTACACAAAAAAAATATTATAAATGAGTATCAGAGCTCCAAAATAATAACAACAGCTACTAGAAAAACAAAATAAAAAAAGAGTGTTTGTAGCCTCTCTGCTCCATAGGAGATAAATTAACAGACTATTTAGTTAAAAACACATCAATGTAAATAGAGAAATAGAGAAGAGCTCCCCATTATTCCCCCAGAAAATTAATATAGCAAAAAAAAAGCTCCCTTTTTCTCTATAAATATGAACTTGTTTTCATAGGGAAATTTAAATTGAGTTTCTGGAAAAAAGTACCAAAAATTAAAATTTAAATGGTATTTTTTTTTGAACTTTCCTAGTAATTCCCAAAGATGGCACAAAGTCGAATTTGAACAAAAAGTCGAAGTATGGGAAAATTGAAAGTTGGCACTGTAACAGAAATATTTTAGGTAGAAAAAAAGGTTTACAAATTTGGGTAAAATATTAACTTATTTTTTATGGAAACATGTGTGAAATTTACAAAATACAGTTTTATTTGTATACTCAAAAAATAAAAATTTTTATACAGGTTTGACACATGTCGTGGAACTAGGCTTGTTATTGAATAAAAATATTTAAGTAGGTGATTGATTAAATTAGGCAATATTAAATGCAAATTTGAATACAAACCAACAAATTTCCCATTTGTATGTAATAATAATAATAACAATATTGAATAAATTAAGTAATAAATAATAAAAAGGTTGGACATCGAATATGATTTATACACCGGTTCATTTAGAACCCATATGTTGCACACATTTTCTTCAAAATAAAATCAAAAACCCAAAAAAAGAAATTTGGGATAATTTTTCCCCACTTTCGAACACCCAAATACATAATTGGGGCCCAAAAATATGTGTGTTGTATTTTTTCTCCTCAGCAGAATTGTTGAAATGATTGGATACAATTTTAATTTCCTTAGATTATCAGATAGAGGGCAAATCAATTAATCCGTGGCTTTTCGAACTTCCCTTGTAGTTATATGAAATGCAACACTGCTCCCATAAAGTACCATCTGTAAATAGACTATTGTCAAATTTTGAGCAAGTTCCGTCATTTACTTTGAGTTTAACAGAAGGATATTCCATAAAACAGGCTTTTGTTTGATCAATAAGTTCATCGTTGGAGCTTAATCTCTTTACACCGAGGAAATAGTCACTGGGGGCTAAATCCGGAGAATAAGGCGAATGAGGGGACAATTCGTAGTCAACTTCGTGGATTTTTGCCATGGAAACTAAGCTGTCACACGATTCCGTTGTTGGTCGATTGTGAGCAAACGCGGCAGCCATCTTGCGGAAAGCTTTCTCATACCCAAGTGGTCGTTCAAAATTGAAACCAATTCTTCTGGGCGTCCAGAACGTTCGGCATCTTCCGTGCTTGTAAGGCCACAACTAAAGTCAATAAATCACTTTTT
This sequence comes from Eustalomyia histrio, assembly GCA_949748255.1. NCBI lineage: Eukaryota > Metazoa > Arthropoda > Insecta > Diptera > Anthomyiidae > Eustalomyia > Eustalomyia histrio. Next base: position 14,689,610 of record OX456525.1, on the reverse strand, counting down.
TACCATTGAAATCGATGATGCAGAGTCCCCATAGTATTTATTAAGCTTTTCCTCGAAATTCCCTTTTTTCCATTTTTAAAAAAAGCCACGAGGTTGTATGTTTTGAACAGCTGTTAAACGCAAAGTAAAAAACGGAACTTGGTCAAAATTTGACAGTAGTCTATTAAATGGTGGTGCTTGATGGGAGCAGTGTTGCATTTCATATAACTACGAGGGAATTTCGAAAAGTCACGGACTTATTAATGCGCCGACGTATGTATGCTTTACAATAATTTGAACTCTTAAGGTCTCAAGACATTTTCCTTTTTTTTGGTGGCAAAAATATTAGAATTAGTTTTTAATTTTGCTTGACATAAGTATTTATTTTTTTTTTTTTGCAGATTTATGAAAAGAAAAACATAATGCCGAAAAACAGATTTGGGGGATAGTATTTTTAAAATAAAAATGACTGATAATTATATTTAGATGTGTTAAGCCGCAACGTAAATTGACTGTTTGAAAACTTTTTCATGTCAAAATTAAAAGACTTAAATCAAATTACAGGCAACAATTAATTAAGACTTTTGAGACGTGAAAACAAAAATATATATTACTAGCTTAAACCCTCGATACTTTGTTACTGGTGGTTTTAAATATCGGAACATACTAAAAAATTTAATTGTTTTTTTCTAAAGATTTCCCTCTTTAAATAAATTTGTTTTATCAGTTTTAGATTTCTAGCTTAGGTTAATACTTTGGTACCGTTCACATATGGTACAATTTTAAAGAAAAGTTTCGGGGAAAAAGTACTTGTGCCGCAATTGACTTCTGGAATAATAAAAGTTTACTATGTAAGTTGTGAAATTCGTTAACAGAAAAAAAATCCTGCAACAGATAGGGAAGGGAACAACGGCCACTAAAAACCAGACAACAAGCCGACTTTTAGGCTTTAAGTTTATGTCCCATTTTGGACAAAAGTCGATTGTAAAAAGTATCTTCACTACAAATTTTTCTTTTGTCACCCAAATTTAACCTAAGTGTATTAATATTAAGCAAAATTCTTGAAAAATAAATCCGTTAAAAATATTAAGTACTAAAATAAAAAGTACCAAATTGCTCAACATTTTACCGCTATTACAAAAATGCAAAAAAGAGAATTGTATTAAAATTAATGTTATGCGCATAATCCAGTAAGAAACATACAAAAGATATTTGAATTTTTGTTTTTATTTTGAATTTTATTTTATTTCTAAATAGATACACACAAATCTTAGGAGAGATGTCAACATTATCAATTTTTTTTGACATTTTCTTAGATTTCCACGCCAATTAAAAAAAAAATACAATAATCAACCCTTTTGCCAAAGTTACATACACTACAACTGTCAAATGCAAAATAAAAAAAAAACAAATTTTCCTATATTCCTTTTTAAGTTTAAAACTACAAGGAATCTGTCAAAATGTTATTTGACATTTGTGCTGTGGCATTAAAAAAACAGAGATGCTGTAAGTTTTTTGTTATCAATACCCTCCTCCCTTACTTCTACGTTGTTGCCATTGTTGTTTTATTAAGGACTTTGTGGTTAAGTTTAAAAAATGATTGAGGTGCAAATAACAACAAAGTATGGTGTATTTAAAAGTTGTGTTAATTTTAATGTATTTGTATGTATATGCTGTTATAATTTGTTAGTTTTTTGACAGGTGTCAAAATTTTAAAGAATTTATAGGTATTTATTAAAACTTTGTGAATGGTATTTACTTTAGGGGTACTTAATAAAGGCATTTGAAATTAAATTATTAAAGGTTACACTAAAAATAATCTACCTCTAATATTCGGCTGCTAAAAAGAAATTAAAAAATCTACAAAATGTCACAATGTCGCCGGAATTTTTAATTGACACATTTGTTGTTATTTCCCCTATAAACTTTTTATTTAACTGTTGGATAAATCGGGCCTTAAGAAATTGTCTTATTGTGGATTAACTTTAACTTTTCTTTAAACAACTTTTATTTAATGCCAAGAATTTATAGAATTTTTTTAAATTATAACCATATTTCTTTGAGAGTAGCTAGACAGATTTGACTTTTCAATACATCTTAATGGGAAATATATTAAGAAATATAAAACCAAAGTAAGTTGTACATTATCGTACAAAATTGTATTTTTGTCTAAAAGTCGGTGGTCGACAGTATACGATTTTTTTCTTTTCAAGCACTCTTTGACCATAAAAACTTTTACCATAAAAAATTTGCGAATATGAACTTAAGAAATGGAAACCCTAAATATTTTTTTTGACAACGCCAAATATTTCGATAGCAAACTCATCGAATTGCTTTTTTTTTTATAAAATTACCTTAAATTTTAAAATGTATTATATGTAGAAAAACCCACTGTTTCTCTTAAAAAATCACTTTTTTAAAACAAACACTTAATATTTCCAAAACTAAATTTTTCAAGCCCAATAATAAACCTTCATTCAGTGGTGCCAGATGTGATGATTTTACGCCATTTTGGTAATTTTTTTTGTTTAATTTTGCCAAATGACAATTTTGTGGTACTTTTCGCCGATTTTAAAAAATTTTAGATTTTTTAACGAACTTCAATAAAACTAAAAAGAAAGGACTTATGAAATTAAAAATTTTTCTGTAAGTACAATTATAAAATATGTGGCAACTGTTGTTTTTATAATACTTCAATAACAACGATTTTTCATAAAATTATTGACGATTTTTTTTGCATTTTTGACCAAAAAAAAAAATCCCCAATTTACGTAAATCTTTTATTTTTATTACAGACACTACAATAAAAAGTTTTAGTTCATATTCCCATCTTACAAGCTAAAATCCTCAAAAGTGTTCAATCCTAAATTTTGTTGCCAATTTTTAATCTTATTTAATTAAAAACTCATATTGAAGCAAAACTAGGAACTGCTGCACTTTGAGATTATGATTCATAACAGTTTTCAAAATAGTAAGCTTTTTAGAGGGTTCATATTTGACAGTTGTAATAAATCCAACACATTTTTGTAAGGTTTAAAATTGTTTTTTTCAAAATATTTAATTTTTTCAACAAAAATAGGGGAGGGTTTGAAAAACAATGGTTTGCTAAAAATTATTAAATGTAAAATACTATTTCTTTGTTTTAATATCATGAAAATTTTCTAGATTAATAAAAAGAACTATATTTTTGTAATCATGGAGAATACACGGAAAAAGTTATTAGACACAAGCCGAATGGAAAGCATTTCCTGGTCAGCTGCAACCTTCATGAATATTATTTCCATCTTAAAGAGTTAATTGTAAATATCTCTTGTTTAACTTATAACTTCAAAGGAAAAAGCCAATGACAGCTAACCCCATGCTTATTTTCAAAGTTTAAAGGAAATTTACTTAAGAACTGTCTTTAAAGGAAATAAACAAAAATGACTCGAAAGATAAAATAAATTTGAATATTTTACGAATTATAAAAAAGGAACCATGCTAATTCTGAGTCGTGTGGATAAAGTAATTTAATAGAAAATTATTTAACTTTTTAATAATATTATTATTGATTAAATTTTTTATATTTATAACAAAATGTATAAAGATGTAACCAAAACGTATTTAATAACGCAAGTATTCGGAATAAACTTTTAAATTTTGTAAAAAAAATATTTTAACAGACCCAATGTGATTGTCTGTACATTTTAAAAGATACGCTTATAATTTTTCTGATTTTCGGTCTAAAATAAAGTCAGTAAAAAATTACTATTTTTTGGATAAAAATTTGTAATTATAAAAAAAATTTAAATCCCCAAAAATTCTTAAAAATATCCCAGTGTATATGCGTGAAATCCTTAAATCTCTTCTCTCATAAATTTGTACATAAAACGAAGTTGAATTCCCACCTCTCTATTTAAGGCGAATCCCTTTATCTGGCAGCACTGCTTGCTATTAAAATATTTTTAAAAAAGTGCGAGAGCGTGAGATAACAGAATTACCGTTACATTAACACAACACGTTAAAAGTTATTGCACTTTACGCATTATTTTTGTTTAATTTTATTAAGTACGAGTATCATTAAAAATCCAAACAAACAAAAAATTATTGAACTTCGTACTTGATATTTACTCAATTAAAGAGAGTAAGTTGTGATTTAAACAAGAAGAGCTAGAGAGATACAATAACTAAAAATAAACTAAATGTCCGATATTTTGTTTATAAAGATTAAAAACATAAAAAATAAATTATAGTTGGTCAAAACTGACTACGATTGATTGTAGAAAAAAAAAATTATAAGCACAGAGAAAATAGATTTATTGTGACAACCGAATTTCTTGCCAACTGAATATATTACTTGCAGCAACCGATTTAATTGGTTGTCGCAACCAAATATATTCCTGATCAAGTTGAAATATGTACATATATGGTTTACATCAAAATTCTATTGTATTAACCGAGTTTCGATCGCCACAAACAAATATATCGGTAGCTCCAACTAAGCTATTCGGTTGGCAATAAATTCGGTTGTCACAATGAATCTGTTTTGTCATCGATTTAATCGATTTTGATCAACTTCCTTAGGTGTCGTTATTGGAACAAAATAATCTAATGCACTAAATTTAACCAAATAATATACACTACTCCACATAAATTGGCATTACCGAATTTCTGTACACTCTCCAAAGATGAAATAAAAAATTTAAATTGAGGGAACTTCGTCGAGGTGAAAAAATGTTCGTAGTGAAAAACATTTTTGGATGTGAAACAATTTTTTGTGGTGAAAAAAAAAAATATTTTCTTTTAAAGTTAACACTTTATGAGGTGAAGAAATTTGAGGTGAATATAAACAATATATTAGGCGTCTGGTGAAAAATATGACAAAATCTTTTATTCACCAAACGCTTATATAAAATACTCGTAAAACTAAAATACACAAATTTTGTGAAAACATTTATTTTACCGCTGGGCTAATTCTGCTCATTTTCAATGCCAAACTGCTAGAGAAGGAGAGAAAGCAAAACAAAATAAAAAAACACATAATCCCGATTGCATCTTCGTGCCGTGTTGACCATTTCATGTTTAAAGGATCATGCAAATCCATTTATACTGAATGGATTTTCAGATTTGATCCCTCGATTTATTTATTGAAGTGGAAACAAAGAAAATTGCATAACACTGTTCTTAAGAATCTCGTTTTTTATACCATGAAAAATGTTTTAACCACATTTGGTAGACACAAGAAGGTCAAACTGAACCTTGATTTTCAAAGAAACCCAAAATTCAGATGGTTATGATAAAATTTTCAAAGATTTTTTTTTTTTTTTGATTATTTTTATATGTTTATCTATATCGGATATAAAAATGACGATAGTAGATAATCTAAGATCGAGTTTTGTTCTCTAACACATATGCCTTAATGGCTTTGATTTTGAAGTTCATATAAATCATAACCACCTGTGGGGTAATTCTCTAACTTTTTAATGACAAAATTCGGTAATATAACACCGAACATAGTAAGCTGTAGTGCGATTTTGTAACTTTTTAACGACAATATTCGATAATTAACAACAAAATTAATTTGCGTAAATCTCTAACTTTTTCTACCGATCGTAAGCTTATCTACAGAGATTTTTTTTGAATTTTATTTTAACGATTTTTGTCGTTATTTTATAAAATTTCAAAGCAAATAAAATTCAAATTGACAATTTTTGTCAGTATTTCTTGACAAATGTATAAAAAAAAGAAAAAAAAAATACAGAATAGCTTTTTTGGTAACTCAAGCAATAATTATAGTTAGTTATCGATAACATAGTTAAAAAAGTTAGAGAATGCACTACTGATATCTATCGAGCTTTATCGTTGTCAAAATTCGATAATTAACAACAAGATTCAAAAAAAGTTATTCTCTAACTTTTTTCTACCGATACAGAAATTTTTTTCAAGTTAAATTAAAGCAAATTAAATTAAAATTAAACTTGTCGAATATTAAAAAAAAAAAAAATATGAATAGCTTTTTCGATGGATAATTACCGTTAGTTAACGAAACCGATAAAAATCGTTAAGAAAGTTAGAGAGTTACGTTTTCAAACAATATAATAGTTAAATAAAAATTGAGCAATCGAATTTTAAACAGACATTTTTATAGTGCGATCGAATGGTTTGGTCGAAAACAGTAATTGGTCGGTATTCGATATTTTGAAGCATTATGGAGAAATTTGACTAAAACCCCATAAACACTGATCCCCTAAATTCCACAGATTTTAAATCGCAAACTTTAAAATGACGAAAATACGTATTTTGGGGCTCAGTATGGGGTATAAAATGAAAAATATTTGAAGCAGTGACTGAATGCTATTTTGAGTTTCAAATTTGAGGAAAAATGGCTATTTTGAGCAATGTTTTTACTATTTGCCCAAAGCGCCAAAATTTCGGTCAACTTCTTTTGCTTTTAATATAACACTTTAAATCAAAACACAAATTTTTATAGTCCGATCAAAAAGTTGAGTCAAAATCGGTGATTAGTTGGTATTTTAAAAACATGAGTTAATGGAATAATTGTTGAAAGTGTAAAAAAGCATTTTAGCTTTTTTGAGTTTCAATTTGAAAGAAAAATTCGACTTTTAGCAACGTTTTCACTGTTCGGCTAGACCGGAAAAATTTCGGTTGCGAAACATGGGGATTATTGTGATATATCAGTTTGTCATTCCGTAAGCAACATGTCGATATATAGGTTTTAGATCTGATTTTTATACAACTTTTGGCCCATATAGAACACACCGATTCTTTTACTAGTGAAATGACGATTACGGCGCAACGACGCTGGCAGGGTTGTTTAGAGTAATGGACATCCTTAAGAGATATAAAGTTATCTCTTAATCTTCCAGACAAACAATTTCATAGTAGCGTCATATTTTTTACCAGGCGCCTTGAGGTGAGTAATATTTTGTAGTCACCTAAAGAAAATTTTTTAAGCACAAAATTTTTTTCATCTTAAAAAATTTTGTTTTCATCTCAAAAAATTTTGCTTTCACCTCAAAAAAATTTTTTTTTACCACTTGAGTTTTATAATTGCCTTTTTTACATTATTTGTACAAGATTATTGTGGAGGGGCCTAAAAAATTGGTGGAGCCGAATTAAACGCTTTTACTTTCTCTAAATTTGACACTTTAAATAAAATTCAATTGCCTTTTCAAATATTTTCTAATCAAAATAACGAATATCGACTAATCATAGGACACAACTATATATTTGTTTTTTCAAAATTTGCACCTCCTACGAGGTTCACCTGTAAACTTAATGAAGTGTTGAATTTAAAACTTTAAATACTTATAACAAAAACATGAACAAATATTATGCTATTGTTTAAAAAATGGAAAAAAAAATATTGAATTTAGTTTTAAGAATACAACCAAATAGAAAAAAAAAAATATGTTTAAATATTTACCTTGTGGGGGAATTGCGAAAATTATAACAACAGCAACAAAATGAACAAACCATATACACTAAAAAATTAACACCACTACCACACCACGTTGAAACGTTGTCGCCAGCGTCGACACCTACTCCAACTCCTCCACCTGAAGCAGCACCACACTCCGAGTCACCACAATTATTAACACTAAGGTCACAATTTGAAGCCGGTGTTGGAGTTTTAGTATACAATTCCTGAGCTAAAAGCTCAGTAGCTGAGGCTGAAGAAGCCGAGGCGTTTGTTAAATTAACAGTAACACCGGCAGCCGCTAAGGCAGTTTCTACTATGGACGCTGCTGAAGATTTACGACGACCCTTGCCGTGCGGTGAATTAGAGGTGGCCGAAGAGGCGGCCTTTAAAAAATTTGTAAAGCGACGTGTAGTTTTTGATTTTTTCGATATTTGTTGTTGTGTTATGGCATATGTTTTAGTTAAAGATGGATCAGACTTGAGAGTATGAGGTGAATTAATGATAGTTAGTGGTGAGTTTTGTAAAGGTTGTGGTAAATTGGTAGGTAAAGATAATTTACGTATTTGTAAAGAAGATTTATTATCCTTGTGTTTATAGGCAGTTGTAGGAGGTGGTGTATAGGTTAAAACCGGCGTTTTTGGCGGTTGTTCAAATGTTAATTGTTTAATGGGTTTCTTGCGAACTTTTGTGGTAGCTTTAAGTAATTGTTTTGATTTGAATTTTTGCGTTGCTGTTGAAGAGGTAAATAATTTTTGTGTTAATTGTTGTTGTGGTTGTTGTTGTTGTTGTTGCTTTCTAAGTG